>CM057455.1:1557075000-1557410000 GCA_016271365.2 Neoceratodus forsteri | reverse complement strand
GGGATATCTTGGACTACAGAATGCATTTTATTATATTCATTTTTACTTTCATGACTGACATACTACCCCTGCGGAGTGCAGAATCTGTAGCGGGGCTGAGAGGAGGGATTTTATTAATATTACAGGGGATCAGGGCTATCAATATTACAAGGGATTGGTGCTAGGGGCACTATTACTATTACGAGGGATCGGGGCTGAGAAGGGGCTAGTTATAACCTTCTTGGGGGTTCGGGGCTGGGGTGTGCAGATAGCCCAGTGGGGCATTTTACCATTGGGGATCTGGGCATGGGGGGAGGTGTCTATATGACCTGGGAGGGGTGGGCTGGTGGACACAAAGTACACTTACACCAGCTAATAGCTCGTGTAAATGTACTTTGATGGATGTTCTCTGGGGGTTGTTGTAGAATCCCAACTAAGGGGATGTGGTAGCTGCCCTTCCAGAATAGGGCACAACTACTGGTGTCATAAACCCACCTTGTGCCATGTCGCAGGGGGGGTTATGTCACAAATGGTGGTGTAACTCCACTTTGGTGCAAGCAGCCTGTGACATGTTGCAGGCTGCTTTGCAGATTCCTGCATGTTGCAACTCATGGCGCAAAGGGCTACTTGCACCATTCTCGCAGGTGCAAGTCACTTTGCGCCTTGCGTAACCTTTTGAAAATCCAGCCCAATTACTTTTTCTGAGTGGTGGTAGTGATGTTTTCTTAAAAACTGTTTTCACTGAGGGGTAAGAGAAGCTTTACCTACCCAGACTGAACCTGAAGGTGTTCCTGATGTTGTCATTAAATATTAAAAAGTCACTGTGAGAAATGCAACACACAAACATTTTCTTAAAAAAGTGTATAGTATCATGTTTACAAAAACACAGAAATCTTCCAGGCAGAAATAGGCCAAACCCCATTCAGTTTGCTTTGCTTCTACCTAACTCGCAGCCCACCAACCTAACGCATTGCCAGGGCCCCCTAGTGTTCTGCAGCAGCATTTTCCGATGTCTGCAGCAGGGCTCCTAGGTTTCTGCAGCAGCATTTTCTGATTTCTTCGGCATGATTTATTCATTTATGTGGCAGAATGCAGTCCTGCCATTGGCTAAAATATGATGTAATGTCATTGATGACATCACGTGCCAAGCATACAGGTGGGGCTTAAGGATAAACAAGATGGGTACAGGAGTCTGGCACTATGGAAAAACTGTATATTTGAATGAAAATTCACCATAAACAATGAATTCTGCAGCATGATGCAAATTCTGTGGAAAATTCTGCAACTGCAGAATCGCAGAATTCCAGAGGTCTTGTGCATTGCACATGTTTCTGTGCCCCCTGTGGTGGATCAGCGCCTTCCCCTTCCTGAGTTTTTCCAGATTCTTATCTGGCCCTTCTGTCTGTCCTATCCCCTCCTGAAACCCTCCACAGTTTACATTTCTATCTCCCTGGCAGCCTGTTTAACCTGTGTACCATTCTTTCTGTGAAGAAGTGCTTCATCACATCTTTTCTGCACCCCCTTAGCTTGAACCTGCTCCTGGTGGTATACCTCTCACGATGCCTGAAGCACTGCTGGCTGCCCACATGGTTAATTCCTCTAAGGAACGTGAATGTTTGCACCATGACCCCAACTCCACTCTCTCCTGGCCTCCAGTGTGTACGTGTTTAGGCTACTCAAGTACTCCTCATATAATATTTCCATAGCTGCCCCTGAATCATCTCTGTCATCCTTCAATACACAGTCAAGAGCCTATCCCTGTCTTTTTTTTCTGTTGTATTTCTCTCCTTCTTCGTGGAGCTGACAGGAGGCTCCTACCCTCCCTTGGAGGGCTCGTTCTCTGGCCCAGCCCCCCCCCAGGAGTTCCCCCACAGATTGCCCCCTGTGGCAGGGCCAGTGTGAGGAGTGTCAACTCCCCCAAGTACACAGAAATCCAGAATCCAGGGGTGGCTGGTGCAAGGTGAGCCAGCCATCATGGAGCTTGCCAGCTCCAATTTTCCATTTTCTCCATCCCCCACTTCGTTGCTGGCACACACGCGTGTCTGGAGGCATGCACACACTGCTACCCACAATGTCCACCCTTCATGTCCCTCTGCCATCCCACACTATTTCTCAGGCCTCCACCTGGGGGCAGTTTTTCAGCGGGGAGTGGCAATCCACCTACCCTGGGTGAGGAAAGCAGTCCTCCAGATGCTCGAGCCATCACCCCCCCCCAGGCTGACCCCTGGCAAACCGCGCTTGTTCCTGAACACAGGTCACCAGCATGGAGCGAGGTACAGCATCCAGTGCCTCAACCCTCAGCGCCACTGGGCTGGCTGTCCTAGTCTTTTTTCAAGTAAGTGTTCCAGAACTGTGTGTAGTACTTCAGGTGCAGCCACACAAGATGTCTTTGAAGGGGAAGGATCACCTTCCTCTTCCTTCTGGATATCCTTCTCCCAAAGCAACTCATCATTCTGTTCACTCTCTCACATGCCTTGTTGCACTGAGCTGTGACTGTAAAAACTACCTGCTATGATCCTTCCTAGGTCCCTTTCCTCTGTCATCTAGGTCTGACATCCCCAAGCCAATACTTCATTTGAGGATTGCTTCTACTGATATGCATAACTTTCTTGCATTAAATGTGGCAGACTCCTGACCACCACTCCAGCCTACCCAGATCCTTTTTTTTGTTAATACACTGTATAAAGTTTTTTGCCCTCCTTGGGCAGACCAGGTGGATGTTCAGCACTGTCCCCCAATAATCATCAACCGGCCTGCTGCCTCCTTCCATCTGGGGGTTACGTTCCCCACAGATTCCCCCCATAGTGGGGCTGGGGGGGCAACCTCCCTCCCCTGGAAACTCTCATCCAGATGTCCCCCCATCGGAGCAGTGGCTGCTCGATTCTCTCCCAGTTCCCCCCTCAACAACCCTATTCCCAAACTTGAATTACTGGCATGGTGAGAGGTGAGAGATGCTGCCAGTGCCTCAGCCCTCTGTGCCACTGGGCTGGCCTCTTCCGATACCTGTTCATGCCACTGATGCCCTCCTCAGCATCAAACCAATCCCTAACTTTGTGTCATCTGTAAAACAGATTGATCTTGCCTTGCACTTCACTTTTGATACAGATAAACAATCTGAATTGGAATGGTCCCAAGACTGGCCCCCGGGATACCGCACTGGTGACTTCTCTTTCCCCCTCCGAGTGCTCCACATTAACCACTACCCTCAAGTCCTCTCTCCAAGCCACTTCCTAACACATTTGGTTATGCCCTCCAATAACCCTAGGTTCCCCAACTTTATCAACCTTCTATGTGATACCATTTCAAAGGCTTTGCTGAAATATAGGTACAGGATGTTAACAGCCTGACCCTTATCTGCTTTCCTGCGTCACCTCATTGACGAAATCAATGATGTTCACCTGACACGACCTCTCTTTAGCAAAGCCATACTTCTTTGCGTTCAGCACTGCAGGCCATTTCCCTCCAGGAACTCTAACATCTGTTCCTTCAAGATGGTCTCAAGTAGCTTGCTCACAATAAAGGTCAGACACACTGGCCAGTAAGTCCCTGGTCCCCCCCCCATTACCACACCCCTTGTGAGGTGGTATTTACATCCACCTTCCTCCAGTCCCTGGAGACTAGTCCTGTATCAAGCGAACAGTTGAAAAAGTGTACCAGGGGATGGCCAGCTGCCTTTTGAGCTCATTTTAATATCTTGGGGTGGAACCCACTTAGGACTCATGATTTGTTGACTTTCAATGCCATGAGGCCTTGTTGTAAAGCCTGAAAGCAGACACCTGCCCCAATTCTAATTTGTGCACACAATCCTGAGCTTTTTCCATTTTGCAACATGGCAGTGGACTGTTGTTTTCTTTAGTGAAAGCTGAACAGAAGTAGTCATTCACTTCATTTGGTTTCCCCTGTCATTTTCCACACAATCCAGCCTCTCTGCCAACCTTTTAATGATTTTTTCCCTTTTTCCCTGACATATCTGAAGAATGCCTTTTCATTGACCTTCACTCTCTCTGCTGTCCTGAGCTAAATCTTCACCTTGACCTTTTTCTTCACTTCTGAACCAGTTGCCTTGGGCTTTTTCTGGTAGTATGCTTTGTTGCGTGGCATATGACCTCCCCTCCTTGTTCATTCTAAAGGCAGCTCTTTTCCCCCATACCACTTTCCTTCTCTCCCCTGAGAACCACAATGGCTTTTTCTTTTTCTTGCTTTTTTCCACTATCCTTGGACAGCACTTGGGAACCTCCTGGACCTCTATCCTGATGACCTCCCATTTTGTCTCCACCTCTCCAACTGACCTACTCTTTCTCAGCCTTGTCTCAAGGATTTTTCACTTCTTCCCCAAATCAGCCCTACTACAGTCCGGAACACTCATTTGGATGCCTACTATCTGCACTTAGTGGAGGATTTTGAACCAGATTTGTAATCTCTTCCCCAACAGGAGTTTCCACAGTTACAGTTAGATAACTACCATAGCTCCCTTACCTGTATGGGAGCTTAATCTTACTATTTGCTAAATTCTTACTATCTCCATCATAGGAAAGGAAGGGATTGTATTTGGGCTCCGATGAACCTACCGCCCAACCCCTTTCACTTCCAGGTTTGTCGGTCCTGCCCCCGTACTCAGACATTTTGTGACATATGACATATCTAGACGAGGAGTATGTAGGGGCATAGTCCATTACAAAAAACAGGGACATCTTTATATGCTTTTTTAGATAACTTAGAGTGTAGTTTGATAAAAATCAAAGCCACCTTTCAACTAACAAGAGCCCTGTTAGTAAAACAGTGGTTTTGATTTTTCAAACTAGAAGAAGAATCAGCATTTATATAGCACTTTTCATACACATTGTATTCCAAAGTGCTTTACAAGCAATACTAGACTGGTAATGAAATTACAGAATGTGTAGTGGCAGCAATTTTGCAGATCAACACTCACACACAGTCTCAGACAACTGCATAAACCAGTTTTGTGGGAAGGAGAATTTTGGCCAGGACACTGGGGAAACTCTCCAATTCTTAGGTAGGGGGCACTGCTGTCTGTCTGCAGGATGACAGATGCCAGTTCGGCTTTGGAGGAGGAGACTGTGTTGCAGACTGGGGTCCGGTCCCAAACTCCAGTCAGTGTTTCCTTAAGGGATGAAGATTTGATTTGTACCAGGAATATGGAGGAGGACGACGTAGATGGTGAGGAAGGACTGCTGTCTTTTTCACCAGAAAACAGTTCTGCATTGCCTACTGAATCAAGTTTTGATTTAGAAGACATGGAAATTTCCCAAGAAATTGAAGTTGTAACTGAACGGCATGGTGTGACCACAGGTAAACAACAACCTTCTGGATTGGCACTGCCTTCACCTGGACTACAGAAGAACGCCGAGGGCACACCTGCTGCACTTGCTACACCTGTAAGTAATATGGACGAGCTCGCGTCAGCAGCTGCTGCTGATCCAGATGCATTGACAGCTCAGAAAGTAATTTTAAAAAATGCTGTAGAAGAAAAATGCTCTAGAAGAAATATCAGTATCTTTTACAACAGATAGAAGAGGAAGAGGAACATTTCAGAATGGCTATGGAAAGCCAATCACACTTAAAGAAAAAGCTTCCTTAGCTACAACTGCTAGTTTGCATTCTTCGGCTGAACTCCTTTCAACTTCTCAAAAAGCGGACACACGGTAAGCAGCTTCCTATACAGCAAGGCACACTGGGTCCCAGAAACACTTGAGGTCTGAAACCACAATTTCTAATCCTCACCTCTAACAAAAGCACTGTAAATGACTTGACTGAGACTGCAAACCCCACAACACGCCAACAAAAGACATGGTCTGCCGAGGAGGCATTACGGGAGGCACGATGGATACAGGACACCACAGGAACTTGGATCCCTGACCCAAAAGATCCCGAAATACAAAAATATTCGAACTCCCCATGGCATCAAGATGACAAGGACTCTGATGTACTAGAGCAATCAAAAGGCACTACTATCACAGAGGAAACATAAGCTGTAAGTACCTCAAGAAAAACATTGCTGATAACATTTAAAAATATGAAAATGCAAAATCTATAAATAAAAAATCAAACACTGAAGCCATACAAATGGCTGTCACAAAGTCATCATAGGCCCCTGAAATAAATAATCCTGGATGTTCCAATAATATTAATGCATCTGGGAATTTTGACATGTCTCTACCAGTATGACTTGGCACAAAAATACTGCAAGATCCTCAAAAGAAAAAAAAATTTAAACCACTACTAAGGATGTCAGATTTATTTAAAACAATAAGGGAACCAGCACCCAGGAAAAATACCATAAGTTTGCTTTACAAAGGAGGCCTATATACACCTCCAGACAGGATCTATGTGGCCAGGACTCTACTTAAGGGCTCTTTAAAATTATATGCATCAGAAATGTTTGCACTAATCCACACTGACAAATATAATTATGACATAAGTTTTAAAATGGTGGAAGCCTAGACAGGTTCTCGTGCAAGTATAACACTCCAAAAGACACTCCCCTCTGGACTGCTTTCCTTGCCATTTCCATCATTAAACCTGCAGTATGCACTATTATCATTTTATTTAAAAATGAGGGTGTGAATGTTTCTGACATTCTGTTTTGGCTAAAGAAACGTTGTGAGGTTTTGGAAGATTCACAACCACTTATTGACTCAGAGCAAATATGGACAGAGGGTAAAGGTAAAATTGTTTATGACAAATTCTGGTATCATGCATTTGCCTGGTTGTTTTTGTCCAGGAAGGGACATGGGCTCTTTATTCTACCCAGGTCAGCCCAAGTCATGTCACGGGTGTGGGTCTAGACTCCACCTGAGAAATGCCCGTGATACACCAATGTCTATGCACTGTTTAGAATTTGGGCACTTAACTGCTAAGGTCATTCCTTTGTGAGGTGTCCATGGGCCTCTCAAAACAATGATGAAACAGTTTCGCATGCACCTTAGATTACACAGGCCCAAAAGAAAGGTTCAACTCAGGCCTCAAAAATTGGACAAGCTGCTTTACAAAAAGAACAGGAGTTAAGACAACAACAAGAAAAACACAATCAGGGAGACCATGGGGACCAAGGAGAACATGAACACAATCCTGTAATAGAGCCCTAACCTGAACATACCCCTGTAATAGAAGCAGAGATTAATTCTGAACCTGACACTCTTCCCAGTGCTAATCAAAAATGAACAAGACATGATGCCCCCACCGCACACCCAGAATCAGGAGGGAGGTATCTTCAAGTTAGTGGAACATAAAAAAGACCCAGAAATATGATACAGAAGGGGAAAGAAAGATAAATGACAAAAGGAAAAATAACAATAGTGAGTGAAAACAGACAAAGTTCTGAGTCAGAAAAGAAATTCAGGAGATACAGATGAAGAAGACAAGGATTCAGACACGTCCTCTACATCTTCCTCTTCCAGAGGAAACTCCTCTGGGGTGGAAGATACTGGAGGTCAGGATTAGGTCAAAAATATGGGAAACAAGATCAAAGACAGCTGGATTATGTTTTTCCACTACTATCCAACATAATACAATAGATGTCCATTAAAGTACTCACTCTGAATGTTAACAGTATCAAAAACTGTGAATGTAGACTAACAATCTTGAGAGAGTTTACAAACTTCAACTGTGATATAATTGACTTGGAAGATACCTGAATAAAAACTTTTTTTTTTTGAAGTTTCACAGGCTACAAAATGATGGGGTCATAGTGCCTCCCTCTGGTCCGTGGGAGAAAACACATGCAATGGTCTGGGTATTTTATTTAGGAACAACTCACTAAAAGTTACAAAACTGGTAGATCTTGAACCTGGCAGTGCCTTCATTTCAGACATATCCTATGGCACCAATAGAATCCATTTAATAAATAATTACACTCCCCAAACAAAATCACACAGAATAGAACGGTTTCAAAAAAACAACAACCTTATTTGCAAACTTCGAGAAGAGTTTTATGGACAGGTGACTTTAATTGTGGCCTACACAAGACAGACAGGGGTCTTAAAACACAAAAGCTATTCTGCGACACAAATGCACTGAATAATATCATAAAACAGGCAAAACACATAGATGCATATAGAACAATACACCCCACTGGGGGAAATACATACGCCACTAGAACTAACTTTTTATTTATCTCCCATTACTTGCAAGTATGCAAAACCAAGACACATGATGTGGCCTTTTCTGACCACAGAGCAGTGTCATTTGAAAGCTCTTGGAACTTCAATCCACCTTGCATGAAAGGACCATGGTGCCTAAATGCAGACTTGTTGCAAAATAAAAATGTTCTGCAGGAATGCCAAAAACTATGGAGAGCTAGGAAATCGGTACTCTGTATGTACATCTATCACTCTGAATGGTGGGAAGACACAAAAAAAGATTTTAAATGATTGTTCCAGAAGGTAGCTGGTAAACAGGCCACCACACAGTATTTAAAATGGTTACAGTTTAGGAAACACCTTCATAAGCTCATTTCTAAATCTGAGACCTTGAAAATAAAGTAAAGTTCCTAAATTTGCAAAATGAAAAAGGAAATGGTTAAGCTACAGTATAATGGGGCAAAATCCTTATCACAAGAAATTTGGCACACAAAGCAAACAACAGACCTTTGACCCATGTAAAGAATGTAATACCAGAACTGAACACAGAATAATAAATAGCTTGGAGGATGATACTGGTACAGATCACACAAGCAAAGCAGACATTATAAAGATAGTAGATGATTATGCAGAAAAAGCATTTGGAATACCTCCTAAAACTATAGAAAACCCAGAGTATTTTGAAAATATATCTATACCCACCCTGACAAATACCAAAATAAGTAACTTAACATCAAAAATAACAGAAGCAAAAGTTCTAACAGCCATAAAGTCCCTTAGAAATAATACTGCACCAGGAATGGATGGGCTGACTGCAGAATTTTACAAAGAATTTAAATCAACTCTCTCTCCATACTTAGCAGTGGTTTTCAACGAAATTCTGCACTTGACAAAAGTGCCACAGTCAATGACAAAGGCATACCTAATATTCTTATTCAAAAAATGGAATAAGAAAAATACAACCAATTAGTTTGTTAAATACTGATTTTAAAATACTCGGAAAAATGTTGGCTAAAAGGACTAGCAATGGTTACTGATCTTGTAATAAGCCCCACCCAAACCTGCTCTGTACCAGGCAGAAACATACAAGGTAATCTGATCTGATCTTCTTAAGGGAAATATTTTACAAATATCAACACAGTTAAGATACAGGCATTTTACTTAAGTCTGTACCAAGAAAAAGCGTTCGACTCAGTAACTCGTGATTATTTACTGTATACCTTAGGAAAATATGGAATTCTGAAGAAATTCATACTCTGGATTAAATGCTTATATCAAGCAACCACTATCACGCCTCTAGTAAATGGCTAGTATGAGACAACTATAAAGTTACGAAAAGGAGTAAGGCAAGAATGCCACCAAGTCCTTTGTTGTATATATATTGCATAGACCCCTTCTTATGAAATATAGAAAAAGACAATCTGATATGAGGCATCTCATTATCACAACAAGGACCTGTCATAAAGACACTAGCCTACACGGATGACTAAATAATAGTAGTTGGTAGTGACACACAAGAGAACACCATCAAACACCAGTTCACAGCCTTCTCAGATATGTGTGGATCCAAAATAAACACAGTCAAAAGTAAAGGAATATTACTTGGAAATGACACTAGTAGACCTACTCAAGCTTACAATTTGTACCCAATGCTATTACAATATTAGGAATTGAATTTGGCCTAGGGAATTTAGCATTACTGCACTGGGGGGGGGGAAGCCCAGAATGCAGAACACTTATTATTTCAATGGAAAGGTAGACAAATCTCAAAACTCAAAAGGGTATTTTTAAATAAATAACTACTGTTTCCTATTTTCTTGTACATCAGCTATGTTTTTCCACCACTACCACAGCTGGAAACAAAAATATATAGTTTGTTTTTTCAAGCATTGTGGGGAAGTCGGTTGAACCCCATTAAAAGGGATACCATATATAGATCTATAGCTGAAGGGGCTTTAGGCATGCCACACCCAATAGTATTTTATTATGGTACTTTCATACACTACAGTGTACGGTCAACAGGTAATTCTGAAAATAAACTTTGGATAATCTCAGTATCAGAATGGGTGAATATTTGCATAAATGTATGGTCACAAAACAAAGCTAGACCACTGACAGCCACCAGTATTGTACCTGATTATGTTAAACCTGCCATAAAAAAATTGACGCAATGGAAAGTCCCATATCAAACAACATACACTAGCAGACATGCTTGATACAAGACATTATTGGTGGCAGCCAATAATACTAGCTTAGAAATACCCTACTGCCCAGGAGACCAAATAAAAGAATCATTAACACAGCTAACAAACAGTCAAATGCCACAATTTGTTTGGGATGATTTATGGTTATCACTTCATGGCAGGCAAAATGTCAGAAACAGTAACAAGCAACAGTCAAAAAGGTACTGCCAAAGAACAGAATGTAAATCTGAGACCACCCCCTCCCCTGAGGAGACCGGAGGTCATGAGGGCCTGCTCTGAAGCCCTCCCTGCCTGCAGAAGCCCCGAACCCGAGACACACCAGAGACCACCCCCCCCCTGAGGAGACTGGAGGTCGCGAGGGCCTGCTCTGAAGCCCTCCCTGCCCGCAGAAGCCCCAAACCCGAGACACACCAGAGACCACCCCCCTCCCCTGAGGACACCGGAGGTCGCGAGGGCCTGCTCTGAAGCCCTCCCTGCCCGCAGAAGCCCGAACCCGAGACACACCAGAGACCACCCCTCCCTGAGGAGACTGGAGGTCGCGAGGGCCTGCTCTGAAGCCCTCCCTGCCCGCAGAAGCCCCGAACTGAGACACACCAGAGACCACCCCCTTCCCCTGAGGAGACCGGAGGTCGCGAGGGCCTGCTCTGAAGCCTTCCCTGCCCGCAGAAGCCCCGAACCCAAGACACACCAGAGACCACCACCCTCCCCTGAGGAGACCGGAGGTTGTGAGGGCCTGCTCTGAAGCCCTCCCTGCCCGTAGAAGCCCCGAACCCGAGACACACCAGGTAATTTCTACCTTGACCCAGGCTGCTGCCACCATCGTTGGCCATCTGGTGCCTTTTCTGAAACGGCCACAAGCTCCCCTGCTCAGTGCATGAATCCTGGCCAGAGTAGCACCTCGAGTTGCTGCCCAGGCTCAAACGGAGCAGAACTGTTACTTTTGTGCCTGATTTTGAAACTTTTAAAACGAACCAGCTAAAACTATTTGCATTTGCCTGTAACTGTATTTAAAAGCTTAGAGTCACTGCAAGCCCAGGACCTGTGTTCTATCTGAAATCCCCCCCTGTGCAAATCTCACTGGGGACTGTTTGTTAATTTGTAAAGTGCATTTCCAGTTGTAACTGAATTACCCCCTGTGAAAAACTCATTTGGGGACTGTTTAACTTCTAAGTGCTTTTCCTGTGTGCAGAATTTCAGTTTGCCCTGCTAGTATTCACCTTCTTTTTTGAATCACAATAGTACCTGATAGCCCACAGCCCATTTGCTCTTCTCCCCACACCCACTACCAGCCCGCCCCCAGCAAGTTAATCTTTTGCCTGTGCTTGATCTTTTTTTTTTTTTGCTCCCAATACCTCACTTGTCACATTTTACTGCTCTCTATAGCTGTTTTCACTTGGTGATCACCCCCTCATCACCCCCTCTCCAACCGTCGAAAGCTATCCCGCCATTGTGCACTCCCCAGATCAGCCCTCCTCCTCCTGCTCCTGTCAGGCAATGTCCACCCCAATCCCGGGCCTGGCAGCACTGGTCCTCCCCCTGAAATCTCCTGGGCTGCGCATTGCTTCTATGAACATCTGTAGCCTCCTGAAAAAACTGGACTCTCTACACTGCTGGGTGACACTTCATAAACCTGATGTTGTTGCCCTGGTTGAAACCTGGCTGTCTCCCTCCACTCCTAACTCTCATGTCTCTCTCCCCGGCTACACTCTCCACCGGTTGGACCGTGTCGGCAGGAGAGGTGGGGGCTGTGTCTTCTATTTGAAGGATTCTCTCATGGGGCTACAACTCCCCCCGCCTGACCTCGACCATGAGGCCCAGGCACTTACTCTAAAGCTGTCCCCTGACCCAGCTAGAGGCCCATTATTCCTAACCGTAGCCTACATACCCCCCAAGAACCAATCCCAGGCCCTGGGCCCACTAATTGACTACCTCACCTCCCTACCCAACTCGTCGGACCAAATCTTGGTGGGCGACTTGAATATAAACTGGCTCTGCCCCTCGTCCTCCTCCTACCGTGAGGCTTTCGATCCAATTGACCTAATTCAACTGGTCACACAGCCTACTAGAAAAAAACCCTAGGAAGGGGACAAGCACCCTCCTGGATGTGGTCCTCACCAACAGGCCAATCCGCATCCACAACATCCAAATCCTCCCTGACTGCCTCAGTGACCACTGCCCTGTGCTTTTCAACTGGGAAACCCCTCGGCCCTCATCCCTGGTCAAAACCACCTCTCGAAGGCGGCTTAGGCCTGGGGGATTCATAGGCCTTAAGCGCTTCCTTGTCCACACTGATTGGTCCCCTCTGACGAGGGCAACCAACGTTGACTTGGCCCTGGCCTTCTTTGTAAGCACTTTCAACTTTGCCTGTGATATCTTTGCTCCCATAACTACTAGGAGGTCCAAAGTGAAATGCCCTTGGATCACCCCTGCCCCTACTGTGGCAACTTAAGCAACGTGACAATTTTTGGCACCTTGTTGTTGTTACTGGCCGCTCAGCTGACAGGCAGTCCCATGCTGCCCAGCAACCAGTGCACCTGGGCCATCCGCAAAGCAAAGGTGGAATACTACCAAGCCTCTCTTACCTCCTCCTGGGGGAACCCCAGGTGCTTCTGAGACAACATCAAGCAACTGAATGGTCACTCCCAGTCCCACTCTCCTTCTCTTCTCAACATCAATGGTACCGTCTCCTCACCCTGCCCTCATTGCCACCCACCTCAATAACTCCTTTACCGACCTTAGCTCAGTACTTCCTGGTAACTTTTTCAGTCCATCTCCTCCATCTGTACCACCACCCATTGCCCGCCCTCTTTCCACCTCGTCGTGTCACCATGCAAGAAGCTAGGCCTACTTGCTAAAAGCCTAAAGGTAACACCATCGGTAATGACTCACTTGATCCCTGCCTTTTACGTCAGGTCCTGGATCAGGTCCTCTTACCTATTACGTGCATTTTCAACAAATCACTCTGTCTCGGACAATTCCCTCTGCCTGGAAGATTGCCACAGTTACCCCTGTCCATAAAGGTGGTGACAGGACTCTTCCGGGTAACTACCGACCATCTCAATCCTCTCCCCTCTCTGGGCGTTAGAGAAATTGTGGCGTCCCAAGTCTCTGACTGCCTCTGTAGTACAATGTTCTGCCCCTGAACAACACGGGTTCAGAGCAGATCATAGTACCAATGCAGCACCCTGGAATTTTCCAACTTCCTCCATGCCTCCTTGGACTCTGGTGCCCTGGCTGGTGCTATACTCATTGACCTGTCTAAAGCATTGGATACCATTTCGCATCTTCTTTTGCTCTCCACCCTCGACCTAATAGGCTTTGCCTCAGGACCTGTTTCCTGGTGCACTAGCCATCTCTCCGCCCGTTCCCAATGTGTGAAAGTCAACGGTACTCTATCTGAAACATGCCCCATTCGCTCTGGGTGCCGCAGGGCTCAATTCTTGGACCCCTACTATTCTCACTCTTTCTTAACTCCCTACCCAGCAGTTGTACGGGTAAGATGCTTCTCTATGCTGATGATGCTGTTCTCGTTGCCTCCCACAATGACCCCATGCTGCTACAGAACTCCCTCCAACTAGTCTTTGACTCTGCAGCTACCTGGTTCACTGAGCACCGACTTGTTATCAACCTTAAGAAAACAAAAACGATGCTCTTCTCCCACCCCCAAAATAAGTACAGCAAGTTTCCCTTAGCTGTCCACTCCACACCCAATCTCGTCATTGACCAGGTGCAGTCCTATAAATATCTTGGTATAACCTCTGACCCTGCACTTTCATTCCATGGACATATATCTGCCCTAAATTCTGTCGCCAACTCACGGCTAGGCATTCTTTACCGGCACAAGAAATGCCTCCCTCCTGATGCCCTCTGCCTGGCTGTCACCTCCTCTGTCATGTACTCTGGAGTACTGTGTGCAGTTCTGGAGACCCAGTCTCCGCAAAGACATAGACAAGATGGAAGCTGTCCAGAGGAGGGCAACTAAAATGGTGCAGGGTCTGCACCGGAAGACATATGAAGAGAGACTTAAGAAGCTTAATATGTATAGCCTCGAGGAAAGAAGGGAGAGGGGGAACATGATAGAAACTTTCAAGTACCTCAAGGGAATCAACAAAGTCCAAGAGGGTAGCATCTTTCAAAAAGAGGTGTGCAAGAACAAGAGGGCACAATTTGAAGATGGGGGGGAGCTCAGAGGTAATTTAAGGAAGTATTTTTTCACAGAGAGGGTTGTGGATGCATGGAACGGCCTTCCGGAGGAGGTTGTGGAGTCAAAATCAGTGGTGGAATTCAAGCATGCATGGGATAGTCATAAGGCAGTTCTGGGGGTTGGGGGTAGGAAGAAGTAGGCTGCTGGTTAACTAGGATCTGCAGCGTATCCAGTAGGTAGGGAAATGGGCAGACTGGGTGGGCCAAGCGGTCCTTATCTGCCATCAAATTCTATGTTTCTATGTCTCTCATTGACTATGGCCTTCCGGTCTATGGCTCAGCAGATCAGACTGCCCTCAACAAGGTTCGCCTCACAGTTAATAAGGCCTGCAGACTTATCACTGGTGCTCCCAGACTTACTCACACATGTGAGCTGTACACCCTGGCTACCCTACTCAACCTGGAAGAGCGACTCATGTATCAGACATGCAAGCTCACCTTTAAAGCCCTGCGTGGCCTATCCCTCATAGGCCTATCCAACTCCATTCACCGTACTGCACCGACCCTGATCACATGCAGCTCGTCAAGAGCTACCCTAGTTATTCCGAGAGCCAGGACCTCTCAAGGTCAGAGGGCATTCCCCTACCGTGCGCCCCACTGGTATAACTCCCTCTCTGCCAGTGACTCAAACTCACTAACCTTAGCTTGCTTTAAGCCCAGGCTCAGAAACTTCCTGCTTAGCTCTCGCAAATGCAACTGCCGCTAGCCTAGTGTAAAAAAAAAAAAAAATATATACTCTGTTTGACAATGCTCACTGAGCGGCCCTCCCCCTTCCTTTCCCTACTAATTCCTCCTCCCCTATCTCCCTCCCTTCTACTCCCACCAGCTCTCCCCCGACCATAAGTTTTGCACCTTTTGTTATCTTTTGCTTCGTTGGAAATTGTATTCTATTGAAACAAAATTGTAATTGAACTGTAACTTTTTTGTTTGTAAGTACTGTGTCCCTTGTACTACTGTTCTGATGTCCTCTTTGTGACGAGGTACCTTTGTAAATGAGCCTCTGGCTCAAAGGTTTCTAAACTGATGTTTAACTAAATAAATAAATAAATATGATATTACAAACACAAACTCACATATTTCAAATGCATTCATGCATGTACATTCTGGAATCAAGTACACATGTACTGGAAAACTAATAGATTCAAACAGATAACGTCTGAAATTATTATTTTGGGAATTTATCCTCCCCAATAGAAATGTTTTCAGGGAGACACTGCAAATAATATGTGCATTATTAATGTATTATTTAAGGCAAGCTAGATGCAGATGGGTTTTACAACAGCAGCACGTTTATCCAGCAGACACTATGAGATAATCGAAATTTGAATACCTGTAAATGTTCTCTTTCTCAGAAGGCTGGTCTCCAGGCTTCCTTACACCTGGGCTGTACCTCCTGATGCTGGATGGAGGCAGGATTAAAGCTCTGCAGCAGGGAGACAAGTAGCGTTCCACATCCGGTTGTCTCTAGTTGTTCCTAACGCAGTCCCCATGTGGCAATACTACAAGAACTTGGAAACAAAACACAAGAAGTTAAGGCATAAATGGCCATAAGGCCAGTAAACTATATACATTCTGGGAGGGAATCCGAAGCCCGGAGACCAGCTGTCGGAGAAAGAAAATTTACAGGTATTCAAATTTCAATTTCTCTCTCCTAAGCTGGTCTCCGGGCTCCCTTATGCCTGGGATATACAAAAGCAGTACATCCCTAGATGTCCTGGGTGGGAAGAATGACAAGTGCCCTTAGGGTTCCACCACCACCTATAGCACTCAGTGGCCAAAGGATGCCTCTGCCGAAGACATCACATCCAGTTTGTAAAATTTTGTAAATGTGTGAATGGATGACCAAGTTGCTGCTCTGCATAAGTCTGTAGGAGATGCTTCTCTGAAGTTCGCCCATGAAGTGGCCATAGCTCTGGTGGAAGGGGCTTTCACTGGGCCAGGTAGAGATACTCCAGCCTAATCATAAGCCTTAGTGATTGCTGATCTAATCCATCTGGCTATAGAGCCTTTTGAAGCTTTTTTACCCACGTTTTGGCCTGCAGTTAAAATAAACAAACTTGACGTTTTGCGAATAGTCTCTGTTCCCTTAATATACCTCTTGATCGTTCTCCTCGGGTCTAGTTTATGAAACTCCCTTTCCTTTTCATTTTTCGGGTGAGGGCAGAAAGAAGGAAGAATTAGTTCTTGGTTGCAATGGAAGGGAGACATAACCTTAGGTAAAAATCCTGGATCTGTATGAAGCACTACAGAGTCCTGATGGAAAACAGTATACATCTCTTTGGTAGACAGCGTCCCCAGTTCGCAGAGTCTCCTGGCTGAAGTAATAGCTACTAGGAAAGCCACCTTCATTGTAAGATGCATAAGGGAAGCCTCCTTCAGGGGCTCAAAAGGCACTTTGGTCAGGGCCTTGAGAACCAGATTAAGTCTCCAAGGTGGTACCATTGGCTTGATTAGGGGGGAGTTTTAACGTTGCTGCTCTTAGAGACCTCCTGGCATGAGGGTGTGATCCCAATGAGTTCCCCAAATCTACCAGCAAAAGCGCCCTCAGTGCAGAGACTTGAATTCATAAGGTGGCTGGTTGCAGCCCTTTGTCAAACCACTCATGAAGAAATTTTTGCAATAGTACCGGTAAGGATATTGGGTGATGCTGTCTATCTTTGGATTGGAGCCATAACAAAACTTTTCTCCAGATTCTATAATACATTTTAGAGGAGTTTCACTGGCATGCAAACAGATCTACCTGGGGATTCCCCCACTGCTCTGTTAGGAGTTGTAAGGCGCTATCCTTCAGCTCCCATTCTACTGGAAGGACATCTTGGCGACTTAGCCAGTCTGCTGTGACGTTTTCCTGTCCCGGTATGTACACGGCTCTTATACCTGACAGGTGCTGTTCTGTCCATTGAAAGAGAAGAATTGACTCCTGAAGCATTTTTGAGCTTTTTGTGCCTGCCTGATGGTTGATGTAGGCCATCGTTGTTCGATCGTCTGTTAGAATCAACACATCCTGATTGCGTACTTGCTGCTGAAAGTGTATGAGGGCTAAGCAAATTCCCTCATCTCTCGGATGTTTATGCTGTACCTTGATTCTACCAGTGACCACTTGCCCTGTGCCGACATTTGATGCAGGTGGGCCTCCCACCCCAAGGCTCGCATCTGTCATGATTCTGATTTGGTGTGGATGGCCCAGCTTTTGCCCCCACATGACATGTGCCCTCCAAGACCACCACTGGAGGGGAGGTCTTTATCTGCTGAGAAATTGGGATGAGCTGGTGCTGGCTGTGTCTGGACTGGGACCACAGCCTGAGCAGATGTGCTTGAATGGGCCGCATGTGCACTTGAGCCCAGGGGACTGAATATGCCAGTGACACTAGAGTCCCAACTAGTTGCATAAATGACTGGGCTGGCAGCGGAGCAGCTGTATGAAATTTGTTGTTGAAAAATGTCAGGACTGGATTAAAAATTATCATTTAATCAGCCCCCAACTTGCAAAGCAGCATTATAAGGTATGTGGGGACGGGAGCGGGCCATCTAGACACTTTGCAGGCCACCTTTAAGTGCCAGTATCTGAGGTCCTAATGTACTGCTTTCCTCAAACCTCCTTAGATTGGGGGGGAGCAGAAGGATGGCTCTGGCTAAAGTCCCTGTTGCTGTGCAGTCAAGTCATGTACTGCTTTCCCAAGTCTCCTTAGTTTGATGGGGGGGGGGCTTACTGTGCAGTTGGGCTGAGCGCTGAATCCGACTGAGTGCTGCACTCATCAGCGAAAGAATGATGGCGCTCCTACTCCTGAGCATCGACAAGGATATGCAGTGCTCATCGACGGGAAATGCTATCATCGACGAGCAGCTCCATCGACAAGTGGCACCATCGACAGGTGACTGAGGTAGCCAAGAAGTTGGCTGCCGATGTGAGGAGGCTAGCGCTGGTGAGGGGATGCTTCTTTAAACTTTCAGAGAACTCCCATTTCTGCCCCCTGGTCCCTTGCCTGATAGAGTCCTCTTGCCCAGAGACCGCAGGAAAATGCACCACGGAGGAGTGGGGCCCATCTGTACAGCTTGCACGGCTGAGATGAGAACCCACTCAAGAACAGTGAAATTAGCTCCAATTAATGTCCCCACGAAGAGAAAATGTCCAAAAAAAAAAGAACTATCTGACTTACAGTCTGCTGACTTTAGCTCTGCCACTTGTCACAGAGCTCTGCTTGCAGAATACCTGCTCTGGTGAAGACAGGAAGTAAACTGGAGACAACTGGATGTGGAGGGCTACTTGTTCCCTGCTGCAGAATTTTAATCCTGCCTCCATCCAGCATCAGGAGGTACAGCCCAGGCATATGGAAGCCGAGAGACCAGCTTAGGAGACAGAACAGTTTGCTACCATGGCAATACAAAATCTGTATAAGACAAACGTACAAATATTCCAGTACACAGTTGAACTTATGGAAAGCGTGCGGTACTATATTAGCAATATGTTGTGACTGAATATGTCTGTATACATCTGATAAGATGGAATACATTCTCTGTATATATTTGTAAATATGTACTGCTCTGTATTATTTTGTATTTTACTTCCCTTTTCCCCCAATAAACTTCCCCTACTCTTGCATAAAGTGCTTTGGGTTATTTGACTTCCCCTTGGACACCCACCAGGATAGCACCAGAAATGGACAGAAAGGATCTCAGTTTAATATCTCATCCAAAGGATGGCACACTCCGACAGTACAGCACCCCCCCAATACTACATTCAGGTGCCAGCATTGATGGTATGAGCCCAATGCCTGTGTGGAACCAGAATCCATGAGCAGAGCTACCCTGTAAAATACCTAAAAAAGCATATACAGACATCCCTATTGTTTTATTTGTTTGCATAATGTGTTTATGGAGTTTATCAATCAAAACAGACATACAGTACAATACAAGTGTCTGGAACTTGGTTTACATACAGGGCAGGGGTATAAAGTAGTAAGACATCATTAGCAGGCAAAAATAGAATGAGTTACAGAGTACAGTAGAACTTGATTCATTCTACTACTGTAATAAATACATGTGAAGTATTGTGGTGTTTGCAGTTTTCTTTCTAATACAGAGTCTGATATTTCATTGAATCTGTTATACCAGCCCTTCCTGCAGTATGAGTGCCTCAGACACTGGGAAGGAACCTATGAACTTATCCCAGCTTCTCAGGAATAGTTCTTCACAACCCCTTAAGACATATATTAGTTTCTCCACTGCTAAAGCCTGCAGCACCAGGGTTTTCCACTGTGTGACCATGGGTGTCACACAGGACACCCATGTATTCTGCACACATTGCCGTGCAAGTGCTAGCAGCACTCCAACTCATCTGGAGTGTTGTTCCCAACCCTCTGTACCCCATGCCCTCCACTCCCAATAACATGGATACTGGGATACAGGGAATGGGAAAGAACTGGAAGGGGGCAGGATCAGTTGTGTTCCAGGACAGTAGCTGCTGCTGTTTTCACAGGGTTCTTGTGGATTTTACTTGGTAGGTTAGTTCTTTTCTTTCTTGCTTCTAAGGGGCTAGCAGGGTATTGTTCTGGGGGATCCTGGATGTTTGTAAACTGATTTAGTGGCTGTAAGTGGGGCTCTTTTGTGGATGTTTCACTTTGTAACAGGCTGCGCTGGTAGAGGCCTATTTCTTCTGATTTAAAACCTGTTTGGTGGGATTTGCTTGGAGATGGTTATTTGAATTGAGACCTATATCTGTTAATTTCAAGCCTAGTTTGATTTGGTGTTAGTGAAGCTGATTAAATTGGAGAACTGTTTCCTTTGGCAGCAAACATATTTTGGGGGCTTTGACTTGAATTTTGATTCCTTGTGCTGACTCCATTAGCTGTAAAGGTTAGTTCATAGTGGGGAGGGGTGTTAATGGTCTGGCCAGGTCTCACTCAGCCAATTGAGTGGAGGCAGGGCTGAATCAGGTTGAGGTGCTAGCTGCTTTGTCTTCTCAGAAAGAACTGGAAGGGGGCAGGATCAGTTGTGTTCCAGGACAGTAGCTGCTGCTGTTTTCACAGGGTTCTTGTGGATTTTACTTGGTAGGTTAGTTCTTTTCTTTCTTGCTTCTAAGGGGCTAGCAGGGTATTGTTCTGGGGATCCTGGATGTTTGTAAACTGATTTAGTGGCTGTAAGTGGGGCTCTTTTGTGGATGTTTCACTTTGTAACAGGCTGCGCTGGTAGAGGCCTATTTCTTCTGATTTAAAACCTGTTTGGTGGGATTTGCTTGGGCCTGGTTCTTTAGCTGCAGGGCTTGAGAGGAGACACAGGGCTGATACACTCTCTCTTGTCAGGTGTCTGCCCAAGACCCACCCTCCCCAGAAGTCTGCAAATTTATAGGGGAAGACCTGCCCTGCAATTGGAGGAAAAGGCTGCTGGTGCAGCTCATGTAGTTCTAGCCACTGGGGGTGGAATTTAGAGGCCGGGAGAGAGGAGCTTAGGGAGTTGTTCATTTTCCTTACATGTTTAATGTGTTGTACTGCACCTAGTAACAGAGTTACTGGTGTACAGTGGGACTGTCTCTAGGATTAGTGGGTGACCTGATTAGGCAGTAGGGGTATCTTGGAATAGGGAACCTGGTGGCTCACCCAAGGAAACCTATTTGAAGGGATGGAACCACACATCATTAGGGCAGCATCTTTGGGAGGGTGGTGGTGCACAGGGTGTGGAGCAGCCATGATACTGGACTGGGCTTGGAAGTTTGGTGGTTGCCCAGTGTGCTACCAGCTAGCACAGCTTAGGGAGGAGGTTATGGGATGAGGAGAAAGCTGGGGAAGGGGGTGGTATGGTTGGAAGGGGCTGGAAATCTCCACAGGGTTGCACCAAGCACTGGGGTGGGGGTATAGGGAAAGGAGTGCAGGAGAATACTCAGGGGTCACATAGGGACCCTGGCAGAGGGGGCCCAAAAGGACACTACCAAGGAAGCAGGCAGGTAACTGGGGACCCTCACAAAGGGGGGACGGAGGGACAACATTCTCAGGGAAGTAGGCGGATAGCCAGTGCTGGACAGAAGGAAGCAAGGCAGGGAGGTGGATCAGACCTTATACTTAGTAACCGCTTCAATTCTCTTCTTCTGCTCAAGGATGAGGGGGATGTAGCCACGACAGAGGTGGTTAAGACGAAGAGGGTGGGAGTGGGGGCAGGAGGCAGGGCCAGATAGCAGGAAGAACGGGGGACCTGGAATGCAGGAGAATGGGGGCAGTGAATCGGAGCAGGAGGGCAGGGGAAGAGGAGGAAACGCAAGGAGAAGGACCAGTTGGGAGGAAAGGTAAAGAAGGACCAGAAGTACAAGGAGGATTCAGTAAAGAGAGCTGAGGGGGTAGGCCAGGGGAGCACGACGAGCAAGGAGGAACTAAATGGAGACAGGAAGGGAGGATGAGCCAGGCTAGTTTAGCAGATGGGGGAGAAGGACCAGTTGTGAGCAGGGAGGGGGGAATTAACAAGGTACAGAAGGATACTCAGAAGGAGGAGAGGCATAGGATTGGAGGGGAGGGAGTGGCCATGGTAAATAAGGGCCCAGTGGCATGTGGCACACACAGGAGAGGGAGGAACAAGGAGCCAGCTGGGTGGAAGGGCCGTAGAAAGGATGAGGACATGGAAGGGGGAATGGAGGAAAGGAGTGGTCAGAGTGCTCCTGCTGAGTTCTATGATCAGGGGTATCAAATGGGATAGGGAGGAGAAGCCTGGCCAGTTAGAACAAGATGCTTCCCTGGACTAACGGTGCACAGGGCTAAGCACGAGGTATATCAGCTGGCAAAGGACGTGGGGGCCTCCAGACATACTGGTCCACCTGGGCACAAATGACATTGAGGGAAATAGCGACTAGAGATACAGGCAAGATTCAGGAGCTCACCAGGTCTGTCATGACATAGGATGCACAGTTTCCTTCTCAGAAATCCTGCCAGTGCCAAGGGCTAGTGGGGAACACAAAAGAAAAATTAGGGAGATAAACCAGTGGCTCAGGGAGTGGTGTGAGGCCAGAGGGTATGGGTTGATGGGGGATTGGGAGGAGACCTGGGAGGATAAGGAGCTGTATGCTAGAGATAGACTACATCTCAATTTGGAGGGGAGGGGAATCCTTAAGTTGAAAATAGAGGAGTTCATTGGTGAAAAGTGGGGTTTAAATTTGTGAAGGGGGTGGGATGGGAGAAAAGGCAGTCAAGGGGATGCCGATAAAGGAGGGACTCTGTCTCAACCCCCCTGGGGACCAGGAGGATTGCAGGAAAAGACCAACTGGCAAAGTGCAGACCAGGAGAAAACAGAATCCCCAAGGGAACACGAGCAGGGGAAATGGAACTATAGGAAAGGGTGGAAGGTAGTCCTGCTAAATGCCAGGAGCTGGCAATAAAATGCCTGAGCTCCAGGCGATGTTAACTGAGGGAGCAGTGGATGTGGCAGTGGTCACTGAGACTTGGGCCACTGCAAGACATGACTGGGACCTGAACCTGGAGGGTTACACTATGTTCAGGAAGGACAGGGAGGGGAAGGGGGAGGAGGGTAGCAATGATAGTAAAAACTGCATTGGCATAGGGGAGTAGAGGAGGCGGAGGGAACCGTGGAGGCGATTTGGGTCACCTGTATAACAAGGGGCAAGAGGTAAAATAGAGTGGTGTAAGACCCCTGCCTGGCGGAGCAGCTGGAGGACAGTCTGGTGGCAGATGTTAGGAGACACTGCAGACTGGGCAGAGGAAAGGTGGTGGTGTTAGGGGACTTAAACATGCCAGGAACAGACTGGGAGACTATGACATCCTCTGTGACCAGGGAACAGAGGTTGTTGGATGTCTTTCAAGACGCGTTCCTAACTCAGCAGGTGAGGGAACCGACCAGGGAGGCACGGGTACTGGATGTGGTCCTGGCAGACAGTGACCAGATTGGGGGCCTGGAGGTAAGGGACCCATTGGCGGGCAGTGACCATGCCACGGTCTGGTTCTGCCTGGACCTAGGAGGGGTAGAAGGCTGCACAAAGACGGAAGTAACCGACTTCAGGGGGGTGGATTTTAAGGAAATGGGAAGGATCCTTAAGGAGCATTTGGATGAGATTGGGTCAGACATGGACGCTGATAGTAGGTGGGAAATCATCAGGAGAGGGGTGCAGGATGCTACCAGCACCTGTGCAAGAGTAAGATGAAAATGCGGTAGGGCCCAAAAACCCTGTTGGTGGACCAAGGAGGTCCAGGAGGTGGTGCGGGGAAAGAAAGCAGCCTATAAGAAATTCAAGTGCTCAAGGAGTGAAAGGGATCGAGGGGAGTATGAGCTGATGGCTAGAAGGGCCACTAGAGTGGTGAGGGTGGCTAAGGCAAGGAAGGAGCAGAACCTGGCCAGGGAAATTAGGAGAGGGAAAAAGGGGTTCTTTAGATACATTGGAGAAAGACAAAGGGTGAAGGGGCAGATTAGCAGGATTAGATCAGGAAGAGATGGGCACAAGACCCAGAGAAGCAGGCTGAGGTACTAAATGATACCTCCAGTGTTCACCAGGAAAATGGGATGCTGCATCATACATGGGAGGAGACAGAGATAATGAGGAGGGGGCCCTTACCAATCGGCAGGTCTGGGGGCATCACTGGCAGGTGGGGGGAGGGCTAAGCAGGGAGAAGAGGTACTGGAAGTGGAAATCACAGCAGAGAGAGTGAGGGAAGCCCTCAGCTCCCTTAAGACGGAGAAAGCACCGGGGCCGGATAAATTACATCCTAGAGTGCTGAAGGAACTTGCAGATGTCCTGGCGAAACCCCTGGCAGAGCTTTTCACCATCTCTCTGAGGACAGGGTGGGTGCCCCAAGACTGGAAGGTGGCGCATGTAGTGCCTATCCACAAGGGGGGATCAAGAGAGGTGGCAGGGAACTACAGGCCTGTCAGCCTGACATCAGTGGTGGGCAAGGTGATGGAGGGCATTGTCAAGGAGAGGCTAGGGGGGGACCTGGATAAGTCAGGGTGCCTGGACGATAGACAGCAAGGATTCATCCTGGGGAAATCATGTCAGACAAACCTGGTGGAGTTCTATGACTGGGTGACAAGTGCCTTGGACCTGGGTAGACCAGTGGATGTCCTCTTTCTAGACTCAGCAAGGCATTTGACTCTGTTCCTCACGTGGGCCTGTTGGATAAACTAGGAGAAATGGGGTGGGAAACCAGATGATCCGATGGATAGCAATTGGCTCCAGGACCGGACCCAGAGGGTCGTGAGTTGGTGGATAGTCGTCTTCCCCAAGGAGGATCATTAGTGGGTCCCACAGGGATCAGTCCTTGGGCCCTTCTGTTCAACGCCTACGTATCTGACATAAGGACAGGAATCAGGAGTGAGATGAGTCTCTTTGCAGATGACTCAAACTGGGGCGGTGGTGGATGGGGAGGAGGGAGGGTGGCCCTGCAGGGGACCTGGAGGCTCTGGAAAGATGGTCTAGAAAGTGGAAGCTGAGGTTTAATGCAGGAAATGTAAGGTACTCCACCTGGAGCCAGAAACCAGGCCAAGTGTACACCCTGGGGGGGGGACACTACAAGTCTCAATGGCTGAGAGGGACCTGGGGTGGTGGTGGATGTCAAGATGAACAACTCTGAGACTTGTGGGAGGGCAGCAGCCAAGGCCAACAGGATGCTGGGATGCATCGCTAGGGGATCACCTCCAGAAGGAGGAAGTGATACTCCTCTGTATAACTGCTTGGTGAGGCCGCACCTGGAGTACTGCATGCAGTTTTGGAGGCCGCACTAAGAGGGACATTAACCTCCTGGAGAGGGTCCAGAGGAGGGCAACCAAAATGATTTGGGGCTTGGGGGACAGGACCTATGAGGAGAGGCTCGAAGAGCTAAATATGTACACTTTGGAAGAGAGAAGGGACCGGGGGGACATGATAGAGGTTTTCAAGTACATGAAGAGGGTAAATAGGGGAGGAACAGGGAGGGTGCTTCGAAGGAAGGAGGAGGGGGCCACTAGAGGGCATGGGTGGAAGCTGGAGGGGAAGATTCAGGGAGAAAGGAGGAGGTGCTACTTCACTGAGAGGGTGGTAGAGCCATGGAATGCACTACCTAGGGGCTGGTGTGAGGCAGAGACAGTGGAGGGGTTCAAGAGGGGGTGGGACAGGTACAGGGGAAGGGTTCAGGAAGCAAAATCCAATGCAGCAAGAATATCCGGAACTGGGAAGGGAGAAGCCAGGGAAGGCGAGGGGGACAGCAAGGTCAGCACCCAGGGTGGGGGCTGACCAAATGAGCAGACACGAAAGACCATTAGGCCTATTCTGCTGGCATTTTAGTATGTTAGTATGTATGTAATGGGCCTGCCCACCATTCTTGTCAGCTCACGTGCCACTGCTGCCCAATATGGTTTAATAATTGTGAAGTTCCAAAACAATAGTGCATGTATGTACCCAGTACTGCAGTGCATCTTCCACAAATTGGTGAAAAGGTGGGGTTAAATCTGTGGATCACACTTGGTGGTCAACATAATCTATGTATGAACTTATACTGAGACTCGTTATACTTATTGCTCAGCTGAAGCCCCATATGTTCTCTAAGAACATCACTCCAGCTTTCATCTGAAATGTACATTCCCAAGTCTCTTTCCCACATCCTTTTACCTTGCAGGAAAGGTCTGGAAGATTAGTACCCTGGTTATGATCCTTTAGATGAGATTCTTGAGCTGAGGGTGACTTGTTCAAGCGCAAAGGGAGGCCTTCCCATTCGTATGCAAAATGTTGTATTTGCATGTACTCATAATGATTAGTGATGGGTATCTCCAGTTTCTTTCCTGTTTCCACAAAAGAGCATATACCCTCTCTGGTATACACGTCACCCACATACTTTATGTGCTTTCCCTTCTACTCTTTGAGCACCCTGTCTTCTAGCACTGGCAAGAAGTTTGGTTTCCTTGCCACTAACACAAGCAATGTGCTGCCTTTCTTTCCCTTCCATCTGTGTCTTATCTCCCCCCGGCATACCTCTCAACCTCTCAGCATTACAAATCATAGCACTGGCCTTCAAAAATCATAGCAAAGGGCCAGAATGTGTAGCACTTTCTTATTTTAAATGATAATATGTCTACAGATAGTGGGCCCCATATACTGCAGTTAGTGATAAGGAATGTTTCTGTCAACTTAGTTCAATGGTTTAATAGTTTGTGTGTCCAGAAATAGCTCTAATATTATGAGGAACATCAGTAAACCTATGCAGAGCAAGAGTAAATCTGAGTGTGAAAATCATAGCGCTATGGGAAATTCATAGCAGTTGAGAGGGATGCCCCCAGGCTACAAGTGCATATTTGACTAAAGGGTTATTCTCCCCAGCTGCTCCATAAGCTCTTTTCTCCTGAGGAATCAGGTAGACTGAATCTTTGCTGGGAATCCCCTTTCTCTAAGTGCAACCAACTGGTTGCTTCCCCTTTGTTAACCCAGTCATGGATACATCTCCGATGTGTGGCAACAAAGTACCCTGAGATGTCAGGAAACCCCAGCCCTCCCTGCTCTGTTTGACTTTTGAGCCTCTGGAGGCTCATTCTAGGTCTCCTATTTTGCTAGATAAAGGCCAAGAACCCCCTCTGCAGTCTCTTAATATCCAATTTAGTGGGGCCCACTGGTAACATTTGCATAATATAATATTCTAGATAGAGCATTTATTTTAATTAGGTCTATGGGCATTAGCCAAGAAATTGGCAGAGCTCTTCACCTCTCCAGTTCTGCCACGATAATATTAAATATGGGGCAATAATTTAACATGTATACTGTAGCCCTCCATATCCCTGCCTACCTTTATACCTACGTATGTGAGAGCAGTCCCCACTGTCTTGAGTCACCACTCTGCCCTTGGCCATTTCCTGGGGGCTGGCCTCAAACTCATCAGTTCTGATTTGTGTAGGTTCGATCTGTACCCTGAAAATTCTGCAAATTGCTCTATTACCTTTAGTAAGATTGGCACTGAATACTGTGGGTCTGTAATGAACAAAAACAATTTGTCAACATATAACTTAATCTTGTGCTGCTTCTCTTGTTGGCTCACTACTGTTTTGATCCCCTCAGTGGTTTGAATCTTAATGGCCAATGGTTCAATTACCAATGCAAACAAGGTGGGGAGGCAGGGGGCACACCTTCCTCATGCCCTTGTATAAGTGAAACACCTCTGAAAGGCCTCTACTGATTTATATTCATACATTGAGCTCCACATACAGTAGCTTGACCAACTCCAGTCCTCCCCCACTCCACATGTTCTAAGTACCTTAAAATTACACTCCCATTCTATGCAATCATATTCCTTTTGGTGTCCATGGACAGCATGAGTGCCACACCCAGGCACCAAGAACCCCAGTGAGCAACATTTAGCAGTCTTCATGTTGTGGTATGATGCTGTCTCTACACAAACCCCATATGATCTGGATGCACTATATGGGGGAGTAGCCGCTCAAGGCACCTCACCAGGATATTGGCCAGAATCACAATTGAGAAGTGAGATTAGTTGATAAGATGCACTCTCCCAGCAGGTCCTTTCCTGGCTTGGGAAGCACATAAATGGATGCCAGGTTGGACGAGGCAGGTAGCACCACCCTCAGCATCATTCAGCATCTGTTGCAGTGGTTTCATCAGAGGCTTACATGGCTCCTTGTAGTATTCAATCATGGAAATATCAGGCCCACTCACTTTACCATTCATTAAGGAGCTGATGGCACCCTTAACCTCTGCCACCATAATCTAAGCCCCCAGTATCTCCCTCCACTACTGTTACTATTGGTATGGTAAGCCCCTCAAGAAATCTGTCTGCATTCTCCCCCATATTTTGATACTCTACTCTGTATAAAGTTTGGTAGGTTTGGAAAATCTGCTTGATCCATTCCGGTTTTATTTCTACCCTGCCTCCGCCCTACTTTTTTTTGTTGTTTTTTTTTTTTTTTAATGGATCCCCCCCATACAGTTGTCACAAAATGTCTAAGCACAGAGTGGAGCTTCTACAACAGAAAGTGAAAGGGATTTGGTAGGTTGGGTCCTTCAAGCCCAAACACAATCCTTTCCCCTCCGTTCCCAATATGGGAATATTAGAAATGTATTAACTAGAAATGGTTAATTCCCTCACAAGCAAGAGTTTTTCAAAGCACTAGAATTTGTACTGTAACATAAACCTAATTTTTGGGTTGTTTGACAAGTAAATACATCTATTTTCTGCATAAAAACTATGACGATAGGTACGGTGGTGCTGATGGTTGAGGAGATGGATGCCACACCTCACGCCACGCCGGCGACCCAGGTTCAGGAACTAACCCGGGTCATCAGGGGAGGACTAGGATCGAGTGTCCATAGACTGATGTACTAGTCCTGGGGTGGGTTGGGGGAATTTCCACCGCACTATAGTGGCCCCTGGGGATGCATGGGGGCACTACCAGCATCAATGTGAGCAGGGGGGAGCAGCGGACACTGGCATGTTGTGCCTGTACGTCATTGCACGTACGCACCCCTAGGGGTGTAAAAACAGGAGGAAAATCGGGCTGGGTACGACCGTGCAGCTTGATGGCCGCACCCTGTGCTGCCCGGAGGACTTTGGAGGGGTCCCGTCGGGGAGGGTCCGGGGCCATCCTGGCTGGTAGTAGCAAAAGGGGGACCCACAAGCAGGATGGCATAACGGCTGTCCTGGATCCTCCTGGGTGTGGTTTGAGCTACTCAGCTCTCCGGGCGGCCAGGGCTGGTGGCTGGATGCCCCATGCCGGAACAACGCCACAGCAGGTGTTGAAATAAAGTTGTGATAAAGAAAAAAAAAAACTGTGACAAGACAGTGTGGTCTACTGGCTAGGTCAAAAGCTCAAGAATCAGGAGACCCAGGTTCAAATCCTACAAGTGCCACTTGCACTCTGTGTGACCCAAAACAAATCACTTAACCTCTGAGTGCTGCCGCCTACCCCACTGTAAAAATGGGTTAAAGCAGGACCACGTTGAAAATGGGATGTTGCAGCTCAGCTGGGATAGCCTAGATAAATGAAATATAAAATACTGGACCATCACTAAAGCCTTAACTGTATTTAGGATGCCACCTATCTGCCTCAACTCATCAATGTAATCATATGCTGCAGTTATACCAACCAAAGACTTGCAGAGCTAGAAATAATGTTTATTCCACTGGTCTGCTAATCCTGTAAGGCCAAATTCCATTTTGCCCTCCAGCAGCCTCCCAACCAACCAATGAAATTTGTTGTGAAATGATCCTGGGAAGATCAAGAGAGGCTAAGGGGATATGAAAGTCAACAACTGAGTCAGTGTTTAGTCAGTATGAAGTACCGCATTTGCTGTGTGAACCCTAGGAACATTAATAGATAAATTTAATTCTTTTTGCTACAGTTGAACCCAAAATTGGTTTCTTGATTTTCTTTTCAGTATAAAAAGTTATACTGGAATTCTATGTCAGTGGTAACTTACTCTCAGTCTTAACAGAATGCACAACCAGTGTTCTCCAATTCGATGATTTCTACCAGACAAACCTACTTTCACCACTTTTAACTTGCAACTCCTCCATGCCTTTTACCATATAGTAACTTCCCAGGTCCAGGGTTTAAAATAATTGATTAGCAGTTTTTTCTTGGGATGATACTAACTGTACAGAAAGTATTTATATAGATGTTCTAGAAGTGCTGTGTTTGTTAAACACAGTGAGGCAAAAGCTATGCATTTTCACAAAGTTTTAGCACTTTTATGAGCAAAACGCTAATCAATTTTTAGAGTTAAATAAAACCCTGCAGATCATGCCTGTAAATAGACAATTTAGTATCTAGTGGACGTACCTAGTCCCCAAAAGGTAAATGTGTAAATATTCCATCATAAAAGTTCTTGCCCCAAGAATGCGTGCAGTCAATATTAGATGGCAAGATGCAAAGCTGTGCCTTATGCCAAGGCAAACAACTTGGCTCATTTCAGCTAAATCTTGTTTTGTCACGGAGTCACCAACCCCACAAAAAGTTTCATTTTATCCTCTCATAATCTCATAGCCAATGCAACCAGAAGGAGACCTGAGGTTAAAGTCTCAGATTCATGTCCAAAGCCTAGAACAAGTGAAATGAAGTCTGGCAGAGGGGGACGGAGCATCAACATAAATGCTGTCCTCCTCGAGTGGGTGGGTGGGTTAGCTTGTCCAGCTGCCTGGTTGCCTCCAAGTATTAGGGGAGACACAAACATGAGAACATTTAACAGCAGAGATGCTAGAGACATACAGCACTCGGAGGAGTGTGTTATGTTACTTGCAGTGCCATCATGCGCTCAAATTCTTATCTAAGTAATGGTGAAGGCTATAAAAGTGTAATTTTGGTATCCTGTGAGACCAATTTTTATTTGTGCACCCCCCCCCCTTTAGAAAATCTCTTGGCATAATGTCCCTAATTATTGTCTATTATCTCAGTTGGTGGGACAGAAAAGTAGGAAAAAAAACACTCCAGTAAGTGACTGCTGGTCACAGGCATCCCCTGGCCTAGAGGAACTGGCTGCAATGACTCCTCCCCACTCAACGCTACATCTGTGCAGACCACAAAGCATGTTTCCACACCGTGAGCTTCGAAGGGATACCTCACCACGAACACCACGGACAGAGGGGGGAACTGTAATGGAGTACAAGCCTATGGGAGTGCTGAGGGGGAGGCAGCCCTCCTGCAGCATTGCTTAGGCAAGCAACAGGATTTTGGCACTGCCCTAAGAACTGACCCCTAAGCCAAGAAGATGCCAGCAGGAGAAGAAAATCTAGACAATATATAACTGTGACAGAGTCTACAAAGCTCAACCACACTGCAAGTCAGTAATGGACTCAACATTTAGGAGGCAGTATAGCGCAGTGGTTTAAGGCTCTGAGCTGCATACCTGGAGACCTGGGTTTGAATCCCACAGCCCCCACTTTCATACTGTGTGACCCTGAGCAAGTCACTTAACTTCCTTGTGCTTCCAGGTTGCACCTGTAAATAATCTTCAGCTTAGTGTTTCTCCTGGTAAAAATATAAATAAACACATTTAGCAGAGTTGAGCACCAGGATGCTGATGCTGAAACACTGTTGGTCACTGCCAATCCCACCACTCCACCAGAAAAATGCGATATGCATCATGTTAAGTGTCCCTCCACTCACCAAAAATAAACAACCAATGCCCTACAGCAGGCTAATATTTATACCCGGATAACTGCATACCGTGGCTCACATTTAAAATAAAGGTTATTACACTTACCATCACTGTAGCAGCCCAATGCTGCTTGGTGCAATTAAGGGAGGCAGTATAGTGCAGTGGTCTAAGGCTCTGAGCTGCAAATCTGTAGACATGGGTTTGAATCCCACAGCCCTCACGTGCATACTGTATGACCCTGAGCAAGTCACTTAACTTCCCTGTGCTCCCAGGTCGCACCTGTAAACAAGCTACCAGCTTACTGTGCTACTCCTGGTTAAACAATTGCAAAAAAAAAAAAAAAGTACCCCCCCCCCATGCTGGCTGCAATGGTTGTGGTTTATCATAATCCAGACTACTGATTAGCAGGCTTATTCACCCACCTTCAAGACTGATGCATGGCTATGACACACAATGAGGCCTAACAGAAATGAAACATGTCTGTAGTTTGCTGTTCTCAACCTTTGCAGACTGTTTGTGAGGCCTTTAGCAAGTATTACAACCCACTTAAAGCTGAGCCAGTCAAATTTCCATAGTGGTGATTTTCTTATGCTACCCATGACGCTTTGTATTAGTGTGGTATGTGTACGTCTGTGTATGTCTTTGTAACATGTTTCTTAACATACACAATGACCGAATCCCTCAAGTGAAGCTTCCCTGCAGAAACAGCTGTTAACTATCCTGCCTCTTCTTGCTCACCTCCTGTTTATAATCATCTCCTTAAAACACAAACATGCCAGTGACTTAATTCCAAACATGCTGACATGCAGTGTGTTGCAGAATTAAAAGCACTTTGTTTTCACATGCTTTAATCATTAAACTAATGTCTAAACTGGCTAGTGTTCTAAATGCCAAGGTTACACTTTTTTTTTACAAACCACACTGTCAATTGTTGACTGCAAAGAATATATATATTGACTTTTTCAATATTAAACTGCCATAAATTAATATTATACAAACACACACACACACTGAAATTCTTCGGTACTAAATTACTCCCCAGTCTTAACAGAAACCAGATTCTGCACCGGAGATGCCCACATCTGACTGTCAGATCACTGCATTCTTGTGGGCAACTCCAACTCTCTTCTAATCAGACACAAATGACCTAAGAAGGCTAGGGCAACTGGCCATTCAAAAAACAAAGGTGATCAAAGGCCTCATGCCAGATGGTTTCAATCTGTTCTGCATGTGGTGGGATTAAGGGGGAATCAGCAAGGGCATTCCACTGAAAAGAAACTTGAGAAGCCGACTCTGGTTTCAACCATAACAAACAGAATCCAAGTATAAATATAATGTGCCCTGTAAAAGTCCCAGGGGGGGCATTCCATTGGTATTTCCAAACTATATAGGAAAAGTGTGTCTACCATCAATTAGCTAACTTACACAAATATGCCTAAGGATTTGGTTAAAGTGTACAAAGCAGGTTACGTAAAGCTAGAATATTGTAGTATAAAACTGCTAGCAAATCAAAAAACTCCCTGTAAAATATTGCTTACATTTTTGGGGAACAAAACATTAGTATGCTTTGTTTAGGACTACAGTATTTCATGTTAAATTATTTTCAGTCCTCATTCTATCACAAGAGACCAGCATCTGTTCCACCTGGCCCTTTTCTTTTGCACCAACACCACCAATCTGGACTGTAGACATCCTTCAGTTGTCACCCACAATGTTCTTGACAGCCTCCTCCCCTCTGGATCAAAGATGCAATGGTTGGGCAGGGGATTGCTAGATGCAGAAGATGGGGACCCATGGTACATGAGGAGATTCCGGCATCCGCCTGGCTCCTACAGCATCACCCCATCACTTTTCCCCCCTTTAGGAAGCCCTCCAGCCTCCCCAAGAAATAAGGCTCTAATACTATTTCTGCACAACCCTGGAGGAGAGCATACATTGTGTGATAACCTATGATATCAGTGCTGGTCTGGAACACAGCTGTAGAAGTCACTCAAGTTGCAAGGTGGCCAGACCCGCCCCTTTGAGTCTGAATGTGTTGGCCCCACTGTGCACCCTACAACCCTCCCTTATGGGGATAAGGCTGCTTGAGGAACAAGCCCAGGTCTCTCACACTGCAGTGAAAAAAAAAAAATATCCCCAGGGCCTCAGAGTCAAGACTTAATTCTTACATAACTGCAGTGTGGTACCCAAAGACTGGAGGACAGCAGATGTAGTCTCCTTATACAAAAGTGGGAACAAAGAGGAAGCAGGGAACTACAGACCAGTCAGCTTCACCTCAGTAGTGGGGAAGATCATGGAAGCACTAATGAAGGAGAGATTGGTGGAACATCTGGTTGTCAATGGACTACAGGACCCAAGGCAGCATGGTTTCACCAGGGGGAGTTCATGTCAGACCACTCTTGTTGAATTTTTCAACTGGGTGACTAGGGAGGTGGATCAGGGGAGGGCAGTGGACATGGCCTATCTGGACTTCAGCAAGGCCTTTTACACTGTGCCACATAGAAGACTATTACACAAACTGGGGAATATGGGTGTGGGTAGGACAGTGGTGTGGTGGGTAGGTAACTGGCTGGGTGGCAGGACACAGAGGGTGGTGGTAAATGGCTGTCACTCCACAGAGGGAAAAGTGACCAGTGGGATACCACAGGGATCAGTGATGGGACCGGTCCTATTCAACACCTTCATCAGTGACGTTACGCAGGACCTAGAAGGCAGAATTTCCGCTCACTGATGACACAAAGCTCTGTAACAGAGTAGACACACCAGAGGGTGTAGACAGAATGAGAAGGGACTTGCAGAAACTTGAAGAATGGTCAGGGGTTTGGCAGCTGAAATTCAATGCAAAGAAGTGCAAGATAATGCATATGGGGCACAAAAACCCTGGCACAATATATCAGTTGGGGGGTGAGGATATAGCATGCACCAAGCAGGAAAGGGATCTTGAGGTTATCATCTCTGATGACCTCAAGGTAGGGAAACAGTGCGACAAGGCAGCAGGTAAAGCAAATCGGATGCTGGGATGCACAGGCAGGGGCATCACTAGCAGGAAAAGGGAGGTCATAATTACACTATACAAGACACTAGTGAGGCCCCATCTGGAGTACCGTGTACAGTTCTGGAGACCTTACCTATGTAAGGACATAGACAGGGTAGAGAAGGTTCAGAGGAGGGCAACAAAGATGGTACATGGATTGCATCACAAGTCCTATGAGAAAAAGGTTGAAGGACTTGAATATGGAATAGTCACTGGAGGAGAGGAGGGAGAGAGGGGATATGATGGAGACATACAAGTATTTTATAGGGTGCAGGAATACACTATTTGTAAGCGAAAAAGATGTTCCAGGACAAGAGGGCATTGGATGAAGTTGGAGGGAGGACGGTTCGGAGGAAACGTGAGGAAGAATTTCTTCACAGAATGGGTGGTGGACAAGTAGAACACCCTGCCAGAGGAAGTCGTGGGGGCTGAAACAATCACGAGATTTAAGAATGCATGGGATAGACAAAGGAATTCTGGAGGTCAAGGGTAAGGGGCAACAGACTTCTAGGAAAACACAAAGTCAACTTACAAGCTCAAATGGACAGACTGGGTGGGCCGTAGGCTCTTATCTGCTGACACCTTCTATGTATCTATGTAACTGAATTCAACATTAGTGTTGCTAAATTCACAAGAGCTTTACAAAACACAACATGATATGACATCTACTTTCAAATGTACCTGTTTAGGTATTACTAAATATCAAGAAAACACAACATATTTTGACATTTCGCATACTGAAATACTGGTGTGCAGACCCAAGTTTGCATAAATAATACAGTTCTCTGCGGTGGGCATCAACCTATAAAGCATACTTTAGATAAGTGTACTATAGTCTGTAGCTGTGCATGTGCCTCCCATATGTTCTGCATTCCACAGAACTGCATGCTGTGCTACTAAAAACCCTTGAGATCATGCATTAGGGGGAAACAGAAACAGTGAAATGTTAAAGGCACACAGAAGCCTCATTCACCTGGCCAATTCTGAGCCATTTCTGGTAGTGTACAGCACCCAGGACACTGCTGCTGGTTCTCTCTCTGATGCAAGCGTCTTACCATTTTTGCATTGTGTTTTGTTGTGACTGTGATCCCTCTTTTTGTGGAATTGCATTCCCATGTTGGTGTTTTCCCCAGCTGTGTGAACTGATGGCAACTGCTAAATCATCACAACAGGCTTTTCCCCATGCTGCACTTCTGCAGAAATGGAAGTGAACCTGTATGAGCCGATTGCAGTCATTTGGGCTGCTAATATTGGAATATCTTGGAATTTCTTTTTCCCACAAAAGTAAGGCAAGAGGCAAGGGAGCAATAGAGGGGGACCCAGACCGGATGGGTGAAGAGGGGTGGGGGGGGGGAGAAAAAGGAGGATCAGGGGAACAAGGAGGAGGATGATTGTATGGATCAGGAGAGCACAACAGACAGTAAGGCGCAGGACATAAATGGGATGATAGCGAGCAGAAAGCCAAGTAGGCAAACGAATAGGATGGATGGATTAGTAAGGAGTGGGGAAAGAGATACAGAGAAAGATACTTGGGTGGGGGGATAAAAGAAGGCCAGGACACGGGTAGGGAGGTGACCAGGGAAATTAGTGAAGGGGCTATCTTTGACACCCAGATTGTGGGAGGTGTGAGGAGACAGTTGGGGGGAGAACCCGGACGAAGGGACGAAGAGGGGCATGGAAGGAGGGCTAACCTGAGGGGTGAACAGGGAAGCAAGGGGGAGGTTAGAGTACTGCTGTTGGGGGACTAACTTGTCTGATTAGGACCAAATGCCACCCAGGCCTGATGGTGCACAAGGCCAAGCATGAGTTTTATTCACTGGCAAGGGAATGCGGGAGGACCCCAGACATTCTAATGCACTTGGGGACAAATAACATAAATAATAACAGTGAACTAGAAATTCAGGCAAGTTTCCAGGAGTTGGCCAGGGTATGCCTTTCCATAGGCTGTAAGATCTCCTTTTCAGAAATCCTGCCGGTGCCAAGGGCTAGTGGGGAAAACAAGAAGATGATTAGGGAGATAACTCAGTGGCTTAGGGAGTGGTGTGGGGAATTGGGGTGTGGCTTGGGGGACTGGGGGGAGACCTGAGAGGATAAGGGGCTGTACGTTAGGGACAGGTTCCACCTTAATTTGAAGGGGAAGAAAATCCTTAAGCTCAAACTAGCTGAGTTCATCAGCGAAAGGTGGGGTTTAAACTTGTAAAGGGAGGAGGGATCAAAAAAGGGGCAGAGCCAGCAGGTAAGATAAATGGTGGACATGGTCTCCACTCCTCTAGGGGGCAAGGGAGATATGGAAATGGGTCACCAGGTAGGGTGTGGGAGCTGAGAAATGGGAGCTCAAGGGGGAGAAAGGAGAGGAGAGAAAAGGGGTGGAGAGTGGTCCTAATAAATGCCAGGAGCTTAGAAAATAAAATGCCTGAGCTCCAGGCAATGCTAGTTGAGGTGGAGGTAGATGTGGCAGCAGTCACCGAGACCTGGGCCACTCAAGGGCATGAGTGGGACCTAAATCTGGAGGGCTATGCTATGTTCAGAAAAGATGGGGGAAGGGGTGGTGTAGCACTGTTAGTCAGGAATGGCATGGTATTGAGGGGTAGAGGAGGCAGAGGGGGGGAACGTGGATGCTATTTGGGTCACCTTGCTGACGTGGGGGGTAAGACAGTAAAGGTCGGAGTGGTGTACAGACCACCAGCACTGGTGGAGGTTCTGGAAGAAAGTTTGGTGGCAAATCTCAAAGGACACTGTAGATTGGGAAAGGGAAAGGTAGTGGTAATGGGGGACCTCAACATGCCAGGAACAGACTGGGGGACTATGACGTCACCAGTGGCCAGAGAGCAGAAGTTGATGGATGTCTTCAGGATGCGTTTCCAACACAACAGCTGGGTGAGTCAACTAGGGAGGCCTGGACACTGGATGTGGTCCTGGCAGACAGTGATCAGATTAGGGGCCTAGAGGTGAGGGACCCATCAGCGGGGAGTGATCATGCCACAGTCTGGTTATTCCTGGACCTGGGGGGGGAGGAAAGCCGAACAAGGATGGTAGAAACCGACTTTCGGGGTGCAGACTTCAGGGAGATGGGAAGGATCTTTAAAGATCGTCTGGACAAGATAAGGCCGGATATGGATGCTGACACCAGGTGGGGGATCATTAGGAGAGGAATACAGGAGGTTACCAGATCCTGCGCAAGAGAAAGGCATAAGTTCGGTAAGGTCAGAAAACCCTGCTGGTGGACCTGGGAGATACAGGAGGTGGTGAGGGAAAAGAAGGCGGCCTATAGGTGCTTCAAGTGCTCAAGGAATGAAAGGGATCAGGAGGAATATGAGCTGGTGGCCAAGAGAGTCACTAGGGTGGTGAGAGCAGCTAAGGCAAAAAAGGAGCAGTCCTTGGCCAGTGGGATCTGGAGGGGGATAAGGGACTCTTTAGATACATAGGGGGAAAAAAAGGAAAGTTAGGGGGCAGATCAACAAGATAAGGATAGGGGATGGTTGGGCACAGGAGGTGGGGGAACAGGCAGAAATCCTAAATGAGTACTTTGCCTCAATCTTTACCAGGGGGATGGAGGGGCTATGTTTTGTGAGGGGAGCAGGGGCAAACCAGACAGAGGGGTGGGACCAGTAGAGACCAGGGGCCCTGACAGGTCTGGGGAAAGGGAGTGGCCACCACAGACAGGTGAGGGGCCAGCAGTGCAGAGTGAAAAGGGGGAGGACATGGAAGCTGAAATCCCAATAGAGAGAGTAAGGGAAGCCCTCAGGTCCCTTCGGATGGGGAAAGCACTTGGGCTAGATGAGATACATCCCAGGATGCTGAGGGAACTGGCGGATGTCCTGGCAGTCCCTCTAGCGGAGCTTTTCAACAACTCTCTGTGGACTGGGTGGGTGCCCCAAGACTGGAGGGTGGCCCATGTCATGCCGATCCACAAGGGGGGGGGATCAAGAGAGGAGGCGGGAAATTACAGGCCTGTTAGCCTGACATCAGTGGTCAGCAAGGTGATGGAGGTTATTGTCAAGGAAAGGCTAGGGGGGTTACTGGAGCAAACTGGGTACTTGGACAATAGGCAGCATGGCTTTGTCACAGGAAGATCATGCCAGACAAACCTTGCTGAGTTCTATGACTGGGTGACGAGGGCCCTGGACCAGGGTAGGCCAATGGATGTCCTCTTTCTGGAATTTAGCAAGTCGTTTGATTTGGTACCCCACAGTGGCCTGCTGGCTAAGCTGAAGGAAATGGGGGTAGGGAGACAGTTGTTAAGATAGATAGGAAATTGGCTCTCTGAGCATACTCAGAAGGTGGTGGTTGGAGAGTTAGCCTCATCCCCAAGGTGGGTTACTAGTGGGATTCCCCAGGGGTCAGTGCTGGGGCCACTCCTGCTCAACACCGATGTCTCAGACATCAGGAAGGGGATCAGGAGTGAGATTAGTCTCTTTGCAGAGGACTCAAAGCTGGGTACACTGGTGGATGAGGAGGAGGGGAGGGTGGCTTTGCAGGAGGACCTGGAGGCTCTGGAAAGGTGGTCAGGAAAAAGGAAACTAAAATTCAATGTGGGGAAGTGCAAGGTTCTGCACCTGCGAGTCAGAAATCCAGACCAGGGGTATACCCTGGAAGGAGTCATGATTCAAGTCACGGAGGGTGAGAGGGACCTGGGGATAGAGGTAGATGTCAAAATGAACAACTCAGAGACCTGTAGGAGGGCAGCGGCAAGGGCAAATAGGATGCTGAGATGCATCACCAGGGGGATTACCTCCAGAAAGGAGGAAGTGATCCTTCCACTGTACAACTGCTTGGTTAGGCCACACCTCAAGTATTATGTGCAGTTTTGGAGACCACATTTAAAGAAGGGCATTACACTCCTAGAGAGGGTCCAAAAGGAGGGCAACCAAAATGATCTGGGGCCTGGGGGAGAGGACCTATGAGGAGAGGCTCAAGGAGCTCGACATGTACACTCTGGAGGAGAGGAGGGACAGGGGGACATGACAGACATCTTTAAGTACATGAAAGGGATCAATATGGGAGGCCCAGTCAAAATGCTCCAAAGGAAGGAGGGTGGGGCAACGAGAGGTCACGGGTGTAAGCTGGAAGGGGGCAGGCTCAGAGGGGAGAGGAGGAGATGTTATTTCACTGAAAGGGTGGTGGAGCCATGGAATGCACTGCCCAGGGAGCTGGTAGAGGTGGAGACTGTGGATGGGTTTAAGAGGGGGATAGGACAGGTACAGGAGGAGGGTAAATATGACCAGGCCCAATACAGGTAGAACATCTGGAACTGGGGACAGTATAACCCATGGGGAAGGGGGACACCAAAATCGGCCCTCAGTGCTAGTGCTGAAAATTGAGCAGACTCGAGAGACTGTTAGGCCTATTCTGCTGGCATTTTAGTATGTTAGTAAAACACACATTGAGCATTCCTATACATGCCCTGATGTCTGAGCACGCTTGCAGCTGCAGTGCCAGAAGGCTCGTGGATGGGTCTTCAGCTCCAGGTTCAGTTAAAGGTTGCATTTGGTCATTTAAACACAGCTGAACTTGGGCAAGTGGCACTTTTTGCAAAACAAATGCACAAAATTGCAGAAAACATGGTCTCAGAGTTGAGGCATGACACTGGGCATGGCGTATGCATATGCATACGCCGCCCATGTCATGCTAGTAATCTTTGCAAACTATGTGCAAGAATTGTCGTAAATATAACCTCAGAGTCAAGCCATGACACTAGGCATGCGGTATGCATATCACAGCGACTCACATGCATACCGTATGCCCAGTGTAATCGCCGACTGGAGACCGTGTTTTCTGCTATTTTGGCCCTCGGTTTGCAATAAGAGCCACTTGCCTGAGTTCAGCAGCATTTAAACTACCAAAAACAACCTTTAGCTAAACTAAGATCTGAAGACCCATCCTTGAGCCTTCTGGCACTGCAGCGCCATTTCTACGGCATCACCCTAACTCCACCACCCACCCCCACCAGAATCCTCCTCGAAATGCCAGAAGTTCTCTAACAGCATCTACAGCGTTCCAGAGCCATGGCGTCCAAATGCTGCTGCTCCACAGCATTTCAGGAAGAATGGCCGCAACACTCAACACTGCACCAACGTAAATTCTCACCGTATGAATGAGGCAAGAGGGTTAGGCTTTTTACAGCTGATCCCCCATTTTTTTTTAATCATTCTGTTTACAGCCCCTTCTGTCTTTGATTTCAGCTTCCCCTCAGAAACACCTATGGGGTACCCAATCCTCCTGTACCACATACCTTGGATGTCTGGCCTTTGTGCAGCCTTGGTTGCACCCCCAGGTGGAGTCAAGGTGGCAACATATACCCAATTCATATGTTATCAGGCTGCTGTAGCCAGGCAGAGTTGTGTGGCCCAGATACACCAGGATTGGTTGTCCCCGAAGCCTGAGCCAATTTCTTCCCTGTGTTTGTTCCTACGGCACCTCATGTGCTGATGTCAATTGCACACATTCACGTGAAGTGTGCCTGCCCATCAACATCTGCAACAGCATCATCCCATCTTTGGTCCTCCAGCTGCACTACCAGCTGTGGTCACCTAGATGGCAGTTTTGCAGTGGAGGATGCAATACACACTCCCAGGAGGGTAGCACCCTCTAACACACTCAGTTCTCCTCCCCTGGCCAGCCTCTAATAACTCAGACTCACTCCTGAACCTGGGTCATCGGCATCGAGAGCAGTAGTCCTACTGCCATGCTGACATGCCAGCCTTGTTCACCAGCTTTAATACTATTACACCACAAGTAGTTTCTTGTATCTCCCACTAAATCCAATCAATGAAGAACAGCAACCATCAGAAAACAACAGAATGCTGATGTGTGCCACTAGGTGATCAAACTCCCCATAGACTTCCATTCCCTGAAGTCTCATCACACATTCCCAATGGCTATCCTTTTGTTGCGTGCTCCTGTCTTGATACAGGAAAGCATCCCTAACTCGTAGCTATGTATGCTTCTGTGCCCAAAAAAAAAAACAAAAACACCCAACACATTGAATGTAGCATCTGGCTCATCTCTTGTAGCAAACTCCCCTGCCCCACCAAGTTTAAATATAGAGCCAAAGCACCACCCCCAAAAAAAAAAAAAAAAAAAAAATATCAGAATCTGGGCTCAACAGTGGAACTAAAAGTCCTCCTTCTGATAAAAAAGAAGTGCATTCTCAAAGGGTTGGGGTGTCTGAGCCACTGCAGCTCAGAAGTAACATTCGGTGATGTGCTACTTTGTTGAATTGTGCTATTTACTATAGCACTGTGGATCTCTCACAAAGATTTGTAACTGCTATGGATGCTGTTAGCTGCTGCCCTCACTATAGATAATAATACTTTCACTTTGACACATTGAAGTTGTTTAAGGATCATCATTTAAAAGCCAGCTAACAAGTCCACTGGATGAGAGTTCAGACATCTTCTGTGTTTGGTGCTGCTAAACGCCAATCAACTCACCACCCACAAGTGCAGCACAAGGAGCACATTACCAGTACCGATAATCCCAGACACACACACACACTCGAGGACTGGGAGCCCATCACCAATGCCACAACACTCCCATTACTCATTTTTCTCTCTCTCCCCCTTCCTTACCCCTTCTCCCCCCCAGACATCAACCAGCAAAGCCCTTTTCTTACCTCCTCAGTCATCTGCCATCCTCAGTCATCTGCTATCCAAGTAGCTATTTCTAATCAGGTGGCAGCCAATCGAGGAAGTGAAAGGAGCGCTGTGCCAGTCACCATCTGGGACAGGGGCAGGGTAAAACAGAGGACACTTGGCATGGCAGGGAGGTATTATTGGACACTGGGGAGTGCTTGACATGGGATGGAGTGGGGGGGGTGCCTCTGGATACCAAGGAATGCTTGACAAGGGGTAGGAAGAGGAAGGGAATGCCAGTGGACCCCAGGGAGCTCATGGCATGGGATAGGGTGCCACTAGACAGATGTGAATGCTTGGCATGCTCATCTGCAATTACTCAGCAGCTGTAGGTAGCACCAGCCCGCTCTTGTTATATTTCTTGTCTAATGACTGGTATTTCCAAAACACAGCCTTCCTTATAGTTTGTATTTTCATTATCTTGAGTCATTGTAATTGATCAAATCAAACAATTGACCCTACATAAGCGCCTGTTTAATAGGGTTTGTTCCCAAAAGATCACGATGCGAGGTAAAACATAACTTCACATCCATGGCCTATAGCTACAAAAATGTACACAGAACGCAGTGCCAATGTTTTCAGGACTCTATATTGGAATACTGTGTAACTGAAATTAATCCTCCTTTTGAAATTGTACAAGTACGATTGTCATAATTAATGCCTCCATTTAATTCAAACCAGCATTTTACCACCTTCATTACAAGGGTAGCAGAATTATTCTCATTTTGTGACGTAGGTTAAACTGAAAATTAAAAACATTTTCTTGCTGATTTAAAAGCTGCTATACTTTCCAGAGTCTGCTTGTATATTATATTAGAGTCCCTGATGACTCTGGAAAGGCACTTTTTGTCCCACAAGAACAGTGGCTCTCTTCTCTTCATTATCCATTATGCAAAGTGGTAACTGAGACAACATAAAGCCACTGGCGACCTTACATCCCTATCAAGCTATGCTTAATGGGTGGATTACAATCCCTTCCAGCATGACTGCAAACAGCACTGCAACCATACATAAAAGGGTACAGGGCTGCTATGTAAATGGACCACAATGCAATTCACAAAGGCACATTGGCCATGGCAAGCCTGGTCACATTTTCCTGTGTCCCCAAGCAGTTACCATTCACTGTAGTCCGGAGACAAAGTCAACTTTCATGGGGCAACAAGGTAACAGGAGGTGAAGGGACTTCCTGAGGTTAGAGGGGACCACTGGACTCCAGGGGCTTCTACAAGCATGCTATTGGGGGGGGGGAACTAGACCACCAGGGCCTAATTCTCATTGGTGGGTTAGGGAAGTGGGACACTTCTGGGTGGTACCACCTTGTGCACTGGAGTGCAACCAGCTTGCAGCATGGCATTGTTCTATGTTTCTTTGGGCAACATTATGCTGCAGCCTGGTCACAGGTGCAATCCCTGTCAGCAAATCAGGTGTTCGCCCAATCAGGTGTTACTACAGGAGGACACCATCATTGAATCATGTACTGCAGGGCACTAAGTAAGCAATAATACCTGACAGGGTGGGCAGTATTGGGCTATACCCACCGGCCCAAGGGCATAATGAGGACTTATACCGCAAGCAGAGGGCCTTATAGCCCCTGGAAAGGTAGGTATAGCCCATATTGCACACAGGAGGGTATTACTGTGCTTAGAAAATGGGATTTAGGCTGAATATTAAAGAAGAATATTAAAAAAATACTTAATTACTGTAAATACTTTATTTTAATGAATAAAAACATTCTAGGTTAAGTAGTCCCTGTACTGTTTTCACTGGCACTAAAGGGAACTGTAATGTTTTGTGTTGTTGAAGATCCTGTCCCTCCCAAACAAAAGTGTCTATCAACCCCATGCTCACCCTGAATGATTGTTTTACAATATTGGTTTTGCAAAGTAAGTCTATGGCGAGCGGTATCAAGGTACAGCAACTGTTTTACTGGAGCAGGGGAAGAGCGAGTACAAGACTGTACCACTGAGAATCAGACCAGTGCTACTTTTGTGGTATCCTCTCCCATAGATGGAGATGCACTACTGGCTTGCAGTAGTTAAAGGGACACTGTCAACTCATTTTTCATCATATTATTTCTAGTTAAAAACCTACATTTTATGATTGTTTGCCTTCTATAAAATGCATTGATGTTGCTGTTTGTTTTGTCTGTCTCTTTGTTTAGTAGAACTAAAATGCATGGCAATGTATATTTATAAACAATCTTGTTTTGTATACAGTCTTGGATCTGTTTTTACTGTATACTTCCTGAGCATTAGAAACACCCCAAACAGCGCAGTCACTCATGATGCAATAGCCTCCTAAACTCCCACTGCATCATGTGTGGCTAGACTGTGCCATGGGTGTTCCCAAGTCCAGGAAACATGCAGTGGGAGCTGATCAAGGAATGTAAACAAACCTGTTTTTGTGTGGTAACACCAGTATGGTGGGCAGTCTGTTTTTTACTTTTTTAAAGGAAAAAAGAATCAGAATCAAACTACCAGCTATATCAACAGTCTTTACAGAATGCTGGCAATCATAAACTGTGTTTTTTAAACTAGGGACACTTTGAGACCTAAGGGGGTTGACAGTGTCCCTTTAAAGTGGGTATGCAGTCGGGGGGGGGGGCGCAAGGAATGGTCAGAGGTACAAGCGCTCTGTGCTACCGCTAGAAGATTTAGTTTACAAAAAGGGTTTTCTCTGTGGCATTAAAAAGTTAGCATTTACAGTGCAGTTGAGGTGGGGGTGGACTTAAATATATTTTTTTAAACTTTGCGTAGTTGTTCACCAGTGAAACTGCATAAAGTGAGAGTTCATCAGCAAGTTTGCCAGTAAAGTGCCACCACATGTAGACTTCACTGGGCAAAGAACTACGTTAACTGCTGCTTTGCTCTATGCAAAGTCATGCAGCTTCATGAAGAATTTCACAAGGCGAAGTCTACCAACTTTACACGCCCGTACTCACAGAGTACAGAAGCTGATGATAGCTATTGTCCCCTTTGTTACAATAACATGCTCTGCAAATCATATGGCTGACTGCTGCAACCTGCTTTACAGTCAGCTGAAACCATTAAAATAATAATTCTGATTTTCCTAAGCTCATTAAGAAATGAACTCCTACACTGCTGGAAAATTTTCCCCAACTCTAAAGCAAACACTAGAACCTTGTTGTGTACTCATGAAATAATGCTATGTCAGGGGTCTAAAAAGCTTGTGGTTTATGGGCTAGACTCCCTCGGTGGCATTATTTCTATGTGCAATATATAGGACAAGAAAGAATCTATAAACTACATGTATCAAAGCACATCACCTACCCATGCTTTAACCTACGATACTTGCACAATAGTAACTACAATCAAAACCTGATTACCAGTCACCTGTGTTACAGATCATTACACTCCCACACCAGGTTTTAAAACCAACCTGCCTGATTTTTCCCCCCATCCCCTTCAGTGCAGCAAAGTCCCACAATTATGTCCACACCCTTCTTGTCTAGTCTGCTGACAGTCATTATTGCTGCACTAGGGACAGAGTGTGGGACAAAATTAGATATAAATGGAGTAGATTCTCTTTTAATCACTGTATTTGTTCCTGTTCATCCAGTTGTTCTTGATTATCATCTCCATTTTCTTCATTACCGCTGTTGGTTATATAAGTTATAGTTTGGGGCGTTACATTATTGAGTGATCTCAAGAAGTGCACTTTAAGGTGAAGCTGTTTATAGAGTTAAAGTAAACTGATCCTAGTAGGTGGCACCAAATGTAAGGCCCCATTTGAGTATAGATTCCTAATCGAAGAGTCCTGTTCAAGAGATTTATGATTTCCATTCAATTTTCCTCACTGATCCACTCCATTCCAGTGTTTTGTTTCCCCAGAACTCCCGTAATTCCATTTTCCTCCTCTGCTTTTCCCTCCGTTACCTCCTCAGTCACTCAGTACTGAGACATCAGTGCTTCAGGGCCCATCACTCAGCAGTTTTGTTCCCATTACTACTGATCTAAGGGTGGTTTCCATAGAAACCAGGAACAGATTGAACACATCAGTCAACTGATGCAGGCAGGCATACATGTGGCATGTACCCAGTAGATCCTGTTGCTACCGCACAGACCTGAGAGCCCCGACTTTGAATTTATTTATTATGAAATATGTGGATTTAGGCAATTGAGTGGAGAACTTGTGATGCCAGTTGTTATTAACTCATCACCTGGGCATCCATTTTGTATCAGATTAAGCAATGGGTAGTTCCAACTTCAAACCATACTTCTCAACTGTCCCTGATTTTCAGGGATGTCCCTGATTTTACCTCAAAATTGTACGCTGTCCCTCCTAAAATTTGTGTTTCCATGACTAAACTGTGGGGACTGTAAGCACAAATTAAAGTCAAACATTAAAGTTAAAGACTTGCTCTAATTTTAAAATTGCATTTTACACTAAACCCCTTATTCTGCCAGCTTCCTGAGAGGATGTCACTAATTTTGAATATGTGTTCCTGAATTTAGTCCTTTGTCCCCGATTTTTTCAAGCCTTGTCCCTGATTTATGAGGCAGGAGGTTGAGAGGTATGCTTCAAACGGAGCTACTGGAAGTAATATTAACTAGGGTTACATTATATGCATACTGTGCTGTTGTCAAGGCACATAATCCAGTTCCATGCACATCATTTGAATAATTATGTGCAAGTTGCATCTGTATTTTAAATTCAAATTTTGTAATTTAATATTTACCAGATAATTCTTCACCACTGAAGAATGTTTATAATATTACAATGCACAATTGAGATATGACAATGTCAGGAAAGTTGAAGAATATACTTGTTTATAAGGAGAATATAATTACGTCCTAGAATTTCAAAAGATTAAAAAATGCAGCAGATTATGATTAGTTTTTATAGGCTGGCTTGCCAGCAGAGCAGCAGCACTAGCGTATAAGATGTCAATGAATTGGGTTCAGGAATGAGTCTGAAGCATCGGAGGGTCAGCCAGGGCAAGAAGGATCAAGCATCTGATGAACAGCTCTCTTCCTCTGGGGTGGGAGGGTTGTGGTATCCAGTAACAGTCCAACCACGAGTGATGGCTAGGGGTTGATATTCCAGGGTCTGGAGCAGGTTGTGGGATTGCTGCAGTGATGAATGTCACAGTCAGCACATCAGGAGTGAGTGCCCACCTGATGCTGCCTTGATGCCCGTAGCCTGGGCAACAAGCTCCCTAAGCTGGTGGCCTTGATGGAAGAGGGATGCCTGGGTATCGTAGCAGTCACAGAAACATGGTACACAGAGAACCATGACTGGGATGTTAACATACCAGGTTACATAACCTACAGGAGAGACAGACAGGGGAGAAGAGGGGGAGGAGTAGCTCTCTATGTAAAGGAAGGGATAAAAGCAACTGAACAAAAGAGTAAACAGGGAGGAGAGGAGGCACTGTGGGTCACCTTGGAGACTGGAAAGGGCACCACAATCCGCACAGGGGTTGTGTACAGACCCCCATGTCAGGGGGAGGGAATGGACAAGGATATGATAGAAGGCATTCTTAGAATGGCAGAGAAAGGGGAGATACTGTTGCTGGGAGACCTGAATATGCCAGATGTTAACTGGAGCACATTTGCTGCAGCCACATCCAAGAGCAGGGCCATTCTTGATGCCCTACAGGTGGCAGGCCTCAGACAGCTAGTTTGAACCCACTCGTGAGGGAGCAATCTTAGACCTCGTACTCTCAAACGGGGCAGTGAGAGGATCTCAGATCTAGAAGTGGGTTGCCATCTGGGACAAGTGACCATCAAACAGTGTGGTTCACGTTAAACTCAGCTACAGAGTCAAGCCACAAAAGTGAGGGTACTGGACTTTCGGAGGGCTGACTTTTGGCAAGATGGGAGAGTGCCTCAGAAAAGCACTAGCAAACAGGCTAGGAGGAGGTGTGGAGCAACAATGGAATCATCAAAACTGCCATCACAGAGGCAACAAGCCTTTGTGTGAAGCAAATAAACAAATCAAAATGAAAGAAAAGCCACTATGGTTCTCAAAAGAGGTGGCTGTGAAAGTCAGGAAGAAAAAGATAGCATTCCGGAAGTACAGTATAAGGAAACACAGAAGAAGCAGGACAGAGAGCTGTACCAGTTAAGGCAGAAAGAAGCAGGGAGGGAAGTCAGAATAGCAAAGGCCCAAACTGAGGAAAACATAGCCAACTCAGTTAAGAAGGGGGATAAAACCTTTTATAGGTACATCAGTGAGCGCAGGAAGACAAAGGGAGGGACAGTGAGGCTGAATAGAATGAACGGTGGGTGGGCAGAGGGCGACAGTGAAAAAGCAGGGATACTGAATGAATATTTCTGCTCAGTCACAAAGAGGAGGAGGAAGTGCCTAATCCAATTAATAGAAGCACTTTGATGGGGGGGGGGGGGTCGATCCCAGTCCTTTCACAGAAGAAAGGGTTCTGCAAGAACTCCTAAAACTGAAGGTGGACAAAGCAATGGCTCCTGATGGAATTCACCCCAGAATTCTAAAAGAATTAAGGGAGGAACTAGTGAAACCACTGGCTACTCTTTTTAATAAATCATGGGAGGATGGTGTGGTACCCAAGGACTGGAGGAAGGCGGATGTGATTCCCCTTCACGAAAGTGGGACCAAGACAGAGGCAGGCAACTACAGACCTGTCAGTCTGACCTCTGTGGTAGGGAAAGTGATGGAGTCACTTCTGAAGTAAAGAATAGTTGAGTACCTAGAGGCCAGTGGGGCACAGGACCCAAGGCAGCATGGGTTCACAGCGGGAAGGTCATGTCAGACGAATCTAATAGATTTCTTTGACTGGGTGACCAAAGTAGTAGACCAGGGAGGGGCTGTGGACATGGCCTACCTAGACTTTAGCAAGGCATTTACACAGTCTCACACAAAAGATTAATAGTCAAATTCAACCAGCCTGGGAGGGGTCCCAGGTGGTAGCCTGGTAAAACATTGGCTGCACAACAGGACACAGAAGGTAATTGTAAATGGAGTCCACTCTGAAGAAAGAGGGGTTACTAGTGGGTACCGTGAGGGTTCAGATTGGGTCCAGTCCTTTTAATGTCTTCATCAGTGACATTGCAGAGGGACTGGAAGGAAAGTATGCCTTTTGCAGATGACACAAAGATCTGCAACAGGGTTGATACACAGGAGGTGTGGAAAGGATGAAAAGGGACTTGGCAAGGTTGGAGGAATGGTCAGAAGTATGGCAGCTAGGATTCAATGCAAAGAAGTGCAAAATAATGCACCTGGGAAACAAGAACCCAGGGGAAGAATACACAATGGGTGGGGAGGTAGTAACAACAACAAAAAAGGAAAGGGACCTGGGGGTAATCATATCAGATGACCTTAAGGTTAGCAAGCAATGTGAGAAGGCAGTAGGGAGGGCTGGGGGTATACTGGGATGTATAAGGAGAGGCATCAGCAGCAGAAAACAGGAAGTTGTTATCCCTCTGTACAGACAGTTGGTGAGACCCCATCTGGAATACTGCGTCCAGTTCTGGAGACCCCATCTCCGCAAGGACATGGACAGGATAGAGGCAGTCCAGAGGAAGGCAACTAAAATGGTGCAGGGTCTGCAAGAGAAGCCGTATGAGGAGAGACTAAAGGAGCTTAATATGTATACCCTTGAGGAAAGAAGGGAGAGGGGGGACATGATAGAAACTTTAAGCACCTCAGTGGAATCAACAAAGTCCAGGTAGCATCTTTCAGAAAAGAGACGGCAAGAACAAGGGGACACAATTTAAAGATAGAAGGGGGGCGGTTCAGGGCAATGTAGGAAGTATTATTTCACAGAGAGGGTAGTGGATGCATGGAACAGCCTTCCTGAGGAGGTTTGGGGTCTAAACTGTGGGAGAATTCAAGAATGCATGGGACAGACATAAGGCAATTCTTGTGGGGGGTAGGAAGAAATAGGCTGTTGGTTAACTAGGATCTGCAGCCTATCCTGTAGGTAGGGAAATGGGCAGACTAGATGGGCCAAGTGGTCCTTATCTGCTGTCAAAGTCTATGTTTCTATGTTTCTGTGTCTCTGCATTTCCAGTCCACCAGGGCGACCTTAAGCTCAAAAATCCCCTTAGCTGCACTACATGAAGCCTGGATTTCCCTGGGTCCACACTCACCACCAGGGCTCCAGATTAGCATGCTACATCTCCCTTCCCACCTCAGCCTCTGGGGCGCCGTGTGGGTCATACATTGCCTTCCGGTAAGTCCCTGTGGGTACAACAGTTGGGGCTGGCTGGAGTCCTAAGAAGGTTGATAGAAGGTATATTCCTGCCAACTTAAGGGTGAATAAACAGATTTGAGAAAAAAAAAGAAGAGTTTTCTTATATTTCCCTGGTTAGTTCAAGCAATTTCCCAGAAAAACTGTTTAAAATGCAGTATTCCAACACAATTCATCTTGCAATGCATTCATTACTGATGTCCCTTTATCCTGTATTCCCAAGGACATTTACATGAAAACAACTTTTTTTGTGTCTAAACCTTCATTTCTTCTGACTACGTTTACCCTCTGCTAAAATCATAATTCTGTTTATGATATATCTGTAATTTCCACAGCAACAGACTATGTAGTCAAAAACAAATAATCAAGACTCCAAAGGGGAACAACAGGAGAAGCATAAGAAGTTTGAGCCACTAAGTTCCTGCTTTCTTGCAGATGTCCTCAGTAATAAAGAATGAGGGAGAAATGCAAAATAAATATATAAAATATAAGCTGAAGTGTGTCTGAATATAATAAGTTTAAAAGTGTTCTTGGCTATTGAAAAAAACTGCTTTAAAACTAAAGAATTTCAGTATTATATTTTGACATTGCAAGTAAGAAGGCTCATGTGCAAGATATTCTCTTGCCTCAAGTAAACGTAAAGTGGCTGTATTGTATGATAACATAATATCACATGGTTGATAGGGTGTCATTCATACTGCAATGTTTAGGTAAAACTAAATGAAACAGAACATATATTCAGTTTGACAGATGGGTAGAGATAGATCACTACAATTACCTCCAGTTTTTGATAAAATTAGTTCCATTCTTGAGGAGGAGCACACAATGCCCCCAACCCCCAACAGAACAGATAGATCCAGAGGACAAGTTCAGAGACAAATTTTAAATCATGATTGCAAAACAAATGGCAGAACAGATAGCATTTGAAGTTAAATCCAATAGAAAGTTCTTCAGAAATGTTACTGAGAAGAGGAAAATGCCAGTGACTGTTGGGGAAGTTGATGGAGACCATTCTAAAGGAGTGGTTGATAACCTTTCTAGATAGTAATGGTCTACAGGATGAGAGACATCATGGGTTTGTCTCGGGAAGATCATGCCAAACTATCCTGATCAATTTCTTAGACTGGGTCACTAGGATGGTTGACAAAGGCCACGCTGTGAATGTCCTGTACCTGGACTTCAGCAAGGCCTTACACTCAGTGCCCCACGGGAGGTTACTGAGCAAACTGAAAGACATGGGGGTGGGGGAGAAACTGGTGAAGTGGGGTGGGCTGAGAGCTGGTTGCAGGGCAGACAACAGAGGATAGTTGTAAGGTGGGAGACATCCAAGCCAAGGCCAGTAACAATTGGGGTAACGCAGGGTTCAGTGCTGGGCATCGTTTTGTTAAGTGTCTTCATTGGAGACATTGCAGAGGGGTTCAAGAGTAAGATAAGCCTGCTCGCAGATGACACTAATATTTGTGCAAAAGTGGACAATGAAGAAGGGAGGCAGGCACTCAAGGAGGATCTAGCTAAACTGGAACACTGGTCTACGGAGTGGCAGTTGAGGTTTAACGCTAAGAAGTGCAAGGTCATGCACCTCGGAGCAAGAAATCCCAGGGACCAGCTACTGGCTTGGGGGAGTGCAGATAACAGCTTTGGAGGAGGAAAGGGACCTCAGAGTAATAGTCACAGGGGACATGAAGGTATCAGTACAGTGTAGGAGGGCAGCAACAAGGGCAAATAGAATGCTGGGGTGCACTGCCAGAGGGATCACCTCTAGAAAGGAAGAGTCATCCTGCCCTTGTATAGATCACTGGTGAGGCCACACCTGGAGTACTGTGTGCAGTACTGGTGCCCATAACTGAAAAAGGATACGAGATTACTGGAGGGGGTACAGCGCAGGGCTACAAAAATGATCATGGGACTGGGGGAGTTGCCGTACAAGGAATGTGGGCAGAGGGTGACAGTGAAAAAGCAGGGATACTGAACGGATACTTCTCAGAATTCACAAAAGAAAAGGAGGGGGAGGTACTTAAACCAAACAAGAGAAACACTCTGGATAGGAGGGTTGATACCAGTCCATTCACAGAAGAAAAGGTTTTAAAAGAACTCTTAAAACTGAAAGTGGAGAAAGAAATGGGGCCTGATGGGATTCACCGAAGAATTCTAAAAGAACTAAGGGTAGAACTAGTGACACCACTGACTACTCTCTTTAACAAATCATGGGAGGATGAGGTGGTACCTGAGGACTGGAGGAGGGTGGATGTGATTTCACTTCACAAAAGTGGGAGCAACGTAGAGGCAGGAAACTACAGACCTGTCCCTGTTAGTTTGACCTCAGTGGTGGGGAAAATGATGGAATCACTTCTGAAGGAAAGAACTGTTGAGTACCTAGAGGCCAGCAGGGCACAGGACCCAAGGTAGCATGGATTCACAGCGGGAAGGTCGTGTCAGACGAATCTACTAGATTTCTCTGACTGGGTAACCAAAAGTAGTAGACCAGGGAGGGTCTGTAGACATGACCTACCTAGACTTTAGCAAGGCCTCTGACACAGTCCCACACAAAAGATTAATATACAAGTTAGCCAGCCTTGGAGAGGGTCCCAAGGTGGTAGCCTGGGTAAATAATTAGCTTGACAACAGGACACAGAGGGTACTAATAAAAGGAGTCCACTCTGAAGAAAGGGGGGTTACTAGAGGAGTACCGCAGGGTTCAGTACTGGGACTGGTCCTCTTTAATGTCTTTATAAGTGACATTGCAGAGGGACTGGAAGAAAAAGTATGTCTCTTTGCAGACGACACAAAGATCTGCAACAAGGCCGATACAGTGTCAGACGGTGGGTGGTAAAGGATGAGAAGGGACTTGGCAAGGTTGGAGGAATGGTCAAATGTATGGCAGCTTAGATTCAACGCAAAGACATGCAAAGTAATGCCCCTGGGAAACAAAAACCCAAGGAAAGAATACACAATTGGGGGGGGAGGCATTAACATCAACAAAAATGGAAAGGGACCTGGGGGTAGACATATCAGATGACCTAAAGGTGGGCAAGCAATGTGAGAAGGCAGTAAGGAGGGCTGGCGGGATACTGGGATGCATAGGGAGAAGCATTACCAGTAGAAAACAGGAAGTTGTTATCCCTCTGTACAGACAGTTGGTGAGACCCCATCTGGAGTACTGCATGCAGTTCTGGAGACCACATCTCCGTAAGGACATAGACAGGATGGAGGCAGTCCAGAGGAGGGCAACTAAATTGGTGCAGGTTCTGCACCAGAAAATACAATGAGAAATTAAAGGAGCTTAATATGTATACCCTCGAGGAGAGGGAGGCCATGATTGAAACTTTCAAGTACCTCAAGGGAATCAACAAAGTCCAACAGGGTAGCATCTTTCAGAAAAAGAGATGTGCAAGAACAAGGGGGCACAATTTGAAGATAGAGGGGGGATGGCTCAGAGGTAATGTGAGGAAGTATTTTTTTCATGGAGATGGTTGTGGATACATGGAACGGCCTTCCTGAGGAGGTAGTGGAGTCAAAAACAGTGGGGGAATTCAATAATACATGGGACAGACATAAGGCAATTCTAGTGGGGGGTAGGAGGAAGTAGGCTGTTGGTTAACTAGCATCTGCAGCTTATTCATTAGGTAGGGTAATGGGCAGACTAGGTGGGCCAAGCAGTCCTTACCTACCATCAAATTCTAGGTTTCTATGAAAGATTAAGGGAGCTCAGCATGTATTCGCTGGAAGGGAAAGAGGGGACATGATAGAGACATTTAAGTACTTGAAAGGCACAAACAAAGTCAGAGAGGGAGAGTTGTTCCGCTTAAGGGGGGGGAGGGTCACTAGGGGGCACAGTTGGAAGGGGGAAGGTTCAGGAGGGAGATGAGGAGGCACTACTTTACAGAGAGAGTGGTGGCGAGATGGAACACACTGCCAGAGGATTTAATTGAACTGAGGACAGTAGACAGCTTTAAGCGGGGTTGGGATTGGGATAGAGTCAAGGGCAGGATTAGTACAGACAAGAACACAAAGAAGGTAAGGGGAGGAAGGGAGGTGTTTGGGTGGGGCTGGGGCAGCTGAAGTAATATGAACCCCCCATTTTCTCATTTCCTTGACCCCTCCCCATCTCCTTCATTTTTTCCTTTTGTTTACCATCTCCCTCATTTTACTTTTATTTACCTCCTCCTCCCACCCTGATAAGTCACTCCCCTCACCATAGGCTTCAGGGTCTCTGCCTTGTCACTTCTCACCCTGATTACATGTGCCTCCTTGCTGTCTATTCTTATTGGCACTTCAGACAATAGAACTGATGCTTTAACATGTTCTGGCAACCAAGATTAGTGTTTTCATAGCTTACCTAATTTTAATTCTGACACACACACACTGTGTTTCCCAAAACATCCAGTATTGCTAACTGCCTTATTTTCTTTTGTAGTTAAACTTTTTTATTAATTTTTCACAAGATATACAGACAAACCTCTTACAGTACAGTACAATGTGAGGATTTTTTTTTTTAGAGAAATTGAGGCAGCATATAATAAGAACATTGCTACAATAATACAAAGAGCTTTTGGTTTAAAATATGGTAAACAATACAGGTCATGTAATTAGCATATACTTGACATTTGTAGTGAACTTAAAGCGGATAGTATGATTAGATACGGTTTATATTAAAATGTTACATAAATATATATGATGCTACAAAGGGAAAAGTACATTCAGTAAAAGGATTGTGGAGTAATAAAGAATGATTGAGAACAGAGTATAGGAAAGAAAGATATATAAGAAAGTTAAGAAGAGAGAGAGGGAAACTATAAAAAAAGGAGAAAAAAGCGAGACTACAATGATGTATCAGTAAAAGGGGAAAATCCATATATATTAAGTCCATACATTGGTGTTGGAAGATTTAGATGATTCCAAAAAATTAAAAAAGCCCTGCCAACAATTGTTATATAACATGAGTCGGTCAGACAAGATATATGTCATACGGTCCAGAGAGGCATATTGCAATAGTTGGTTAATGATACCGGGAAGGGTAGGGATTATGTTGGATCTCCAATGCATGAGGTTGTGCGTTTAACTTGAAGGAAGAGTATATTTAACCATCTGCTTTGATATATGAAATTTTATAAGAACGGTGATTAAAATACCAAGAATGCAATGTTTAGGGTCTAGTGTAAAGGTTGACCTACCACTTTCATTGCAAATCTGTGAGTACAGTGCCAAATCTTTTGTATGAGGGGACAGTGCCATAAGATATGCAATAAATCCCCATTGGGAACTGCATCGCCAGCAATTGTTATTGTTCAATAAACCCATTTGTAATACAACAGGAGTTCTGTACCAGAAATGAAGGATCTTGGTTTGAATGAGGAACTAGTGCTTATCATTAAAAGATTTGTGACAGGAGAGCCAACATCTGGACCATTGTGCATTGGTGATATTATATTGTAGCAAAGTACTCCATCTGTTTTTAGCATTGACAGAGTAGTCAGGAAGGATATCACAAATATCTTTGTAAACAGTGCTATTTAAATTGGATGTTGTTTTATCCATTTAGAGATGTGCTTATCATACAGAGAATTGATAGAGAAGGTGTGAGGTAAGAGTTGCATGCGATACTGAGCTGTAGATATTTCCAAAATCCTGATGGGGAAGATTCCATATGCCTCGTAGAGTCGGTGTAAGATTTTAACTTTAATGACTTGGGTTCAAGTATATCCTGCAAAAAGAGAATACCCTTATTTTCCCAGGTACGACAAAAAATGGGGTGATTATCAAGAGATATATGGTGGCTACCCCAGATGGGGGTGTAAGCTAAGGGTTTGGGGTTAGATTTAATATGCTTGTGAATGATTTTCCAATAGAATATAGAAGCAGCTATGGTAGGGTGAGACTTTAAAGAAGAGGTAAGGGTGTTATAAAGGAAAGAAGTCGCCACATTACCAGGACATAAGGATGTTTCATATTGACCCATAAAGGAGACTGGATGTTGGGTTTGTTAAACCATTTAATTGTTTGAGATGTAATGAAAGCCCATAAGTAGGCTTGGGAACCAAGGAAGGCCAAAGCCACCTTTTGACCAATGGGATCTAAGTTTATTACTTACTAAATCTAGGTATTTTGCCTTCCCAAATGAAGCTGCCTATAATTTTGTCTATTTTGGTAAGAAAACTAGAGGGAAGTATCAAAGGGATATTGGAAAATAGGTATAATATTTTAGAGTTATTGACATTTTAATGGCGGAAATTTTACCATTAAAAGAAAGTTTAAGTAGCTTCCATCTATCAAGTGTTGTTTGGATACTGGTTAACAGAGGGAAAGATTAGCATCCCATAATTTATTCAATGTCGGGTGATCCAATGCCAAGATAAGATATACCTTGGGGCCCAAATTAAGCCTAATGAGTTGTTCATGAGGGACTACAAAGGGTATTCAGTGGTAGCGCTCAGATTTGTTAAGGTTTAGAGCTAGTCCGGAGTGGGAGGTGAAGTCATTCAGTAGTTTAACTAAGGTTGCCCAGAACTTTCGAGGTTTTCAAGTAAGATAGAGATCATCTGCATATGAGAGTGAAGTATAGTGAGAGTTACCAATAGTAATGCCTTTAATTGTACTGGATTGACGTAGGGACACAGAAAGAGGTTCCATGGCAAGTATAAACAATGAAGGCGATAAGGGCATCCTTGTCTGGTGCCTCTGCTAAGTAAAAGGAGGGGACAAAATAGAGTTCGTGAGAACTCGAGCTGAAGGGGAGGTATACAATAATTGAATCCAAGCACAAAAATTATTTGTAAAGCTAAATGAGATAGCACCTGATATAGATATTCCTAATTGAGAGAGTCAAATGCTTTCAAAGTCAATGGCTATTGCAGCTGCAGGGGTTTTAAGAGTTTTTGCTTTGTGAATTAAATTAAGTAATGAGCGAAGATGATCGGAACTGTTTCTATTTTTGATAAATCCTGATTGAGAAGTATGGATGACTTTAGTCATTAAAGATTCTAAGCGAAGAGTTAATAATTTTGCAAAGATTTTTCCATCAGTATTAAGAAGTGAGATCGGTCTATAGTTTGAAGGAAGTAAAGGGTCTTTGTCTTTCTTTGGTAAGACTGTTATGATGGCTTCGGTCATTGTGCATGGGAGTTTCTTTATTAAGGTTGCTTCTTGGAATACATTGACTAATACAGGACAAAGAGTGTCACATAGGGTTTTATAAAAATCAATAGGGAACCCATCACTGCCAGGTGCTTTACCGTTTTTTAATGATGATAAAGCAGTTTGGATTTCCTGTAAAGTGATTGGTTTATCAAGCACAGCTTTGGCCTGAGGGGATAGGTGGGGTAGATTCAATTTTTCCACAAAATGTTGTATTAGGTTGGGACTTGTAGTATTAGGTTGCGAGTATAGTTGATGGTAAAAGGATTGCATAATACGATTGATTGAAAGGTTGTCTGTGTGTGTCTGACCTGATGGATCTTTTAGACCTGCTATATGTCTCTGCATCTGTTAAGTTTTTAGCTGGTAAGAGAGCAACTTTCCGCATTTATCCCTTGTTCCCAATAACCGTGTTTAATCCTAAAGGGCAAGTTCAGCTTTCCTGGATATCAACTCGTTAATTTTAATTCTTAATTGTAGAATTTCAGATGAAGCTGTGAATTATGATTGGGTTTATTTAATTTATAGTATTGGGTTTCTTTTTCTTTAAGGATTTTTCTAAATTAGCTAATTGTTGTTCTTTTAATTTCTTTCTATGTGCTGCATAACTAATAATTTTACCTCTAATAGTGGCTTTTAATGCTTCCCAGATAGTACCTTGAGACATATCTGGAGTATCATTAATAGAAAGAAAATCTTGAATCTGGGTTTTGATCCAAGGAGTGAATTCAGGGTCTCTGAGTAAAAGTGGGTCTAAACGCCAAGATGGGGATTTAGAAGAAGGTGGACCCCAGAGTAAATGCAAACTGATAGGGGAATGATCAGATATAACAATAGGGAGAATCGATGTATCAATAATTTTTTCAGTAATGAGGGAAGAAGAGAACCAATAATCAATCCTACTATATGATTTATGTAAAGAGGAATAAAAGGTGTAATCTCGTTGTCTGGGATGATGTAGTCCCAAATGTCAGAGAGACCTAAATCCTTCATAAGCATTGATAGAGCATTAATACTACGGGGGTGGGCATCATGTGATGAGTTACTTCTGTCTAAATATGCTTGTAGTGCTAAGTTAAAGTCACCACCAATAAGAATAGGTGAGTTATTTTTATTATTAATCATAATTTGTTGGGATAGATTATGGAAGAAAATGGGTGAATCAAAGTTGGGTGCATATACATTCACAAACATAAGCGGACCTGCTGTGGTGTTTAATAGGGTTATAATCCACCTACCATCCGGTCTCTAATGATTTTATGGGGGCCAATTAAGAGATTTATGTATTAAGATAGCAACCCCATGTTTTTGGATGGAGAAGATGACGCATATACTTGACCGACCCAGTCCCTTTTAAGTCTGTCGACATCCTCTGATAAAAGTTTAGTTTCTTGTAAGAAAGCAATATGTGTTTTATGCTTTTTAAGATAGGTAAGTACTTGCTTACGTTTACAAGGCGAGTTGAGTCCCTTGACATTCCATGAATGTAAGATTAGATCACTCATGGTACTAGGATATAAGGTAATTAGTTACAAATAGGAATGAGGGACTCAATACCATTAATTTGGAGGATGTCACAGATTCAAAAGGTAAATATATATAATAAACAAATGTATGCAGGGCCTTTAACTTGTATGGGTTCGAGATGATTGAGTATTTGTATTCATTTTGTCTCGCAGAGGGAGAGTATAGAGATAGGAATATCAAGTAATTAAACATTAGAACCAACAAACGTTAGTATAAACTCAGTAACAAGAATATTAATTTGAAACTTTTATGAAATGCAGAGCAATAAGAGTCGGTAAATATACCAGGACTCTCACTCTACACTACTAGGCGTGTAGAGTAATTAGTGAATCTCAAGATACGGTTTACCCTATAATCTTAAGATACTAAATTTTATATAACAGTATATTAAAGAAGTGTAATTGAGATTTGTGCTGAGGTAATTAAAGCATTACCCTGAAAAAAAAAACATCATTCTACCAAATAAAAAGGATAATTATGTAATAGTGTTAAAATCCAAACATAATGAATTAGCTTGGACCTAGCAATAAGTCCAATATTAAATAAAGTATACCAACATGATGGCAGATAATGCTGAAACAGTGTGAGCCAGATAAAAGGATGCCCGATGTGTATTAATCCACATAAGCTAGGTTAGGGAATGCAGTATATACTACAGGTTCATAGTGCATCAGTGTATTGTGGAATCATTTTTATAAGTTCCAATGATTTGGAAGAAAATGGGATGAAGAATAATGTGAAAAGGCGGAAAAACTCAATGTATAGAAATACAATTGGAAGCATACTTTGGTTAAAATCTGTGAGATATAATGGGAATGCACCTGATGCACTACATACTAGAAGTGATGCAAAATAAATATTAAATAAGTAAATGATTTTAGAGTATTTGTCTAATCATCCTCCACATTCCAAATGATAGGATTTATGTGGAAAAATGCTATAATAGTAGGGGTTAAGGGCACACTGATATGAAATACAGAACTCTATATATGTATGTATGCGTCTGACCACATGGTGGCGCCAAAGCTTCTGAAAAATTAGAGTGTAAATAGCAATTATATATACTAATGTCTGGCACCACACAAGGATTAATTAGAAGAGATCTTACAAACATTGTATATTTATTCTTTCTCTCATTTATTTATTTTTTTTCCATTGAATACATTGAGAGTAACTCCCGCATGGATTAAATACCTCCAGTGTCAATTGGCTCACCTCCCACAGACAGATACAGGCTTCTCAGCAGTGATAGCGATTTACTGCATTTAAGTGCTCCAAACCTGTTGGGTGCGATAGAGACTGCACTTTTCGGTAACTGTACCAAAGGAATCGAGTGAGGTGGTGTGAAGAGGAGGGATTCTGGTGAGAAACTGCTATATCACATCTAATTATGGGCCATAGTATTTATTACAAATTTTCTTTTTTTTTTTTTTAAGTGGGAAAAGCCTCAGGTAGCCTTGCTCTTCGATTTTCTTCTCCTTTTCTTTTTGGGTGGTTCAGATGATTTAAAGGGAGAGCTGGACACAAGATCAGCCCAGGAAGAATCGGGAGAGTCATTACCCATTGACAGCTTCTTCTGGTCTTGAGTAAAGGGTTGGATACAGTCTGTCTCAGATCCTCCATAGATGAGTGCAGATCTTCTTGGAGCAGATCTTCTTGGAGTGGGGAGAATTTGTTAGACAAGGTAAGAGGAGCAGAAAAACTGATGTGACGTTCCACATGGGAAGCTGGAGAGGTGGAAATATTATTTAAACAGCAGGTATTATTATTTAGAGAAGAACCAGATGCTTTTTTTTCTTGTATGCGTGTGGAGCTTCTGGCAGGAGCTGCAGTGGCAGATATGATGGCTGCAGATTTCTCAGGGACCTGAAGGACAGTTTCAGCAGGAAGGGCAAGACATTGTAATTGCGAAGTGCTTGTGCTGGAGCAGGAACGAGCTGCATTAGCATCGCAAGGCAATGTAAGTGCGGGCTGTGTCCAAGTCAGAAATTCAGAGAGAGATTCTGGGGTACTGAAATCTCTGGTAGAATCATTCAAAAAAAGACGCATTGTTGCAGGGTAACGCAGTGCAAACTTAATTCCACGCTGATGAAGGATTGTTTTAATGGGGTTGTAAGCTTTTCGTTTGTTAGATAATTCTTTAGAATAGTCTCTGAAAATTAGGATTCTGTTTTCTTGCCAAGTAAGTGCACCTAATTGCCTTGCTTTTTGAAGAATCAGTTCAGTATGTGCGTGGTTTAGAAATCTGGCAATGATGGGCCTGGGTTTCTGGTCGGGTCCAGGCCTCGGATTTATGTGGTGAGATCTCTCAATGATTAGGTCTTGGCCAGCTGGTAATTTAAGCAAGAAGGAAGTACATGAGTTAGAAGAGCACTGGTGTCTCCTAGTTCAACACCTTCAGGAAATCCGAGAAATCTAAGGTTGTTACGTCTGTTTCTGTTTTCAATATCATCTTTTTGTCCTGAAGGTTCCTAATAACTCTGTCCTGCTCCCTGATGGTAGCCTGTAAAGTGTTAATGGAATCTTCATTTTGAGATGCTTTAACATCAGTAGCGCTGATTTTTTGATCAAGTGCCTGCATATTATTGATATTTTGTTGAGATGCAATTTTTAATACATTGATTTCACTTATTAGTTGCTGAAACATTGCCTCCACTCTATTAAGAGAACTGTTATGTGGAGATTGGTCTGCCATTATTGTAGGCCTTAATAGAGAAATTGAAAAGCTGTAGATAACTCGTTCAGTAATTATGAGGCAATAAAAATACTGTACCAGAGCTATTCTGCAATGTACATATAGTAAGATCTCAGATGTTGGTGAAGGTAGAAGTCTGGAATCTGTAGGATGGATGATGATATTTGGTGAATCCAGGGAGATGAAGAATCAAGCAGCCATCTTCAGCACAGCGCCCTGCCTTATTTTCTTAACTGGGCCAATTGACCTTGTCCTGGTTATACTACTGTGTGACACCCTGACCCCAAAGCAACTGTCTATATCTGTATCTTGAAAAGTGCATAACTTTACCAACTGAACCTGTTCTAGCATTTTCTGCTCTGTATTTTGTACTCCTCATGTTACACTTTTACTGTTTATAACATTGCCCTACTGTAAACTGAACATTTGATGATTGTGTATATGTAACCTCTGTATTTTGAATTTGTACATATGTGATTACTATGACGCGGAACCTCTGTAAAACAGCCTTTGGCTCACAGGTACTTTCCTAGATATAAAATGAATAAACTAAGAGCTACACAATCGGGCAGACTTGATAGACCTGTGGGCCTTTTTCTGTCGGCAACTTCATATGTTTGTATGTTCGTACCACTGAAGGATCAGGAAAGGGGTGACAATCACCAGGTAACAACATATGGCTGAATGCTCACGTGACTATTTTAACTTCTGGTTCACATAAGAGACAGGATTATAGCAGATAGTGAAACGTTCTTCACCGGGAAGAAACAGGACAGGTGTGTGATTCCAGAACAGGTTGAAAGAATGTTAAAGTTATGCAACAAGATAAGTTTAAGTGATGGAATACACCCACAAACCCACAAACCCAGAAGAAATTATCTATTCCATCTGCAATAATGTTCAATGAGCCATTCAGAACTGCATGTGTGCCGGATAACTGGAGGGTGACCCATATGCTACCAATATTTTTTTTAAAAAAAGGTCTCCTGGACTGAGCCTGAGACAATCACAAGAAGCAGAATGCTTGAACACTTGAGTAAAACAATTTAAAGTCGGTGGTCCAGTATGTATTCTGCGAGGTGAAATCATGCCAGACCAATCTTATTGCATGTTTTGATAATGTCACACAGGAAGCTGAGGAAAAGAAACCTGTAGCCATTGTGCACATGGACTTGTCTTTCTGATGTTCCCATACAATATTCTTCCCTTCAGTGACATTATGTATTTCCCTGTCCTTTCATCCTCGTGCATCTTAAAGAGCTGCACTTAGTATGATGGAGTAATCCCTTTCTGATTCTTGAATGCTGCAGTATAGAGCTTGCACTTAGCATAATGGTGTTGCCCTTTCTGATTCTTGAATGCTGTAATCATGTCTCCCCTGAGTCTTCTTTCCATAGAAAGTTGGCCCAGTTCTGCCACTCTGTCCTTCCATCCCATGTTCTCCAAGCCATCAACCAACTCAGCCACTCTATTCTGTACCTTCAGATATGGGGGCCAAAACTGTACACCGTACTCAAGATGGGACCAGATCAAGGATCAATATGGGGACATTATAACATCTTTAGAGTTACTTATAAAGTTTCTCATAATGCATGCTATGATTCTGTTTCACTTGCTAATTGTTACCTCACTCTACTGCTCTCACTTACACGGTGCTGCTGATCAATACTCCCAAGTCTGTTCCCTGCTTGATTTAAGTAGTCTATATGCAATTCAGGTAATATTTTGCATTCATGTTCTTTTTTTCCCCAAAATGTATCATCTTGCATGTCTCGATGTTAAAGGTCATCTACAAGTCTGCTGCCCATTTCCCAAACCTGTTGAGATCTTTCTGCAATTCATTTGTTTTGTGTTGTGATATAACTACTCTTAGACAATGGGGCTGGAAAAATCTTTCATCCTTATTGGTTCAAGACAGCCAACCACCTGGTCAGGTAAAGGCAACATAGACTGGGAAATAATAAGTCCCAGTCTCTATCTGCCTATTTATCCAAAGTATTACTGTACCATGGAATTTTCAGCACCTCAAAGTCGCCATTGTTTAGTCTTGGTTAGCAACAGCAGGTTGCTGTGTAACTTCCCTCCCCCCCAAACACACACTGCTTTCCTCTATACACCGACTTCTGTTTTAAATAAAAAAATATTTTACTCAACATAGTGCTGTCTCACAGCACCTTCGATCCTGCTGTCAGCTCATCTGTTCATCATGCCCCCTCCTCCATCTGTCCGGCTGCTCGCTTAATTTGTTGTGGCAAGCCAGCAACATGTCTCCCTCTGTGAGAAGCAAATCAGTAACCCATAAAAATACTGTTGCTCTCATTGTAGCATTGGTGCTACAGTGTCATGCTCGTGCTTCCCCATTCAGCCACTGCTGACCTGTTGTCTGATGTACCTTAAACCTGCCTGACTTAGACTACAGTAAAATACAAAATTTACTAAACCCAGTGGCAGTGAAGAAATGTATTGCTATGACGCATACCTCACTGCTGTCAGTCCTCCCCAAACCACAAGCTGACATGGTCTTCAGATGGCACTCCTCCCAGCAGTCATAATCTTAAATTATCAAGCAGAAAATAATTCTAATAGTAACAAACAAGTATAGCAGGACAGTTGTCCTATGGGAAAGGGGTGGGGAGGGGCAACAAACCACAGACTCAGAGTACAGTAACAAAAAAAAAAGAGGGACGGTATTGAAACTGCAGCTCCCTCTACTGGCAAGCGGATTAGTAGAGACTACCTTAATTTTTTTTTTATTAATTTGAGATATTTTTTCAAGTTGTTTTTTTTGTAAGACTTTATAGAATTTTACACTAATATCCATTTTCTAAGAGCAATAATATCCTCTAGGGTGGGTGGGTGGGTGTTCTGGGCTATATTGGACCTTCCAGGGACTATAAGGCCTCTGCCTGCAGTGTCAGGCCCATTACACCCATTGGCAGTCTGGTATAGCTCAACACTGCCCATTCTGTTGGGTATTACTGCTTGCTTCACATCTTGGTGTCATCAGCAAAACTGGTGACCCAACTACTAGTACCCTCTTCCAGATCACTTATGAATATATTGAACAATGTAGGTACCAGAATTGACACCTGTGGAACACCAATGGTCACTTGTTTCCATGTTGATCGATTTGATTATCATACTCACTCTAAAGTCTTTTGCACTACCACTCTTGCAGAACTTGACCAAGGGACTTTCCTCTCTGGACTGTAACCCAAATTCACCATATGTATGCACTTTCCTGGGTATGGCTCACCTGTGTTAAGGTTGTCCAATGCTGTCCCACAACTCCTCTCCTCTGAATGTGCCACACTGCCTTTGTAAGATGTCTTCAGAGTGCAGTTGTCACTGCCTCTAGTATGGCACTCAGTCCAACACACAAGGTATTATAGGAAAATAATATATTTTTATAGATTATTGACAGACCCTGGTTCCAGTAAAGTCCAGACTGACTAACTTTCTCACGCCCACAAATTTCTTTTCCCAATATCAGTCTGGGTTCAGAAGCACCACTCCACCATATCCTCCCTCCTTTGTATCACTGGACACATCCATTCCACCACTGACCAAAACCAACTAACTGCTGCAATCTTCATTGATCTGGCAAAGGCCTTCAATTCTTTTCCCATCCTTGCTCCTTGACAAACTCAAGGTAGCCAGACTCGCCTATCCCGCAATTCAGTGGTTCAGATCATACCTTGAAAACAGGATCCAGTCAGTCAGGATTGCAGACTCCACTCCACCCCCCCATACTAACCGGTGTCCACTAGGGCTCGATTCTAAGCTTCATTCTATTCTCTCCATTTATTAATGACCTCCCATCTGTCTGATCAAGATCTCTCATCTATATGAATGTGGACAACACCATCCTTTTCAAATCTGGCCCAATTCTAAGCGACGTTCAATCACGACTGCAACACGATTATCACAACATGCAGTCTTGGTTTCATGCAAAACATCTCAAAATAAACTCATCCAAAACTGCTTCCATGACTTTTGTGTCTGCTCAAAAACTTGCAAGAATATCCTATCGACTTGCTATCACCTTCCTAGATGGGACCACAGTAAATGCTGTCTCTACATACAAATATCTAAGTGTATGTCTCGAGTCACATCGATGTCATCACATCGAAGCTCTACCCTAAGCTAGGCCTACTATACAGAAATGGTTATGCCCTCCCACTACCCGTTAGATGCATATTATTAACAAAAATGATCACTCCCATCTTCGACTACACTGACATAGTGTATAGCACTGCCCCCTCCTACTCATTATCCAGGCTTGACTCCCTCCTCTACACTTTCTGTTGCTCTGCCACAAATTCCCCTCTCAGAATCCACCACTGCACTCTTTCTTCCCTCGGGATACCGCACCATCACATCATCGCTTTAGCCACTCCATCTTCTTCATATCCAAATTTTGGTTCGACCTGCTCCCCCCTTACCTGGCAGAGAGGCTAACACCAGCTGCCATCTCCCCATACTCACTGTGCTCAGGGATTCCCATTCTTTCTCCCTCCCCAAACCTCCCTCATCCAGTGGCAAATCCACCTTCACCTACAGACGCCCCTCTTTATGGAACCAACGTCCACCTCTCCTAAGAAACTCACCCTTTCACAACTGCTTCAAATACCAGATCTGACAACTTGCACTCCCCGCCTGCACCTGCTCCTAGCCACTCTCAGGTCCAGCCTCATGTCAATTTTTTTGTGGCTAGTAATCTAATCCTCAGAATTGTATGATACTATTTGTATATAGCCCATCTGAATGTACAATACTTAGCTGTATAACTTATGCAACTGTATATTTATCTCATGTATCTATTATGTATTTTCTGCTTTATATCCCTTCCTCTTCCTCAGGTTGCACCTGGCAATGAGCCTCGGCTCAGTGTGCCTTTCCCAGTTATCAAATGTTTAAATAAATAAAAATAAAAGAAAAATGCATGACGTCTGTAAAATAATGCTCTGCATTGATAAGTTAGTTAAACAGTAGGGTCCTAATTCTTAGATTTGTCTCAAGTAGAGTGTCCTTCTCAGGGTTAACTTTTTTCTTTTTGACATCACCAAATGTATGCCCCTTAGCGCCAGAAATGAGGTGACCCTTAACCTTAGAAGTCTGCTATTATAAACATCTCTCTGTCTCTCTCATTCGGATTCTGGTCTAGTGTGTCTCCCCGGCCAATCAGACACCCCCAGCTTGTACAGAACAAGCATCACCAATGACACCCTTACCCCTATGATCCAAGGAAACAAATGTTTGCCAGGCAGAGACACACATCTGTTTTGAAAATAAAAAAAAATTCCTATTTTGTTTATCTATGCTACATGCACAGCCTATGCGCCTGTTGCTAGGCATGTGACTGCATGTCACAACCAGTTACCATTAATTATGGCTCTTTGCCTCCTATCCTGCAACCAGTTTTGAATCCTTTCCCAGCACTCCCCCAGTTATAGTTCGGTTTTCTAGTTTATGATCTAGCCTCCAATGTGGAGCTGTGTCAAATGCTTAACTGAAGTCCAGATATACAACATCCACAGGATTTCCCATATCCAATTCAATGGTGATGGTCATTGAGGCTTACGTTAGGAAACATAAGAAGACCAGTAGTAGTTGTAAAATGTGCACGTAACAGTTTATTGTCTATAACAATACAACAAAAAAGAACTGCTCAGGATAGCTATATACAAAGGCAATACAAACAGAGAAAACAAAGTCCTTTGTCTTAGGGTATCTCTTAATTCCAAGTTTCAGTCTCTCCCCAGCAAAAGATTGCTGCTCTTTTTATAACACATCTTTGCCTGACAATTAACTTCTTCATCCTAAGCTCGTTAAGGAGACATCCTGTTTCTCATAAAATGTATTAGCGTGCTTGTCAGCTTCTTTGTAGAGCAGACTTGCAAATAGAACAGTGTCCCAAAGCTGGCCTCCTGCTGACAGCTATGTAAAATATTTGCAAACAAGCCTGAGAGGAGCTCAAACTGCATCTCAGGTTAACCCCCTAAATTCCAAATAGCTTTCGGCAATCATTTCAACAGTATAACTATATACAGTTTCAAACAAAGGGACCCCAGTATCACTAACAGTTTTACACAAAGATTCACATATATTTTTATAACCACAGATATGCAAGGGGAGAAGAAAAGACAGAAACAGCAAGTGAAGGCAGAGAACTAGCGAGAAGCAGAGAATTGTGAGACCATCAGACTGATCAGTTCCTAGGTCTCATGAGAACATTTGGTTGCGCAACCAGACAGACAAGAGACAGAGAAGGAGAGGATAGAGCAGATCCTTGCGTTTAACTCTTTCTGCATAACAAATAGGACAAGACCTTATTCAACCCTGTCACAAACCCCCCTCTTTAAGAGGGAATCTGCTTTAAAGAAACATGTTTCAAAAACTTTTTATTAAGTCTCTTCTAACATTAGTGTATAACCTTTATAGTTCAGCGCATATGTGGTATAGCAAACAGAGGAGCTTAAACTCACACATTTTTTTTTCAACCTTTAGAATTCTCAATTCCTGATCCATCTCTTGACAGGAAATCAGCACTGACATTCTCTTTCCCAGATTTGTTCATCACTTTAAATTCAAATGGCTTTAGTGCCAGGTACCACTGTGTGATTCTGGAATTGTTATCCTTCATTTCGTTAAGCAAACAGAGAGGGTTGTGATATGTTATACAGGAAGTACAAAGTCAGCTCCTAGCAAATAAAGCTTAAGGTACTCCTATGGTCCACTTTACCACAAGGCATTCTTTTCAGTGGTGGAGCACCTCTTCTCTCTGTCATTGAGGCTTAGGTCAGGAAGCTAGGAAGACCAGGAGTAGTTGTAAAATTTGCAAGTAACATTTTATTATTATCTATAACAACAGAATAAAAAAAAAATTGTATCACTTACAGTTTCACACAAAGATTCGCATATATTTTTATAACTGCAGATACGCAAAGGGGTAGAAAAAACAGAAACAGCAAGTGAAGGCAGAGTCAGGGTTTTAAGTAACTGCAAAATTGATTAGCATTTTCATGAGTAAAACTGCTAATCAGTTGTGATAATGCACAGTTCATGTCTCAATTTGTTTAGCAACTTAAACTACTAGAAAATGCATATACCTACTTTTTTGAAATTGATTACAATGAAAGTGCTAAGAGAGATAGCGAGAGGCAGAGAATTGTGAGACCATCAGAGTGATCAGTTCCTAGGTCTCATGAGAACATTTGGCTGCACAACCAGACTGATAAGAGACAGAAAAGGAGAGGATAGAGCAGATCCTTGTGTTTAACTCTTTCTGTATAACAAATGAAACAGGGTCTTATTCAATCCCGTCACAGTGATGTAAAAAAAAAAAAGAGCAATTTAGTTTGTTTGGCATAATTTCCTTTTATAGAATCCATACTGGTCCACCAAATCCAGGTTACTATTTTGTAAGTATTTCAAAATCCATTTCTTATGACTGTCTCCAGGGCAGGGAAACAAAGGGTTATAATACATGGCAATCTAGCCACATGAAACAAGTGACCAGTTGAGTATTTATTTATTTGGTGTTTGATAACCAGGTAAGTACACTAGCCTATTTTCTGGTGCAATCTGGGAGAGTATAAATCATAGAACAATACATGATACATAGAACAGAGAAGCAATTGAAGTGAACAATGTGAAAGGTAAACTAGTGACTAAATACAAAGGTAGTCAATGAGTAAATACAAGATTACAAGGAGAAATCATACATAATAACAAAAACAGTGCAATATACTGTAAAAAAAAATACAAAGTAAGGGGCGAAGTAAATACAGCTACAAAATGATATGAAACTAGATACAGTGTAACAGGAAGAAAAAAATCAATTACAAAACAGCAAACACAGAGGTGAACCTAAAACAGAGTGGCTAAAAACAGACAGGGGGCATCATACATAAGTGCACCAGCAAGGACAAACAAATGTCAGGTGGCGCAAGTAGGGTGATCAAGGAGGAAGGAAGTAGTTACAGGGGTTAGAGACTAGGGGGTGGTGGTGAAGGTCCTTTTTGACATGGGCATGGGAAGGGGAAAGTTGGATGGACAGGGAGTTCCAAAAATACAGCGCAAGGTAGGAGAAAGCCTGGGTCCCCATGGTCATCATGCATCTGGGAACAGTTAGTAGGGACTGATCTCCACAGCCAAAGAAGGTAGTGAAGGCTTGGAGGAGTCAGCACTAAGACTAGGGAAGAGGGCACCCCAGTTCTAATAATTTTATTGGTTAAGGTGCCAAGAGCATAGGAGCGGCTAGCCTTAGGAGCGAGCCAGTTTAGGCCACTGTAAAGCTGACAGTGGTGGGTAAGGTGATGAGAGGCCAGAGCGAAACAACAAATATTGTTATAGGAGGTGTCCCATTCATGGAGATTAACTTTGGCAGCACTTACAAAGGTGTCAGAGCCATAGAAGAGGGTGGGAAGAAGGAAACCCTGTGCAATGGCAATCCTGGCAGAGTGTGTAAGGGCATAACTGGTTTTAAAGGCCAGGCCAAGTTTGAAGTTTACAGTTCTACAGATGTTTGAGATGTACTGGGCAAAGTCTAGAGAGGGGTTAAGTGTAATTCGAAGGTATTGAAAGGTAGTTACATTTTCAAGCATACAGCCATCACAGCTGGAGATAGATAGTAGCCCAGAACATTTTCTTAATCTGGGGGCAGAGCCAAACAGCATGGAGTAGGTTTTGCTGGAATTTAGCAATAATTCATTAAGGGAGAGCCAGGCATGGATATTGCAGAACTCAGAAGTAAGGGTAGGGTTAATGTCAGTATTGCAAGGTTATAAAGCATAATGGGGCCCAACATGTGATCTGCAGTTGGGCACAAGCAACTATCTTGCCACCTTTGCTAATAACACCAAAAAAGAAAGGGTGATCACACTGCAGCAGGAGACTACTTAAATGCAGAGGGACTGGGATATGCTAGGAAAAGGGTAGAAAAATGGCAGATGAAATTCAATATTGAAACATTTAGTGATGGATATAGGTCAGAAAAAATATGAAAGCAAAGTGAAGGTTCAAGAGAAAAAGAAAGCATTCAGGAAGTACAAGGAATCGCAGAAGGAGCAGGACAGAGAAGTGCAAAATATGAAAGCAAAGTGAAGGTTCAAGAGAAAAATAAAGTATTCAGGAAGTACAAGGAATCACAGAAGGAGCAGGACAGAGAACTGTATCAGTTAAAGCAAAAGGGAAGCTGGGAAGGCAGTCAGAACAGCAAAGGCCCAAACTGAGGAAAAGATAGCCAACTCAGTTAAGAAGGGGGATAAAACCTTTTATAGGTACATCAGAGAGCGAAGGAAGACCAAGGGAGGGATAGTGAGGCTTAATAAAGGGGAGGGAGGGTGGGCAGAGGGAGACTGTGAAAAGGCAGAGATACTAAACAAATATTTATGTTCAGTATTTACAAATGAAGAGGGGGAGGTACCTAAAACAAACAGTAGAAACACTCTGGATACAGAAGTTGATACCAGCCCATTTACAGAAGAAAGGGTTATGAAAGAACTCTTAAAACTGAAGATGGACAAAGCAATGGGGCCTGATGGGATTCATCCCAGAATTCTAAAAGAACTAAGGGTATAACTAGTGACACCACTGACTACCCTCTTTAACAAATCATGGGAGGATGGAGTGGTACCCGAGGACTGGAGGAGAGCAGATGTGATTCCCCTTCACAAAAGTGGGAGCAGGGCAGAAGCAGGAAACTACAGACCTGTTAGTTTAACCTCAGTGATAGGGAAAATGATGGAATCACTTCTAAAGGAAAGAATTGTTGAGTATCTAGAGGCCAGAGGGGCACAGGACCCAAGGCAGCATGGATTCACAGCGGGAAGGTCATGCCAGACGAATCTGATAGATTTCTTTGACTGGGTGACCAAAGTAGTAGATCAGGGAGGGGCTGTAGACATGGCCTACCTAGACTTTAGCAAGGCATTTGACACAGTCCCACACAAAAGATTAATATACAAGTTAGCCAGCCTGGAGGTGGGTCCCAAGATGACAGCCTGGGTAAAGAATTGGCTGGAGAATAGGACACAGAGTAGTAGTAAATGGAATCCACTCTGAAGTAAGGGGTTACTAGTGGGTACCGTGAGGGTTCAGTATTGACCGTCCTCTTCAATGTCTTTATAAGCAACATTGCAGAGGGACTGAAGGAAAAGTATGTCTCTTTGCAGATGACACAAAGATCTGCAACAGAGTTGATGCACAAGGTGGGGTGGAAAGGATGAGAAGGGACTTGGCAAGGTTAGAGGAATGGTCAAATGTATGGCAGCTTAGATTCAATGCTAAGAAGTGCAAGGTAATGCACCTGGGAAACAAAAACCCAGGGGAAGAGTACACAATGGGGGGTGAGATACTAACAACAACAAAAATGGAAAGGGACCTGGGGGTAGTCATATCAGATGACCTAAAGGTGGGCAAGCAATGTGAGAGGGCAGCAAGGAGAGCTGGGGGGATACTGGGATGCATAGGGAGAGGCATCACCAGTAGAAAACAGGAAGTTATTATGCCTCTGTACAAACAGCTGGTCAGACCCCATCTGGAGTACTACGTGCAGTTCTGGAGACCCAATCTCCGCAAAGACATAGACAGGATGGAAGCTGTCCAGAGGAGGGCAACTAAAATGGTGCAGGGTCTGCACCAGAAGACATATGAAGAGAGACTTAAAGAGCTTAATATGTATAGCCTCGAGGAAAGGAGGGAGAGGGGGGACATGATAGAAACTTTCAAGTACCTCAAGGGAATCAACAAAGTCTAAGAGGGTAGCATCTTCAAAAAAAGAGGCGTGCAAGAACAAGGGGGCATAATTTGAAGATAGAGGGGCGGCTCAGAGGTAACTTAAGGAAGTATTTTTTTTCACAGAGAGGGTTGTGGATGCATGGAACGGCCTTCCGGAGGAGGTTGTGGAGTCAAAAGCAGTGGTGGAATTCAAGCATGCATGGGACAGTCATAAGGCAATTCTAGGGTGTGGGGGTAGGAAGAAGTAGGCTGCTGGTTAACTAGGATCTGCAGCTTATCCATTAGGTAGGGAAATGGGCAGACTGGGTGGGCCAAGCGGTCCTTATCTGTCGTCAAATTCTATGTTTCTATGTTTTCTATGTTACCCAAACTAAACAGAGATTAGGGAAACTGCAGAAAAGGGACCTTGGAATGATAATCAGCAAGATCTTTACTGTAAATGAAGGCAACAGTGTGGAGCAGCAGCTAGCAAAGCAAATAAAAGCATGGCATGCATCAAGAGATATCATAGCCCCTATACGGATCACTGGCCCAATGCCAGCTTGAGTACAGTGTAGAGTACTGGTCCCCACAACTGAGGAAGGATATTGACAGGACTGAAGAATGCACAAAGAACAACTACCAAGGTACTTTAGGACTTGAAAATCGTGAGTTATGAGAACTGACTAGCAGAATTCTGACTGTTCTTCCTGGAAAAGAGGGGACGCAGGGGTGACATAATTAGTATTTAAATATCAGAAACTGATAAAACCCTCAGAACAAATGAAGCTCTTCTGGATGTAAAAGGATGAGAGAATGAGGGGCACTCACTGTCTTAGAAAGGACAAGTCAAGGTATATATCAGGAAGAACTACTTCACAGAATGAAAGAACACTTAGAATAGACTTCTGTAGCATCTTGTTTCATTCAACACTGTTTCTAGCTTCATGTTTAAACTAGACAGGCACCTTGAAGAAGAGGGAGCAAGGGTGCAACATGGTACAGTGACATGAGAAAACAGTGTGCTCCAGTGGCAGGGTACAGCCCTGAGGATCAGATGATCCCAACTCTGGCTGATGCCTTTGACTTAGCACATTAGACAGTTCACAATTGGAAGTTGTCAGCAGTTTTAAATATCTAAGGATCCAACTCGGTCTTGGTCTATCCTTCAAATCTCAGCTGGGCCATGTTACCATTCAACTGAATAGGAAACGTGGGCTGCTTTATGGAGTAAAGCAGTGCCTTACTGACAATGCCTGCTTGGCCACTGCAATCCACAGCCCCCCAGATTATGACGCCATTCTTTTTACATCCTTGTCTGATAAGGAACTATCTAGCTTCAGTTCTCTCTATAGTCATATGAGGGGTTTTGTCCTTGGGAGAGACAGAAGGTTGCACCATTGTTTAATCTACAGGGATCTCAGATGGATATCCCCCGAAGCCCATTTCAACTATTTGCTGGGCCATACCACTTATAAAACCCTTGCTCTTAGCTCTCCCTCATGTTCATACAAACTGCTCCATTTCCCAGAAAGGCCTCACACACTTAGATCAGCATCAGTAAATTTATTGTCTGTTCCCCATTTCTGAACCTTTCAGAACAGTAGTGGGTCAGCGTTCCTTTGATCATGTCACTCCCAAACTCAGGCAACATGTCTTTGGTCCTTAAACATTTGTACCAAACAAATGTAACTATTTTACTTGATCTGAAATATAATTGTTTACTTACTTATCACTATCTGTGTCGCTGTGTTGTTTGTGTAATGTCTGGGTCACCTTATAAATGGGCTTTGTCCCAGTGAGCTCCAACTGGTTACCAATGTCCAAGTGAATAACTAAATGAATAAATAAATACTTGAATTATATGACAACTAACTGATAATTATGATCTTGAGCAAATCAGCTCCACCCATCCTCCTAGCTGTAACAATAAGCAGATAATGCCCACTAAAAACAAGATGTCACATCTCAGCTGGACTAGAGGGCAACTACTCATTTCTAGAGTTGTGGTGTGAGTGGTGTGTAACCTCAAAGAGATGAACCTCCACTCTAAAATTCAATAGCAAAAAGTAACACTACAGCAACAACTCTCATACAGTTTTGTAAGGGGAAGGGGAATGGAGTTGGCTGGAGACAGTGCAGCGCAGGGTAACAGAAATGATTCAGGGCAAACAGGGCAGGTCTTGCGAAGATCACTTCCAGGCACTGAACAGGTACTTCCTGGAGACCACAAGGGAGGGGGAAGGTATGACAGAGACCTTCAAGTTCCTAAAAGGAAAAAAACAAGGTGAACGTCAAGGAACTATTTAGCTTGAGTACTAGTTTGAAGTCACGACAGCATGAGTGGAAACTGACTAGAGGGAGGTTCAGGAGGGACATGAGGAAGTATTATTTTATTACTGTATATATATATATATATATATATAAATTTGGTAATAGAGTCTACTAAGCCTAACCCAATCGAAAGTCTTAAAGATAAGTAGGAAATAGAGCTAGATACCCAAATATCCATTAAAAGAAATGGGATGAGAGCTGGACTAATACACTGAGGGCATGTAGAGAAGTCAAAGGGAGGCTAGTGCAATTTAAAACAGCACAACTGTGACACTATTCTCCAGGTAAAATAATGGACGTAGGAATTATCAATGACAATAAATGCTGGACCTGCCTTTCAGGAAAGGATTCCATAACACATATCATTTGTACTTGTGATAAGGTTAAACAATATTGGGAGGAGATCTGGCTGGCTTGCAAAAGCATGCTGGGATGTCATCTGAAGTGTTGTTATAAAGTTATCATGTTAGGGATTACTACAGAACTAACAAATATCAGTACAGGCAGTGGCAAATATCCAGACACACTAATAAAGGGGCTTGAGACTGCTGAATACCCAACTTAGTATGTGGGGGGTCGGAATGCTGCCAAGACCCCAAGAAAATTTTTTGGTTTTACATGCTCCCTCTGAGATGCAACCTGAGCATTTTTCTAGGAAAAATCATGATGGGTAGCAAGTTGCTACCTATCCTAATTTTGCAAGTTTAATGAATATCATTTTTACACTTTCTTTTAAAGTTATTTACAGAACACCATAGGCTGAGGTCCAAACTAGTCCAGTACTCCCTGGTTCCAGCAGCACACTGTACACCAATCACTCATTTATTCTGAGATCTGAGTGACAGATAGTAGCCTCCTCAGCCTGCATTTTTACTTAGTTTTAATGTTTTCTTCTCTTTCAAATTTTTTTTTTTTGAGGCCCCCCACAACAAAGTTCCACAGTCTGTTCACAACAGGTCCCTCCTACTGCTACAGGCCTGCATCAATTACTTCAGTCAGACACTACTCAGTAGTTAGCTATCAAAACTTCAATTCTAATCAGACTGTCTGCAGGTTTTGTTTGTTAGGATTGCCCATTCAGTTTCAATGGGATAACAGCGGGGATCAGAAAATAACAAGGATTCCTGAATATCAGGCGCATATCTATATGTGACTGCTGGTACTGGTAGCCTGTTGCTTACAGAGACGATGACAATACTTGAGTGCACATGCTGACTATGTAGCACTGTACCATGTGGGTGCTAGTAGAAAAAAAATAATTGAGTTACGTGGTACAGTGCTGGGACTGTGCCAGACTCGTCTGCCACTCTCTGTAGCAACAAGCAGTCTGAATCTGCTTTTAACCTGGTGCACCAGAGCCACTACAGCAGGGAGACCTGAACAAAGGACCAGTCCAGCATGTCCTGCCCCATCTTAATACAGTATATGGCATTTTACTTAAGTCCGCTTCAATGTTCAGACATGCTCACAGAGCACCCAGTGGTGTGCACAATCTGGGTAATGACAACTCCCCTCTGGGTGATGTGACATTGTAAAGGTGCTGTTGGCATGCATGATTTAAGACTGCCAGCCAGTACATGCACGCAATGCATAGACCTGCAACAGCAGTAAGTACAAAAAGAAAAAGTGATGGCAGGGCTCTCATCAGGTCAGTGGAATGGGGAAAGTGACTCCGATTCGGGTGATGAGTTACCCACTGGTCACTAGAATGGACTTTCAGCTAAGTTGGGAAAGCAGCAGCAGAACTGAAAGAAAATGGCTGCTGCCAACCCGACTAAACTAACAGTAATTTCCCAGGGCACTTCAGCCCCCACCTTATGTATGCCACTGAATAGAGGACAACAGTTGTGGCTTAATGCTGCTATTATCACAACAGAAACTGTTTTATTAAGACATTGGAAACAAACTGAGCCCCCTTCTTTCTCTCAATGGCTGCAGGACACATCTCAAAAGAGCTAAGAAAGAATAGTGCATAGAAGTCAGAACCATATGACCCCCAAATCCTCTTACCCTCCTTACGTTTCCCTCTCTTCCCAACCCTCACCCCCTCTGTCAGTACTCATTCCACCCCACTGTAATTTTCTCCTCTCTCATCATCGCCTTCCAACACCCCTTGCTCATCCTCCCCAAGAATCACTGACAAGGGCACCTCTGTCTGCGCCATATTTTTCTACCCCTACCCCCACCCCCAGCTCTCTCCCCTTTACCTCTTGTTATAGTTAGCCCTGACTGCTCCACCATCTACCCTCTCCTCACTGCACTAGTCTTGTGACTACCGCACTCATAGCTCATCAAAACTGTCATAAATACAGTCTGTACATCATTGTATGAACTAATGCATTTTCTTCTTGTATATAGTACAGTTTCATTTTGTATAGCTTTTTCCTCTTTGTAACCACAGGCTTTCATCAATGATTGCAAATTATGTGTTGTACTTAACTAAGTTTATACCTTATGTTTTTTAATCTGTATGTATCAATTGTTTGAACCTTACCTAACATGGAACCTTTGTAAAAGAGCTTTTAGCTCAAAGGTGTAACTCCGAGATGACAAATAAATAAATAAATGCTATGCATTATGGACGGAACATCTGCAAAAGCATACTACGACATGCTAAGCAGACCTACCTAAAGTCCCTTCAAACCAAAAATCTCTCTTCCCACAAACATTTCTGGTCCCCCAAAAAAAAAAAACAGCTTCTCCATGGAAAAACTACTGGTTCCACTCATGATATTTGCTGCAATGACCAAGTTCTATCCAATCCACAAACCACTGCATCTGAATTGAATCGCTTTTTCACTAACCTAGATAGTTTTAAGGCCCCCCTTACACACTCCTTCCACTACCCCTTCCTCTCCTCAGCATACATCTGTAAAATCTCCTCCACCACAGCCCCAAATACTTCAACTACATCACAGTTTCATCTTAGGATAGTAACCACACAGGAAGTCTTTAAGCAGTTAAAGGAGTTAAAAAGTGATGGCTCACCAGGTAGAGACACTCTGGAACCACGACTTCTGAAAACTGCAGCCCCAGTCATTGCCACCCCAATCAGGAATCTTATCAATAAGTCATTCTTAGCTAGCACTGTCCCTGATAAATGGAAAATGGCAATTGTGGGCCCATACACGGGGGTTAAAAGGATAAGACAGAAAATTATAGACCTATATCCCCTCCTCTTTACTACTGCCAAACTCCAGGAGAGGCTCCTTTATGAGCAACTCCTAGCCTACCTCAAATGAAACAACACACTTACTCACTTCCAACATGGTTTCCACAAAAACCATGGCACCGATATAGCCCTAGTAAGGGTCACCACTGACATTATCAATGATATGAGTCAGGGAATGGCTACTGGAGCAATCTTTATAGACCTAACAAATGTGTTGGATTTGATCAGTCACAAACTGTAACTCACTAAACTTCAGAACTGTGGATTGGATGACCTCTCTTGTGGCTGGTTTCAGAACTATCTGAATGGGTAGAAACAAAGTGTCAAATGGGAGGGTATGATCTCAACTCCAAGACCAATCACTGATGGGGTACCCCAAAGCTCTATACTTGCCCCCCTCCTCTTTTCATTATATATCAATGAACTACCCCAGAACTGCAGAGGAGCCTTGGTGCAGCTATATGTTGATGATGCCATACTCTATAGGTCCTCCCCAGATCTAGCCCTGATTAACATCCAACTACAGAATGATTTCAGATCACTAGAAAATTAGATTCTAGCCAATAAACTCATTCTCAATGCCAAAAATACAAAAGTCATGCTATTCGGTGACAAAAACCTCAGCACAGATAGAAAGCATCTCCTTAAACTTACCACTCACACTGGATACATCCTGGAGGTGGTCCAGGCCTTTACATACCTAGGTACGGTCCTGGATCAAACCATGGCTGGCAGTATAGCCTAGAGGTTAGAGTAATGACCTGTGAACGAGCTTGGTACATCCAGCAGACCAGACCTGGGTTTGATTCTCACAACCTCCACTTGCATACTGTGTAACTCTGAGCAAGTCACTTAACTGCTCAGTGCTCCTAGGTTGCCCCTGAAAACAGGCACTTGTACCTAGTGGGTCTTACCCAGTTGCCAAATGACTGAAAAGAAAAAAAAATGACCTTTGAACCTCATGTGGATGCATTAACTAAAACACTGAACCTAAAACTAGGGCTACTCTATAGACTCTCTCCCTACCTGACCAGGGGGGCACATCTCACCATTGCTAACAGCACCCTCCTCCTCTCTTATTCTAAGGTGCCCCAGTACTAAAGTTTGTCCAAGAAGCCACCCCCTCCAGACTTAAAACACTTTATTACAGGACTGGACATTTTGCAAGAGGTGCACACCCCAGAACTCACCATTGTACAGTGCTAACAGACCTGAGTTGGCCCTCCTTTGAAACTAGACTGCACTATCCCCTATATTGCCTTACCTTTAAGCTCTTACAATCCCCTTCCCCACCCAGTCTCTCTGGCATTATACAACACAAGCAGTTTACCAGATACCAGACCTCTCAGAACTGCAGCCCTCCCACTGCTGGTAGTCCATAAACTGTGGTATGAAATAGGAAGATGGTCTTTCTTGTTCTCTGCCCCACACCTTTGGAACTGCCTGCCCCCCGCAATCCTGACTTGCCCTACCCTAGCTCTGTTTAAAAAGAAACTAAAATCCCTTTTCTGGACTGCACCCACCTGCAATTACTATTGTTGAAGTCCTATTTCCCCACACCCTCTCTCCCACCCCTACAGTTATAGATATACACAGAATTGATGAAAGGATTGCAAGAATAAAGCTCGAGATCTCCCTTGTATGTATATATTCTTAATCATTGAACACAAATCATGTAACTAATTTAAACATTGTCTATATATGTATATATTACCTTGTTTTTTTTTTGTTTTGTTTTTTTAACTATTCATCAGTCGTCTTTGTATTGAATATTCATTTGCCATTTTCTGTATGTAACTAATTCCAGGTCGCCCCTGAAAAAGGGACTTTTAGTCTCAGAGGGCTTACATGGTCCTCATAAATGGGATCTTTTTTCTTATATATACCTTTTGTAACCTGCCACATAACTGAATAACATTCAACGCCATTGAATTTTAGTTGTTCAATATAGATGGAAGTGAGACTCGGTTTATGGATACAGTTTATTGCATTTAACAGCACTATAGAAAAAGATAGGCATTATTCTGAGTTCATGAACTTTCTTTTCTGTAAATAATTTTTATTTTTTATTTTAGTCTTTGGTAACCGGTTAAGGCCCACTAGGCACAAGTGCCTGTTTTCAGGGGCGACCTGGGAGCACTGGGCAGTTAAATGACTCGCTCAGAGTCACACAGTATGCAAGTGGAGGTTGTGAGAATCAAACCAGGGTCTGGTCTGCTGGATGTACCAAGCTTGTTACTCTAACCTCTAGGATATATTGCCAGCCAGTTCTTGTTCTGCTTTGTTTTTCTGCTACAATGTTATGTATTCTATGACTCATATGTCCCTTACCTATATGTTATCACTAAAGTTTTAATAAAGTTCTAATTACGGAAAAAAGGAAGTATTATTTTACAGAAAGGGTGGTGGAGCTGCGAAACAGCCTACCAGCCGAAGTGGTGGGCACTAAATCAGTTAATAGTTTCAAGCAGGGTTGGGACAGAATGAAAGGTATAGTGGTCACTCAGGCCGACCAAATCTGGAAGGAGAATTGGGGGGAAGGGGAGGGCTAGGACCCTAGATGGATGGAAGGCTAGTTAGATAGGGAACTTAGGGAGACTGGACCATTTTTTTTCTGCTGTCATCGTCTCTGTTTCTATGAATTGGGTGGTGGGGGGCATCCTGCCCAGTTTAACCTTGGCTATTCTATTCTCAAGTACAGCAATTGCAACAACTTAAAAGCTAATGCTGATTCAAATGTAATTGGCATTTTATTAAATATACATAGGCCACTAGTGTTCAACAATCAGCTGAACAGAGAAGGGACAGATGCTTCATAAACCACAAACTGTGCTATGTTAAATATTATTATACACATACTGACTGAAGCTGAAGGCAATGTGACTATTGGAAATCAATAGTTTATTGCTTGGGATGAGTCTTTTCCCATTATGACAGAGAAGTCCAGTCAATGTATATTTTATTAGACCTTGTTTATTGAAATTATTATTAAAACATGTTTGTTTCATTAAACCTAACATCGTCCCCACCCTATACGCACTGCAGCCTAGATATCTTCCACAATAAGGTTGCTAATATGTAAAGTATTTTAATTTAAGCCAGTTTGCTCAGAGTAGTACAGCTGTGAGATTTGGTGTCTGCTTGCATCCTGCAGCGTATTTCGCTCCCAGCACTCATCTGGTGGCTTTTTCCTATTCTGAGGGATAAGATACTAGCCACTGATGCAGCTTCAGTTTTGACAGCACCGGTCAGTTCTACTTGTGTTCTCGTCTTGCTTTGCATATTTTTTTAAAAACTCTGGGAATAGTATTACTGCTATGTTAGAAGGAGACACTATGGTCCTGTCCACACTGGAGATCCTAAAACATTACAGACACCCTGTAACATTTTAAAATCAGGGAACATGGTTTGCATCCACACTGGTAACATTACCAAACCATGTTTGAACCCTGATACAATCAGGGTTTTAGCATGGTTTTGAAAATGGTTTGAGTGAGAAACGTTTTCACTTACAAGTGTGTACGGGCATCCAACCCATGTTCCCTGCCAGTGATCCTCCTGGTGCCCACTATACTACACTGGCAATCGAGTTGACAGCATGTTTAAACATGCTTTCATTTTGGGAGGTGTGGATGGGCACATAATCGTGTTAAGACATGGTTCCCACTAGTGTGGATGTGGCAGCATGATATGCTCTGTAATGGTTTGAAAACCACTACCAAATTTCAACTGCAAGTGTGGACAGGGATTATGAGGTACAGAACACATTGACATGTCTCATGATGATCAGGCAATAATTTTTTTTAAACAATTACCTAGTAGTTACTAAGGAAGGAGACAACAACAGTTCCTACTAACATACAGTATGTGAAATGGCACATTTCAGATCAGTCAGACAACAGATTCTGGGATCCAAGGTTTAATAAAATAAAATTCTGTAGTTTAATAGTGTAGGCAGGGAGAAATGGGCAGACTGGATGGGCCAAGTAGTCCTTATCTGCCATCAAATGCTATCGTTGGAATTTTGATCTTATTGCAAGTATAACTTTATCTGAGCATGTTGAACTTCAAAGTTTTGTACTGTATGTTCATTGTGACCATAACCTTGTACCTGAAATCTTCCGACTGTGCATAAAGTAACTTAGCCGCCTCCCTCACACACACAAAGAAACTATGTGCATTACCTGAGATAGGCTATTCTGGACTGAGCAAATCTTAAATAAAATTTAAAAATGTTTTAAAAATAATATTTAAAAGGACCAAAAACCTTTCACCATGCAAACATTACCAATTCCTTTGGGAACTAGGCTATGCCAACTACTACAACACCAGTGCTTCTCATATAAACATGAACAATTCCTGTGGGAAATGGGCTATGCCAACTATTATAACACCGGTACTTCTCATACATACAAGGAAGAAGTACTGTACTATACTGCACTTTACTCTTTCACTACAGTACTGGGTCATGGACCTCTTTCCTCTCAGTCAGTCCATTTGTATAAAGCTAGACATATTCATTTTTTTAAACACAGATAAGATGTGTCCACTATTTCATACCACATGCAGTTCAGTGCTCCCCTCGAGCAAAATTATGGGTACCTTAATGTGTTTATTATAAATAATAATCTTCAACTAATAAGGGCAAAATACATCAAACAAGGTCAGGGCAGCTCTTCCTCTAGCAGGTTGCTTTATGAAGTTTCAGTCATCATCATAGACACATGTAACCCACATGCACTCTGTCCTGTGTAATAAACATTAGTCCGTTATAGGTGTAGAGGCAAGCACTAAGCAAACAAAACCAGGTCTAGCACACAGATGACCACACACTGGCCCTGGTAAGCAGGTGCTTTAAGTAGGTTGATACTGGGAATATACCAGTGCTTACCTGCTGACAGGAGAATGGCTTGGGGGGAGCTCCTGCTGCATTATCGGGCTCCTGGCCGGAGTGTAGGAATGGTAAGCTGTTAGAACCACACTGCCCGAGTCCTCTATCTCCATTTTAGTATCTTAAACGCATAATATGCCCATGCCCGTCCTCCTGCCACCGGAGAGTAGTGTGACAAAACGGTCAACTTCACCGGAGCTCGCTCAGGCACACGCACTGCACGCCGGCCGGGGGCATGTAAGGCTTCTCCTGTAAACCTCTTTCCTCGTCTTTACTGACCTCGGCTGCTCCTCGTAGCCACAAGTGGCTTGCGTGCAACACACGCTCTTTCGCTCTTGGCCAGTTCTCCCACCCCAGTGGCAGCAGCCCGTCACACAGCCCCGGTGGCTAACTCAAGCACTTCAGGCTCAGCCTCCGGTGGCGGGGGAAGGGAGAGACAGCTGGCTGATTAACAACAACACCGCCCCCAGCACAACTGGGTAAGCCCCGCCCGCTCGTCAGTCCAGTGACACCGACTAGGGTGCTGCAGAAGGTTTCTAGGAAACCGGTGAAAATTCAGCCATTCGCCGTGTTTCTCTGCAGTTCACAGCTCTTTCATTCTGGTTCCCCCAGTTGAACTTCTGTTGTGTACGCTGTATAATCAACTCTTCTACTACAGCAGATAAGGTTCCGCAAAGCAGCTGATAGGCAGGCACACACAAGTGATTCTGTCTCACTCTCATCACCATGAGGGCAAGAGAGGAAGCTCCGATTGTAAACTGAAACCTCGTGCCCCGGCCAGGAAAAATAGGGCACTCCAGGCAGCAGTCTCTGTCTCTGACACACAAACTTACATACGTGTATCTGGGTTGCTGAGGAAGTTGATCTGGCAGCTTTGGTGGCAAACTCTATACAATCCGATTCACACTTGCAAGGCAAGCAGACAACCCTTAGAGTACTCACGGTCACTGCTCCCAGACTAGTTTGACATTTTCTCCGTTACTCCAACCATGACAATGTTCCAGTGTTTTCATGTGAATTCCATTATTTCCGGTGGATGCTAAGTTGATTTTTCTCCCCCTATTACCAATGCAGGTCTATATGGGACGATTTTCCTGTAACTAGCTACATTTCCCTGTAAAATACAAGAATCCCTGTAGATCTGGGAGCCCTGGTTTTGGTGTTACCAGCTGTCCTGACAAGTTGGACTTCTCTCCTCCTTCTCTCTTCTGGCACAGGTCCTCTCAAGCAGTTGATGGGGGGAGGGGGGTAGCTTGAAAACGCAGGTCTTAGGTGCTTCAAGATGTGTATTAGGCTTTTGGCCCTGGCAGTATTGCCCTCTCTGGCTCCTCTCTGTTCCTCCTCCACTCCATAGGACAGACCAGTATAGGAAGCAGCGCCACATGACACATACACATGTTTACTACTTATGGACACCCATGTGGTACGTTAGCAAATGCCTAGCAGTAGCATTGACTGGCAGTCTCCCAGACTGTCTGCAGTATCAATGCAGGCTTTCACATAGCAGTACTGAGTCTCTGGTCACACACAGATGGGTAGCTGTGGCACACTTACTGGAGCAGCACATTTTGCCTCCTTTTACAGAAATGGACTCTTTCTCCAAAAGGTTCCATTCTGACACAAACTGCTAACATGCAGTTTGGTCAGTGTACTTGGTAGGTTGTAGAAACCTGGAAGGCACCACCTGAAGAATGACTGTAGAAGCCCCAGGCAGGTTTCTTTTAGGTGGCTCTGGCCAGTAGAACAAGATCTCCTCACACTGTGAGAGCTGAATGCCTTGTTCTGGATCTGCCCAAAAGCCTTTCTCTTGGCAAAGGCAGCGTCTGACTGGCACAAAGGACTAGGGTTACCACCTTTTCAGAAGTCCAAAGTGGGACATTTCTTACTGAAACTGGATTTTTCGCAGGACGATATGTCATCTCGACCAATGCAACAGACATGTTTTCTCTAAATAATCAGAATTAAGACTAAGTGTTGTAGTTTTTTAGTTGTTTCTTGTGTTTTTGTTATTATTTTAAGGTATTTTAGTTAAGGTATTATAGTTTTTTTGCAACATTTAGAGGAAAATCAGAAAATATTTTTTCTACTATAATGTCAGGACATTTAGTATTTTTCATGTTTTTCTGCAGGACACAGCTGCCCGAATCAGGACTGTCCTGTGAAAATAGGGACAGGTGGTAATCCTACAAAGGACTGTCAGTCACTTGAATTACTATGCAAAATGTTGACACAACACTCTACTGATAAGCAGAATGATGTCAAGCAAGCAGCACAATCATTCTCCCAAAATCCTCTGGGGGGGTCACATGCTGAGATCCATGACCTCTAATGGGCTGCTGGTGAGGTCAGGGGTTGGCAAGATGGTGGCTCCCATTCTGACAAGGAGCATAGGCTCCAAACAGAGAACTTTTATTGGGCTCCTACCCTTGATCTCATAAGGCTGACACCCAGAAGTTGTAGGCACTCTGGTACCTAATTATCCTGTCATAGTTGGGATGCCATAGTGGTTGCAGTCCTGACACAGGGCAGTCTCTTCCTATGTCATCTTGTCGAACAGCCACAAGGGAGACAGAGGCACAGTGCACCAAACATATTTCTCCATTTTCCCTCCCAGTTTGACTCTGAGACCTCTGATGGCCTCGTTTCTGTCCCTGGGACTGGAACACAAGGAGGAGATGTCTGTTTCCATTGGCCACAGCTACAGCAGTGAAAGTGCAGTGGGTCACACTGAGTTCCAAGAAAGCAGTTGAACTAGCAGCAGCTCTAACATTGTGAAAATGCCGAGCAGGCAGCAACTCGGACATTAGCTCCTCTGGTCCCCACACAGAATACAGTCTAATGGCTAGTGTAAGCAAACCAAGGTGGTGGTGGCAGTTTGGGAAGGCAGAGGAAGTCAAGCTAAGCCCCATCATTTGGGGGCATTACACTCTTCCCTTCCTAAATACTTGACATCTGCATCACATCTATCAACAAAGGACATCTGTAACAATAAACAGTGTATAACACAACATATAGGATAGTGCATGGGGAAGTGTTGATAACAGGGCTATTCTTTCACTGAGTTGGCACTATGATGATGGATTGATTACTTTGAGAGCGCAGCTCGAGAGGTAATCCGTCGTCATAGTGCCAATGAGGTGAAAGATGCCCTGTTGTCAACTGTTTCCCATGCACTTTTCTTTATAGTGTGTGGTGGAATGTCATTTTTTGGGGTAAAAAATCGGTTACTGGAAGGAAAAAAGAACTTTAAGTTTTAAACGTTTTCATGCTTGACATTTTAACTGCTAAAGAACTTTACATTGTGAACATTTTAATGCTAAACATTAGTACTGCTGCCGACATTGCTGCTTTCACCACGTGTCCTGTCTATGGAGTGAGCCCTAACTGTCAAATGCTGCTCGAGGACACAGTGTGAGGTTCGCAGTACAGTAGAAAACATCATTCTGTTGCACTGTGAACGTCACTAGTGTGTGACTACAAGGTTTCAAAAACGATGGATTTCGGTGGAGAACGACGTTCCACCGTACACTATAGATGTATAGCATGCACAGTCTATCTACACAATTGTTTCCTGATTGGAGTAGTCATACAGTATGTCCAAGTCTTTACACATACGGCAAGCATAACAGAAAATGAAAGGTCCTTTATATTTAACAATAACAGCTGTCATGACAGTAACATTTATCAATACCATAGCAGTAGGCAATTCCATAGCAGCATGCAAGACCATCACAATGCAACTCCATAACATTGATCAACCTCCATCTTTACTCTTTACTATATCTCTGGCTCTGGGAGGTATGGTTTGGGCTTTGCAAAAGACAATTTGAGGCTGAGCTCGGGTGTGACATAGACACCTCACTGTACTACCTGCACTGGCAAGTGGTAGGGGTACCTGGAGAGTCATATGTTAACTTGAGCAAAGGTTTGATAGCTCTTTCACAGTGATGGAGTGGAATAACTTCTTTCTTGGATTCTGGGTCAGTTCTTCCCATTTCATCAACCAGCAATGAATCATCCTCAGTCAAAATATTTTTGTAGCTTCCTTTGTTGGTTCCATGGGTTCTACAGGTTTTCGACATTCTCCCTCTGGCACATCCTGAGGTATAGGTCTGTCCTCCAAGGGTACATCTGGTGTTGGTTCAGAGTCCAAGACTGTTGGTATGGGCTCTGCAAGAGGCACATTAGGTATGTTGCTTGTTTCATTCAAGCCCCTAAACAGTCTGGCGAGATTCACTGTAGGATAGTACACTCCCCCTCCCTTTCTGATTCAGAGGCAGAGCTTTCCTGATCTACTTGTGCATCTGTTGTGGGCAGAACAATTTCAGATTGCTTCACCTTTTGCTTTGCATTTTGTCTACATGTAGCGTATTGAGTTGTTGGAGGTTTTGGATGCCCTACTGGTCCCACCACATAACAGGAGACCAAGTGTTCAATAGTCAACAAGTGGTTTTAGTGGATGGTCCAATGCCTACTTCACTCTCCTTTAGGATTAATTTTGTATACAGACATGCCTCACACCTTTTCCATTACAGCATAAAGGGTATTACCCCACTGGTCAGCAATTTTATGCTGCCCTGGTAGCCTGGCAGTCTCAAATTTGTTAACAGAACCTGGTCTCCTGGCAGCAGTTCATGTGCCCTCACCTGTCTGTCATATCTATCTTTATTGGCTTTGTTATGCTTTGCTGCAGTGTCTGCTGCCAACTTATAGGTGACATTTAACTGGTCTTTCAATCTTCAGACATACAGATGATAAGTGTCTAGCCTAGCTCAGTCAGTAGAGACACCAAAACACAAGTTCACCATGAGTCGGGCCTGCTGACCAAACATCAGGCATTATGGAGACAATTTGGTGGCACCACTTTTGGTGCAGTTGTACACATGGACTAGTGCACATTTGTATGCATGGACTAGTGTACTGTCTTGTTGACTCCATTTGCTCTTTTCCTTTGGGTCCACTGTACCTAGCATATTTTTTAGGGTTTGGTTAAACTGCTCTGGCTGAGGATCATCTTGAGGGTGATATGGGGTAGTTTGAGATTTAGTTATTCCCCAGAGGGAGAGCAGTTTTTTACTAGGCACATTTAAAAATCCCAACTTTGGTCTGAATTGATCTGCTGTGGGGTACTATAATGCACAAATAATTTTTCAACTAGGACTTCTAAACAGCTGCTGCCTTTTGGTCCTTTGTTGGATAAGCTTGAGCATATCTCCCACACTATTATAGATTGTTTTCTTCATCATCTGCTGACTTAAGGTTGTCTACTACATTCCTTAGTGATTGTTGTTTGAGCTTTAAGACAATCTATTTCAGCTATAGGGGTTTATGCAGATAGCATTTTAGTGTTCTGTAGTTTCTCATGTTCCTTACAGGTCCTGAGTTCATACACACACCCTCCCCCATTGTCCCTTAGGATCCACCCTTCATTTCCAGTTTGGGCTAGTTAATGATTTTCTCTCTCTCTCTCTTTCCACAGGCTCCATTTTGCAAAGCATACCTGAACACGCCACACTCACACTGCAACTAGGGTTACCACCTTTGGATGAGGTAAAAACCGGATCCGAAACCACACCCCAAACTCCGCCTCTGGCTCCACCCCTTTTTTATGACTGGCGAGTATATCACTCCTTCTCCAAAGCCATTTGTAATGTTGGAATATACAATACTAGTGATAGGAAATTATTTTTACACTGTCATTTATTTGATTTATTTATTCAGTTATTTATTTTTATTCTTTGGCAACCAGGTTACCGCCCATTGGCCACATAGCCCATTTTACAGGAGTGACCCAGGAGCACAGGAAGGTTAAGTGACTTGCTCTGGGTCACACAGTATTTAAGGGGAGGTTGTGGGAATCAAACTCAGGTCTGCTGGATGTGCCAAGCTCAGCCACAGCTTATTGCTCTGCCCTCTGTTAAACACTCCCATTTTCCTTTCCATGTCAGCCATGTATTCTGATTCTTTGACCAATTTTTGATAACTTAATTATCAGTGCTTGTGGTACCCTTAATACTGCACTGTGTTCCCCGTTACCTCAGCAGCTACTGTAGTTTCTGTTCATATTTCTAAGACATTCCACAATTTCAGATACACCATTCCATGCTGTTTATCTGAATGACCTGTCAAAGTGTAGCTAATATCATGGAATGTTCAGGTAATACAAAAAATTAGAGCAAATGTAGTGATAAAAGCAATAAAAGTTAGATTATTAATTTAACAAAAATGGGTCTAAAACTGACCATAATATAGAACAAACAAAAAGAAACACATGAGAGCACATAAAGGTGTAAAAACTGTTTCCTGTCATAGCAATAAAAGACCATATTTAAAATTCAGAGTGGAAAAGAATAGGTTAATTTACTGCTAATGATCTTAATGGCCATACTTTACACCTCTCAGACAGTCTGGTTTTACAAACAAAGGCAGGTCTGCATGACTGTGACAGCAGAACTTCTTCGTAACCTGGACATGTAATGCAGCCAAAACAGTGAATGATTTGATAAATCAGTTTTAAGAGTATATGAGCACTCAAAATGGCCCAAAACTCAGACTGCATGTAAGCAAAACCAGATGACCAGATAAGGACCCTAAAAACCGGATTATCCGATCAAAAACCGGATAGGTGGCAACCCTAATTGCAACAGGAACACTGGCAGATCCTCACAGTGCTAAAGGTAGCTGAACAGTAGCATTTGAAAAACTCTTTTGGGAACTGGAAGTTGGGCTGTGCATCTGGACTGTGCTAGCCCATCGATGCTTTGCATCAACTCCCCAGCCACCCATTTATAGGTCACATTGGTCATGTGACCTTGTTCACACTGCCTTCTAACACCCCAGTTTCCCATTGGCAAGTTATACTTTGCCACCCCTATGAGTCACTGTTGCCTCCCCCTCTCTACACTACTTCCTGCTCACTCCCTACCACTCGTCCTACATGCCTATCTCTACCCCCCACCCTCCCTCTTCCTCTACTGCAAACTGCACCTCTATTCCTTCTCGTTGGTCAGTATCAAACCCCCTACCTTCTACACCAAAGGCGGTTACCTTAACCACTGCACCACTGCAACTACTGTACCTAATGTCCTAAAGTCATTGGTGCCTCTCAAACCTCAGTTGTTATAACTAGGGTGCTGCTAGTAACATTTAGGCTGGAAACTGTGTAAGGATAAGGGGACAAACTGCGGGGAGGGATTTGGAGGAGGCACAAATGCTGTGTGATCTGTACTGAGAGCTGTTAAATCAGTGTGATCTGTACTGGGGAACTGTTAAATTGTGAAAGGGTTAAATAGTGTGGGAAGAAAGAACGGAATGGGACTTCTAGGAGACATAACTGCTGTGTGACCTGTACTGGAAACTGTTAAATAGTGGGAGGGTACAGTCCTGAGAGGGATTGAAGAGGGCATTACTGCTTTATGATCAGTACTGAGAACTATCAAATAGTGAGGGGTAAAAGTCCCGAGAGGTACTTGTAGGGGGCTTTAAAGATGTGTGATCTGTACTGAGAATCTGTTAAGAGGTAGTGGAATTTGTAAACATTTTTTTTTTTGTTTAACATTAGCAGGAGTAATATTAGGAGCCTTGTGCTTCTTTGATAGGTGATTAGGTAATAGGCATCCAAGGTATCAGTTTAAGAGTACAGACATATAGAGACAAAATTATTGCTGAAATATTATTAACAGCATTGACTGTTTTGCTAAACCGTATAGGTTACATATCTTACATTCTACCAAAATTATTGGTAGGACTGACATTAACATGGAAAGGCAGTGCTGCTGGAGGGGCAGCCAAAGAGGGGGAGTCTTTGGTAGAGTGGTAGGGTGTAGTGGGTGCGGTACTGCCATGGTCTTAAATTGAGCTTGGAGGATGGGAGGATGCATGGTGTGCAGACAGCTTACACAGCTTAGGGAGGCAGTGGGGTGGTTGAAGTGGGTAATAAGTGGAGGGGGGACAGTGAGAAGGAGGGGTGGAGGAACAGGGACAGTATCAGCTGGGTGAGGGGGGAGGGAGAAAATAGGGAAGACCACGGGGGGATTAGGAACATGAGTTGAGAACATCAAGGTACAGAGGAATGAGGATGGCAGGAGGCCTAGTGGATGCATCATAGCACGTAGAGAAGATAGCGGCAACACAAGGGGGGAGGCAAGGGACCTAGGAACAGGAAGTATAGAGGAAACGAGGGGTCAGAAGGTGTGGCAGGTAGCAGGTTCAGGAAAAATTAGGCAGACACCTGTAACTTGGGGGCAGAAATCAACAAGGGGCACAACAGGCAAAGGAAAGAGAAGCAAGGGAGCAGAGCAGGAAAACAGATTTGTACCCCTCGAGGTACTAGTGGAGGATGATATGGAGGAGAGTGGCTGCAAGGAGCCAACAGACAAGGGAGCAGGGGCAGGGAACTTAGGAGAGATGGGGACAGACCATTTGGGGCCAAACCAGGGTGAGGTAATAGTAGAGGATGGTCTTAGGGTAAGAGGCAGCGAGGAGCCCATAGAGGTAGGAGCAAGGGCAGGGAAAGCAAAATAGCAGGAGATAGCACCTTTGGGGGCCATCCATGGAGAAGAGTTCATAGGGAAAGGAGAAAGGGAAATGAAGGAGGTGGGAGGAGCACCGGGGGGGCAAACAAAGAGGGAATTATCCAAAAAGAGTACATGGTGAGGAAGAAAATTCCCTCAAGGTGGACACAGAGCACAGAGGAGTCAGGAAAATAGAATCTATCAGGCGCAAGTAAGGAGAGTGTCAGTGGAGAGGTGAAGGGGGTAGTGCATGCTCCAAAGGAAATGCAGGCAGTAGAAGTGTAACCACAAAGCACAAGGAAGGGGCAGAACTAATGAAGAGGGTGGATAGGAGCAGAGGGACTGAGGAAAATCCATGAGGGGAGGAGGAGAGAAAGTGGATATGGGAGAGAGCAAAAATTCAAATGGGGCAAGGACAAGGAGGAAAATGGAAATAGGGTGGCCAAGGGGAGGCATGAACTAAGGTGTGAGCTAGAATACCAAAAGAACATGCAGGAAGAAGGAATTACAAAGGTGACGCTCACAGGGGACTCAATTATAAAGGGAATCTGATGGGGGATGAAGGGAACAAGGAACAGTGCAGTATGGGTTCAGTGTTTGCCAGGAATGACAGCACTAGAGGTGAGGCACAATATACCATCTTGAGGCAAGCATCAGGATGGGAGGACTCACTTGATGTTTCAGCTTGGCACCAAGGATCTGGAGGGGAACAGTCTGAAAAAGGTACAGGCAAGGTTCAAGGAGTTTGCTAGGTTCTGCAGTGACATGGTTTTCCCTTCTATTTCCTTCTCAGAGGTGTTGCCTGTACCAAGAGCAAGCACACCTAGGAGGGTAAAGATCATGGCATCCAGTCAGTGGCTGAAGGGATGGTGTAGGTAGATGGGGATTGGATTAATAGGTGACTGGGGATCAGCATGGGAGGAAGAGAAACTACTGTATATGCCCCTGATAGGCTGCACCTGAGCTTAGAAGGGACAAATAATTTTTCAACTAGGACTTCTGAGACAGTTGTTGCCTTTTGGTCCTTTGTTGGATAAGCTTGAGCATATCTCCCACACAAAGGGAAAACTGGAGGACTTTATAGTAAGGAAGATAAATTTAAACTGATTCGGGGAAGGGGGTTAAAAAAGACCACTCATACAGCTAAAAAAGTTGGGAGGCTATCAGTCTCCCTCCTAGGACAAAGAGGAAAAGCAGGCAACATGCAACAATAGGGAGGGGTTGGAAGGGGAGGACAAGAAAGAAGGGGATACAAGGTGGAGGGGATTAGTAGCAAACGCCAGGAGCTACGAGGAATAAACTAGGGGAATTGAAGGCTACCATGGTGGAAGAGGGTCTCGACATAGTAGCAGTAAATGAGACTTGGTGGACTGAGCATCATGCCTGGGAGACAGTCGTACCTGGTTACCGACTGTTTAGGAAAGAGAGGGCACAGAAGAGGGGAGGTGGGATAGTATTATACATCAAAGAAGGAATTGATGCCATGGAGGGTCTGGAAGAGGAAGAGGAGACTGAGATAATGTGGGTCACTTTAAACAAAAGGAATGGGAAATCACTGATGGTGGGGATGGGGTGGGGGTGGTTTGCAGACCTCCTATGCAGGCGAAGAGGGGAATAAACAGCTTATACAGTCAGTGACAAAAATGGCACAAAAAGGGAAGATTCTGCTAGTAGGGGACCTAAACCTCCCTGACATCGACTGGGAGATCCCTGCAGTGGTATCAGCTAGGAGCAGGGGGATCTCAGAGGCACTACATGGGGTATTCCTGTAACAGCTGGTAAAGGAGCCCACTAGGGGAGAAACCCTGTTGGACATAGTCCTCACAAATGGGGACAGTGTGGAGGAGGTGGAGGTGGGGGAAGGATTAGGCACAAGTAACCACAGGGCTATAAGGTTCAGGGTAAAAATGGGGAGGGAAGTAAACAGGACAAGAACTAGGGTAATGGACTTCAAGAAAACAGACTATAACAGAATGAAGAGGATATTTGGGAAGAAATGTCAGGGATGGGGAATATAAAAGATGTGGAGGAACTATGGGCAGCTATTAAGGTAGGGGTGCTGAAAGTCACTGAATGTTGTGTCAAGAAGGTTAGGAAGAACAAAAGAAGGAGGAGACCTCTATGGTTTACAAGGGAGGTGACAGGGGCAGTCAGGGAGAGGTAAAGGGCATTCAGGAGGTACAAGACAACACAAATGGAGGATAGGGAGGCATGTAGAGAGAAGAGGAGGGAGGCAGGGCAGAAGATAAGGAGGGCTAAAGAGGTCACTGAAGAGAAAATAGCAAAGCAGGCCAAGAGGGGAGATAAAACCTTTTTTAGGTATGTGGGAGAAAGAAGGAAGGCATGGCAGGGAATAGTGAGATTGAGGGGGGAGGGAGGAATAAAACTGAAGGGGGACTTCGAAAATGCGGAAGTATTAAATAGCTAGTTCTGTTCGATCTTCACAAAAGAGGCTAGGGTAGAGGACCAGAGCTGGAGAGGAAGGGAGGGAGGGGAATGCAGGGGAATGGATTCTAGAATGTTCACAATCGATAGAGTAAGGGAGGAACTGGGCAGGTTAAAGGTGGATAAAACAATGGGGCTGGACGACTTATACCCGAGGGTACTCCGCGAACTGTGGGAGGAGCTGGCAGTACCTTTGACAAGACTATTTAACTTGTCCATGGATACAGGGTGGGTGCCCGGGGACTGGAAGAGAGTGGAGGTGGTTGCACTACACAAGGAGGGAGCAAGGAGTTGGCTGAAAACTACCGCCCTGTCAGTCTCACCTCAGTGGTGGGAAAGGTAATGAAGATGTTAGTAAAAGAAAGGGTGGTAGAGTACTTGGTGGCCAGTGGTATGCGGGATGAAAGGCAGCATGGCTTCATGAATGGAAAGTCATGTCAGACCAACCTGATAGAATTTTTCGATTGGGTGACACAGGTAGTGGAACAGAGAGGGGTGATGGACATGGCCTATCTGGACTTCAATAAGGTCTTCGACATCGTCCTGCACAGAAGGCTAGTAAATAAGCTGGAGAGCTTAGGAGTGGGCCAGAAGGTAACTAGATGGGTGGAAAACTGGTTGACAGGAAGGAGCCAAACAATGGTGATAAATGGGGTACATTCCAGAGTAAAGAGGGTAAAGAGTGGGGTGCCTCAGGGGTCAGTACTGGAACCCCTATTTTTTTACATTTTTATCAGTGATCTAGCAGAAGGACTAGAGGGTAGGGTGTGTCAATTCACAGACTATATGAAGGTCTGCAATAGGGTAGACACCCAAGGTGGAGTGGAGGCCATGAGGCTAGACCTGGATACCTGGCAAATAAAATTCAATTCGAAAAAGTGTGCAGTGATGCACCTGGTGGGGAAAAACATTCGAGCAGCTTATATTGTTGGGGAGGAGGAAATCAAGGAAACAGAGCAGGAGAGGGATCTAGGGATTATTATATCGAGCAGGCTTAAGGTGGGGTACCAGTGCAGCAAGGCAGTGGGAAAGGCAAATGGTATGTTGGCCTGCATTGGAAGAAGCATAACTAGCAGAAGGAGGGAGGTGCTTATGCTGCAGTACAAAACAATTGTGAGGCCGCACCTGGAGTACGGGGTACAGTTCTGGAGACCGCACTGACGTGGGGACATTGAGGGGATGGAGAGGGTTCAGAGAAGAGCAACCAAGATGGTGCATGGGATGCAGGAAAAACATATGAACAGAGGTGGAAGGAGCTGTATCTATACCTACTAGAGACTAGAAGGGAGAGGGAGACATGATTGAAACTTTTAAATATTTAAAAGGGATCAATAAGGTGAAGGAGGGGAGATTGTTCAAAAGGAAGGAGGGAGCTAGAACAAGGGGGCATAGCCTCAGATTGGAAGGAGGGAAATATAGAGGCAATGTGAGGGGGACGTTCTTCATGGAGAGGGTGGTGGAGGCCTGGAACAGGCTACCAGAGGAGGTGGTGGGATCTGAAATGGTGGGGGGATTCAAGAGGGCATGGGACAGATATATGGGGTTGGGAGGAGGGGGGAAAGTTCTGAGCCAGTAAAAGAAGGGGGGAAGGGGAGGATTAAGGGCAGACTAGATGGGCCAGTGTGGTCCTTTTCTGCTGTTAAATTTCTGTGAATCTGTGAATCTTGAAAAGTGGTCAATTACTACCAAGATATGTGTAGTGTTCTTAGAGTCTAGTTCCAGGCTGAGAAAATCTATGCACACCAGCTCCATAGGTGCACTTGTCACAATATTTACAATATGGGTTGCACTCTGGGGCAGGGGATTGTGCTCACACATCTGTTACAGGTGTTGCAGTATTGTTATACATCTCTCCCCATATGTGGTCAGTAGAAGTGAGCACAAGCAAGGTGTAAGGTTCATTCATTTCCAAGGTGTCCCATATCATCATGCAGGGCATGCAACACAACTCTTACTTTGAAGGTAGTACCAATTGCAGTTTGGGTAAACCCTAAGGTCCTTGGTTTTCATGATACAGCAAGCTGTCTTTGATTTTTAAATTGGACCACTCTCGTAATAGCAACTTCATGTCAGGATCCATTGTATGTACTTGTGTGGCATCACCCCTTTGTTCAGGGTGAAGACAATGGCCACAATATTCAAAGGTTAGTGCCAATGCAAACGTGGTTAGTGCCGGCACTAACCTGCGTTTGCACTGGTGCTCTGGGCGGGGCCATATTCAGAGGCTCCTGGAGTACCCCCCAAAACCAAAAACAGCAAGGCTCTAAAATACTGTTGCACCTATGCAAATGAGGAGCCCACTAATGTGTACCGGTGCAGTGGGTACCGGTGCAGTGGCATTTTAAAAGGTCTGTGGCAGCTGTAAAGAGCCTCCTGACTGGTGTTGTTTATGGCTGCAGAAAACCCCCTTTTAACTAGGCACTAAGCCCATACCCCCACCTCCCAGAAGACAGGACAGCTATACTGCAGCTGCCTGCCCCTGTGCCATGTCGGCCCTCACCCACCCCCAATTACCCAGTACAACTCTGTTTTCAAAGTCCCTGGTGATCCAATGGTCACCCCTGAACATTGTTCATAGCTATGTCTAAATACTCTGGTGGTCCAGTGGTTCTCCCACAGCCCCTGATCACCCATTCATAGCCATCTCTAACTGCCCTGGTGATCCAGTGATTCCCACCCCAATCACCCTGTACCTCTTTTTATTTTAAAGTCCCTGGTGGTCCAGTGGTCACCCTCATCACCCAGTACCTCTTTATTAAAAAGTCACTGATGGCTGAAGGGTTCCCCACCAATGGACAAGTGCCTTTTTTTAAGGTGGCTGGTGGTCTAGTAGTTCCCCCCACCATGACCATACTGTGTACCCCCACCTGCTGAGGACTCCCACCCTGCACCCCTTCTCATAAATGATCATGCTCCATGACTGTCATGTGGCAGCCAGCTGAGGAGGTGAGAGAAGGGATGTGTAGGCTACCTCTATCAGAAAACAGCACTTGGGGTAAGGAGGGTGAGTGGGGGTCCTTTGCAGATGGGTAGGGATTCACTGTACAGGAAATAGGGTGGGGGGAAGCACTAGATCACTAGGGACTTTAAAATAAAGAAGTACTAGTCTATTGGAGAGAAGCACTGAACCACCGGGAACTTTAAAATAAAGAGGTATTGGCTGATCGAAGTGGGGGTAGGAGAACAACTAGACCACCAGGGACTTTAAAATAAAGAGGTGCTGGATGATCATGGGGGGTGAGGTGGACAATTAATCGCCATGGTATTTAGATATGGGTATTAATGGGTGATCAGGGGGAACCACTGGACCACCGAGGTATGCAGCTTACACTGATATGAGCACTAAGGGGCCACAGCACTGCATGCAAATGAGCCCATAATGGGCATGCAGATGGACTCTTAGCACCTTGCATGACCACTGGACTTGTTTGCATGCTTGGGCTGAATATGGGCCACAGGGGATCTGGTGCTATCCTGTTTTTGGCAGCGCTATCCCTGTGGGACATATAAAGGAATCTGGTCCATGTCAGGGCAGAACAGACCCACTTAGTGCTGCACCGACATGGACCAATATTCCGATATTCAGTCAGATAGAGCCACTCTACTGGCTAGTGCTAGCCATCTGAATATTGCCACAGCGGGGGGGGGGGACAAACATAAAGCAAACAACTGTGCTGCACTTGTGCCAGTCTTAAAATTTCGAGGCCAATGTCTTTTAGGCAACAGTCCATTCTTTGCTCTCTTTGCAAACCTTGGGGAGTTAACTGTGGAAGGGTGGTTAGATTGAGTACAGCAAGATGGCAATACGTGTTTAGTAAACAATCGCCAGGAGGCACCAAAATTGTGTGTGAGATTATGGGTGTTAGTGGGTGACTGTGGCTCATGTGTTTCAAATGTTTTGCACAGTGCTTTGAGAGTTTGTTCTGGGATTCATACCCACATTTGATTGTTAGTGGCAGATGCATTTTGTCATCTTATCAGGGCATCAACATCTACATGGTGCAAGCTGGGCCTGTATTACATACAGTAATCACATATTGACGACACAGATAACCATCTGTGTCCAGAATAATGTAACTGAACTTGTTTTCATGTATGACAAAGGGTTATTATTTGTTTTGACAGTGATGTGTGCCCTGTACAAGGTTTCTTGAAACTGGTCACAGTTGCCCATTTGAGTGCAAGGAAATTAAAATTACGTACCTACCGTAATTCTGATCTTTCTGTGTATCTTCACCATTCATCACAGATGGGTACTGGATGGAGGTCAGACCCCGGGAGGTTTTGTTTTTGTTTTTTTAGGAGTAGTAGGCGGAGCCGACATCATCGGGCGCCACCCTCGAGGCCGGCGTACCGCGTGGCTGAGGGCTGGGTCGTTAGGTGTGTCGACCCACCTGCCTACCAGTTCTGAGTCGCCGGAGAGGTAAGAGGAAGGGATGGAGGGTGGGACAAGAGAGTCCAAGGGACAGAAAAAGGAAAGGATAACTGAACTAAAAGGAGAAATAATGACTGAGAGGACAGCAAAGAAGAGATTAGACTAAGGGGATTGGGTAGGGGCCCCATTCTCTGGAAGCAGAAGAAGGGAGGGTAGGAAGGGAAGAGAATTTAGGAGCGAGTGAGAGGTATCAAGGTATCCGAGACCCTTGTCCATCACCAGATTGTATAGGAACTGCAAGGAGTAGCAAAGCTCTCTGCCAGAATTCAAGGCACAGAATAACTGGCAAATACCCCAGAAGCAGAGTCGGCTATTCTGGAGGAAGGACAGGGTACAGGGATTTAGTACTCTTTCAGGAAAAATGTTTGGTGAAAAAATTTTTTTTTTTTTTTTTAAAACAGTTGGATGGAAACCAGAAGGAGAACAGGAGGAGGGCAACCACCAACTTCCACCATCAGGGTGGAGACATGTAGTAGAGAAGGAGTGCCGCTCGAGCTGTCTACCCTTCAGAGGAGAATACCCCCCTGTGTGTCTCTACTTTACCCCGCTCCTAAAGAGGAGAGGGGGAGCCACAGAGAGGGAGGGGGACCCAGAGACTGAGGCCCCAGGGGGATGGTGGATGGGGTTGTGATGAATAGTGAAGATACACAGAAAGATCAGCATTATGGTAGGTACATAATTTTCATATCTTATCTGTGTCAATCTTCACCATTCATCACAGATGGGTGAGTACCAGGCCCCCCTGAAGGGGGTTGTTTCATTACACCCTAAGGGACAGGGTCCCTTAGCCCTCAGTGGGTGACACACTAAGGGGAGGAACCTTCCGGGCCTGGGGAGGCCCGAGAGTGGGGAGAGAGAGACGGGTTCCCCCCAGAGGGGAAGGAAGTTGTCCCGACAAGCGCTGTCTCGCTTTATGGGAGAAAAGGTAGGTTCCCTGGTGGGCGGAGCAAATCACCCTACGCTGGGCCAAGGGTGACAACCGGGAAAGACGTAGCCATGCCGATCTCCTAGTGCATATCGCTGTCCCTACGACCCTGGTAGCTACCTCATTGGCATCATAAGATGCCCTCACTTGGTGCCTTGCTAGCTCCAGGCCACGTGCAGAGAGCACGATGGCTTGTCTGGTTTGCTCCGAGTCAGGCAACGAGGCTAGGATCTGACCTAGCCTGGACCACAAGAACCTGTTGTAGGCTGCATAGTGGGCCTGGTGAGCAGAAATAGAAAGGAGCAACCGTGCCGAGTAGAAGGTCCTCCTCCCCCAAAAATCAAAATCCGAGGAGTCTTGATCTGGGGGCCGGTCACGGTGGAGGGCACGAAGCCCATCAGGAGTGTCCAGATGCGTCAAGCCAGACCGCGGATGAGGCATGGAACCTGGAGACTCCGGGGGAGCGCAATACCTCTGGCTGAGGTCCCTTGGGGCAGGAACTCTGGAGAAGAGCCTCTGCCAGAAATGCAAGGATGCCTCCCGAAAGGGAGCAGGCCAGGCGGCACCACAAGGGTGGCCTCCCCAAAATCGCCTAGAAAGGCGTGCGCCGCATGCTCAGGATTGCTGACAGTAGAGGGTGAAAGGTGCAAGTCCTCCAACATCCTCATGAGGAAACGCTGATACTCTGAGAGATCAGCAGCTGGAGAGATGTGGACAGAAGGTTTCTCTCCCCCAGACGAGGGGGATGAGGAGCTGGAGGTCACCATATGTTCCGAGGGTGGCTGCATGGGGGGAGGTTGAAAAACCTGGCTGTCCATAGCCCTAACATAAGCAGGGAACCGGGCAGCCACCGCTCTGAACTGCTCCCAGGTGAGAGGGCTGCTAGGACCAAGAATGCCTGGGAGCGCAGGAGAATGTGGCAGAGGGATAGGGGCAGAGCCAAGAAAAGAAGTCGGCTGACCTCCGCCAGGGCTAGGGAGTGGACTGTGAGCAGCCGAGGAGGGTGCCCCAGAAGACTCCACAGCCGACAGCTGTACAACCACGTTGGTACTGCCTTGGCTGCGCCCAGAAGAATCCCCCCAGTGAGGTGACTGGGGCCGTAAAGGTCCAGAAGGATGGTTCCCTGCCTCAAAAGAACGGGACTCCCTCAAGGAACCCGAAGGAGAAGGGTGGAAATCTGCACTACGGCTCCTTCCAGGGCCCGAGTGGACCCCAGAAAAGGGCCAACATGCCGACTCCACACCCCTCGACCCCTCAGAGTCCGAGAGAGCCCTCCTCCTTAAGAGGGCCAGCCTAGGTAGCTGGCATCTCTGGGCAGCCCCTGAAGGGGAGACCCAGGGAACAGTACCCTCCCCTCCTGTAGGCTTCTCGATGGGCCCCAAAGTTGGGCGATCAAGACACACCACTGGAGGGGGTACCACCACCGAGGGGTCGATGAAACCTCCAAGACCAGGTTGCAGAGCTATGGTGGCTCGCACCACTGCCTGCTGGTCAGCACCACTGACCCCAGTCTCGGGGGCCACCTGACTCTCCTCAGTAGGGGGCTGGCTCCGACTCGTTGATGAGACCACAGTGCTGCCCTCCTCCGCAGCCAACCCCGAGGGGTGTGACTGCTCGTCCGACTCAGAGCTCGACTCCGACCCCGAAGAGGTAGAGTCCGAAGCTCTGAGCCACACCGTAGGAGGGCAGGCAGAACCAACCTTGCCACCAGGCCCGGCAGCCAGAGTTGTGGCTGAGTTGGCGCCCGTGCCCTCCTCAACCCCGCGAGTGGGACCTGCAGGAGGCACCGGGGCAGCTCGAGCCAAACGTCCAGAGCCAGGGTCAGACGCAATGCCGTAGAATCCACCAACACTGGGGGCGGTACCAGGGACAAGGACAGTGCCGACAGCAGCCCAGCAACATCCTCGGTGCTGACACCGAGACCGCCCAGCCCCATGGCACCGCAAGCGGCATCGAGGACCGAAGTGGCGCGGACGACAGCCCCGAAGGCAGACCCGGCACTGAACACAGCACCGACCGGCCCCTCGGCGCCACAAACGGCACCGAGAGCGTGGACAGCGCCGAGGACGGCTCGGACAGATGGACTCCGGCGTCTCTACGGTGCCGAGCCGAAGGCACTGTGTCAGCTCAACCGGGCGCCGAGGACAGCGAGGCGCAGACATGGCAAACGAGGATGCTGGATCCGGTCCCACGGCACCTAGAACGGCATCAGCGCCATGAATGGCGCTGACTGGGCCCATGGCACCGAGCAACAAGTTGGCACTGACGACGGCGCCAACAGGGCCCACGGCACCGCGATTGGCGCCGACCGACAGTGTCGAGGACGGTGCCGACCCAGGCCTTCCGAGCCACGGGAGTGACACTGGGGGAGCCTTCACCCCCGCAGGGGCGATTGCCATGGCGGCGCTTCCCGCCCGCCTCCTCCCGAGGAAGCGGATGGGCCTCCTGTGCTGCGGGGAGGAGCCGGGCGATGGCCAGGCTAGAAGTAGTTAAAGCTCCTCCTCGGTCCAGATAGAACCAGGAGGGACCCAGAGAAAGGGCCGAGAGCGCAGCTTTGGCCCGACGAAAGGCGAACCCTACCCCGTACGGGCGGAGCTCACCCCACTCAACGGGCACTGTTCGAGGACCCGCCGGTCCATGGAGAAGCAGGTGTCACACGAGTCCATGTCGTGAAGCAGGCCAAGACACGCAAGACACCGGTCGTGCTGGTCGGTGATGGAGAATTTTCGGCCACACGGGCACCGACGCATGGAGGGCCGACCCATCTTCGAAGACTTTTGGCCCTCCAACCGAGACATGACCTATGGATAAAAACACCAAAACAGACTCGACATCATAGAATTCAAATAAAAAGGAAAGATCTTACCGGGCGACGTTGAGTGAAGGCAGAACACAGAACTGGCAGGCAACCGACGGACTGAAAACGCCGATCTCGAAAGGCTGAAGCTTCCCACGAGGTGACCTCGATGGCGGGAGACGAAGAACTGGTAGGCAGGCAGAGTCGACACAGCCTAACGGCCAACCCTCGAGCGCCACGCAGTACATCGGCCTCGAGGGCGGCGCCGATGGTGTGTCGGCTCCGCCTACCCCTTTTATAAAAAAAAAAGGGTCCTGACCTCCGGCCAGTACCCATCTGTGATGAATGGTGAAGATTGACACAGATAAGATCTCCAATGTGCGTACAGAGTAGTTCCTTTCTACATTGCTCATGCTCCTACTGGTGAAGACAACAGGCCGAAGTCCTTCAGGGTAACTTTGGTACAGGACAGCAAGTCCGCAGAAGCTTGTGTCTGTATGTAGAACATAAGACTGCTGGGTCAGCATATGTTAGCACTGGTATATTTGTCAGAGGTACATGATTTCTTGGAATGACTTATCATGCTGGGCATCCCATCTTTGGCCAAATGAGTTACTTGACTCAAAATACTTTTTGGTCGGATCTGTAATTGCAGGGTACTTTTTGCTTTTGTTTGTTGGTGGGTATCTTCGAGTTAGATTCAGCAGTGGTCTCACAACTCAGGTACAGTGTTAAATTAAACATCTGTAATATCTGCAAAAACCTAGGAAAACCCATAGGTCTTTAAGGTTCTTTGGTTTGGATAAGGTAGGCAAAGTTTCAGTTTTGCTTGGGTCCATCTGAATTCCTTTGGCTGGCAAAATATGTCCCACAGGGTAATCATAATGCAGTCCGATGTAATATTCCTCTCCAGTGACACATCCAACATCCCATTCATGAAGCAAAAAGATTTTACTTTGTTCTGCCAACTTCCGACTCATTCTGATCTTCCATCTTACAGTCAGTGGGGATGCTGCAGAGTTAAAAACCTCAAGGTTCTGTCCAGGATTCTCATCTTCAGTGTTGGGTTGGGGCTGTACTGCTGTGTCTGCACAGTATACCCAGGCCAACGTTCGACCATTTCTTTTTTTAACTTTCTTATTGTTGGGTTTTAAGCACATACAGTGAAAAAACTTACAAGTATGAACAAACAGTGCTACTTGGTATTCTGAGATATTGCTACACAGTTGCACCAAGATGTCCAAATATACAGTCTTATGCAGTGTCTGTTTGTGAGTTATTGGTCATGGTGGGGTCCTGTTCTTCAATGAATCATTGAATGTGGACCAAAGAAGTTAGAATTTGTCTGCCTGGTGATTTATCAAGGTCGCCAGGCGTTCCATATGTCTGATCTCTCTAAACCTGTGGATGAAAATTAGCTTGGGAAGGTGGCAACAGATATAACCATTTACTGGTGATTGTTTTTAAAGCCACAGTTCTATGCAACCTATAGATGTAGGCATCATCCTTTTTTATAGCCTGATGTGTGACTGTCCCCAAAATAAGTGCTGAAAATGTCTGCGGAACAGAGGTAGGGACGACCTGATTCATAAAAGCAGAAATCAATGCCCAGTATGCTGTAACAGTGGGGCATCTCCAAAACACAGGGTATGCGATGCCTTCCTAACCACATCCTTGCCAATGCCTGTCCAATTTATTAGCTGTGTATTGCTTTGTGTGAGAAGGTGTGTAGAAGAAAGAGATTAATATCTTCCATCTAACCTCCCTGAGCCCCAGAGGTATTGTGGCTTTGGTGCTCACTCTGATTACCTTTTCCCAGGTCTGATCACTGATTTGATCACCAGATTCCCTTTGCCATGCATCCCTTGCTGTGTTAGAGTACCATGGTTTTGAACTCTGCAAGATATTTGCAATACCTGTGACTGCCTTAATTATAGTTCCTAGTCTCCATGAGGTGTCTACAAAAAATTTCAAGTGATGTCAAAGGGATGAAGATGTGGGGTTTTACCTCAGTTTGCAGTAAAAAATGTCTCAATTGTAAATATTTATAAAATTCTCTGTGCGTAAGGTTAAATTCTGTTTATATTTAGGGAAAGGTTTTCATAGAGAGCATATCCAGGGTCAAAAGGTCTTGGAATGAACTGATGCCATTCACTTCCCATCATCTCAGTCCCCTATTTTCAGGACCCACAGGATAGTCTGGGGCATTCACCAAGATCGGCAATGGGCTAATTGTGTTGGCTATGCATAAGTGTCTACAGTAAGGTGTCAGAAGTTTTCATGGTGTGCATAACCCAGGGGGTTTGTATGTGCTTGACAATAACAAGGGTGAGGTGGGAGAAGGGCACTGATGCTAACAATCCCATCAGGAGACCCAGTGTCTCCAATTCTATCCAGCCAGTCTCCCTCTGCTTAGTCAACCACTGCATTACTGGGGCTGTCTGTGCAGCCATATAATAGTGTTTCAAGTTAGGTAACCCCATTCTGCCTCTGTCTTTGTGTTACCGTAGTAGAGAGAGACTCTTGGGCGTCATTTTACCTAGATTAAAAGTCTAGTTGCTTTATCCAGCTGTTTCCATATCTTTGGTAGAATACTGGCTGGGAGCATTCAGAAACAATACAGAATATGGGGCAATATATTCATCCTGACCATTTGAACTCGGACGGTGGGCACATCTCTTAAAGTCAGTGTAGATCTCGCTTGAAAGGTGTTCACAGTTAACTTTAAAGAGGCTCACAATGTCTCTTCTAATATGTATCCCCAAATATTTAAAGCCTTTGGATGCCTGTGTAAAAGGAATACTTGCCTTTATCTGTGCTGCCATTATTCCACTAAGCGTGAAACTTCGAATTTCTCATGATTGATTTTGAAACCTGATAGCTTTCCACACTTGTCCAGGGTGTCTAATAAAGGAGGCATAGATTTGTCTGGATTACTGATAAACAGCACTGTGTCACCAGCATAAAGGGAAATCTTTTGAGTATGTGGGTCACATGTGGCCCCTAATATGATGGAAATCTCCTTTATAGTGATACCCAATGGCATAATTTATGTTAGAATTCTCCTTTGTGGCGATAGCTAACAGCTCAATTTCCAGTGCAGAAAAGAGGGGAGATAAAGGGCACCTCTGGTGGATGCAGCCCTAGAGATGGAGGTAAAATTATTTTTTACTCATACTTTTGCCCTATGGGTCGTGTACAGAGCATTTATCCAAGACAGAATGTGTCCCCATACTGAATTTCTTTAAGGTATATAGTAGGATTTTCCAATTTAGGCAGTCAAATGCCTTCTCTGTGTCTAAGGAAATTGCTTAATTGTGCTGGACTGTTTGACAGCATTCTCTATAATTAACATCCAGCACACATTATCAAAGGATTGACTTTTTGGCATAAACCTGGTTTGATTCCAATGAATTAGTTTTTTAATAACCTTCAGGTCATAACTTTTAGATGAACATTTATGAGTGAGATTGGCCTATATAACCCACAACAGAGAAGGTCCTTTCCAGGTTAGGGTATTATATTGATAACTGCTTTTTTCCATTCACTCAAAATGTTGCATTTTGACAGTACTCCTGGTTGATAACTGTGTTGACAGGTGTGAGGATATCTTCCCATTGACAGGTGTGAGGATATCTTCCCTACAGGCTTTGTAGAATTCAACCATTCCCATGGAATTTCCATTTTTAAGTTTTAGAATAGTTAGAGTAGCTCTTACGTTTTGTTTTTTTTGGGTTATTGGCTGACTTACATTCAGTCCATCCCCCAGCCACCCTATCCCCCAAGACTTATCACACTATTTCCCCAGGAGTGCACCCTGGCTTACACCCCAGGGCGTGGCCATCGGAGAGGGGGACCACTACTCCCCAACAGCAGACTGATGCTGACCCTGGGGGTGGTGAGTGTCTTTGGTATGCTGTGTGGGGGCTTTGTGGGGGTGACCATCCTCCTACTTGGTCTGGTAATTTTGTATGCTGATTCCCCCAAGGGGCTTGGTGTGCAATGACATGGTGCACAGCTAAACATCTGCCATGTCTCCAAAACTTGCAAGCTGCAGCTGTTGGACCCCTATCATCCACTAGGGAGCAATCAAGCACTGGGTGCTTTTCCCCCACACCAGAGTAGGTGAGTAGTTCATAGGACTTTCAATCTTCCTCCCCTGGCTGACCCTTCAACTCCCAGGTTCACTTCTGAACCCAGATTATTGGCATTGCGAGCGGTAGCACTACCACTGCACTGGCGGGATGGCTAGAGTAATCTTTTCTTCTGTTACTATGCTGTCTGGTAGATCTCTATCTTAATCATCAATCTGGGGAGGACAGAATGTGTAGAGAAATTCCTGAGTTTTTTATGTGGGCAAAACAAGAATGTGTTTTAAAACTAGAGTTAATGAACATGTGAGAGCTATAGAAAAGAAAGACATAACATATGCCACAGCTCAACATGTTGCAAGCTCCCCTGTCTCAGAACAACACCAGTTTAGTTTTGTAGCCATTGATAAAGTGTGTAGGAACCCCAGAGGGGACGACTATGAAAATCTAATGTTAATCACAGAGAACTTTTGGATGGTAACACTCAATGCAACTGAAGAACCGGGTTTAAATGCACACCTTGATATACAACCTTATTTACAGAGAAGGAACAACTATGGAAAGAAATGAATCTGTTTAGCTCTATTATTAGATGTCTTTACAATGAGTGCCGCTGTCAAGTTTCTGGTATATCGTGATTTGTTTAGACATGTATGCCTCATTCCTCCTCCATTTTTAGTAAAAGTAGTAAAAATGTTTAATTTTATACATGAAGAGATCTCAAGTTTCACATCATTGTGTCAAGGACCTATTTTCAACATGGCCCTGCTTTATCAAGTTACATTCAGTATAAAAAAAACACCATACAATTTCATACAGTACATGTGCAATACAGAACAGTACATAACAATCTCTATAGATAAATACATTTATGCAATAGGTGTGAGACCAAAAGCCATTGAATAAATCCATTTATTTCCACATATGTGGAATAAATCTAACAACCCTAAATTTATCCCACATATGTGGGATAAATGCAAACTGTCAATCAAAGCTTTTTTGTTCACTTTTTTGACAAACAAATGTGAATAACTTTAAAACGAAAAATGATAGCATAGTACTGTGAGCACGAAAAATGTTCTGGACAAAAATATCTACAAAATGAGTGGTGTTTCATTTATAGATACCTTTTAGTTTTTTATAATTAGCAAAAACAGCAAAAAATCCTATTTTCTTTTCACTTTTCAGACAAACAAATATAAATAACTTTAAAATGAAAAATGATAACATGGTACTGTGAGCACGAAAAATGTTCAGCATAAAAATATCTACAAAATGAGTGGTGTTTCATTCAGAGATACCTTTTAGTTTTTTCAAAATTAGCAAAAAACAGCATAAAATTCAGTTTTCTTTTCACTTTTTCGACAAACAAATGTGAATCACTTTAAAACTAAAAATGATAGCATGGTACTATGAGCACAAAAAATGTTCAGCATGAAAATATCTACAAAATGAGTGGCATTTCATTAATAAACACCTTTTAGTTTTTTTTTTTATAATTAGCAAAAAACAGCATAAAATTAAATTTTTGTTTCACTTTTTCATCAAACAAATGTGAATAACTTTAAAACAAAAAAGGTAGCATGATACTGTCACCATGACATTTGTTCAGCAAGAAGTTCTCTACAAAATGAGTGGTGTTTCATTTAATAGCAACCACCCCGCTAGGCGGACATACACCAGGAAAGTTAACCAAAAGTCCCAGAAAGTCCCAGAAATTACCATTTAAAAAAAGAACATAAACAGTCAAAACCAAATGTTCCCACACTGATAAGAAGCATCCCTATTGCATAAATGAAATATACAATGGTGAGCTGTCAGATAAATGATTTATCTACACTTGTACTGTTTGACCTCGGACACCTCACTCGTGGCTTACGCCACTCGTGAAGTTCCCCGAGGTCAAACAGCACTTGTGTAGATAAATCATTTATCTGACAGCTCACCATTGTATATCCCATATTTATACATTAGTCCAATACTGGTTTAAAATAAGAGAACATAAAGCAATAACATACAATGCATTCACAATACAAAGTAATACATAACAAACTGTGCACAAATACCGTAGTCCAGTACAGATAAATTTTTGGGTCGTAGTAGATGTTTTTGCACAGAAATTCTCTTATGCAGCGGAATATTTGTTCTAGATTCAGCCTACTGGAATTAATTAAATTAAATTAGTTATTTATGGAATTTTTAGTCCCTGATTATAGGGATTATAATATTTAACTTGAAATAATTGCTTAAATGGCATTTTTGACCTTTGCAGGTTGCTTGTTTTTCCTTCCTTCCCTTCCCCCTTCACAACCCCCCCTTCCGCCCCCTTCGCCCTTCCTTTTTTTCCCCCCTTTTTTACATGATCCACTGTGTAATGGATATGTTTTTATTCACATCATGGTGTGAATTATAGTTTTTTTTTTAAATTAGGTATATGCAATAGTGGGTAACACACTTTACCCTATCAGAGAGTGTTATACTGTGAGATGTAATGATCACGTTTTGTCTTTTGCCATATATAAGTCGAGTTGTTGGTTTGAATTTTCAGCTTTTGAAAAAGAACTCCAGGTCCGAAACATGTCAAGCTGGAGTCTGGAGCGGGTGTGCATTTTTTAATAAATCTGATTTTTGCACTTTAAATTCTTCTGGTGCAGTGTCCCTCTTTTTCAGGTTTGTGTGTGAAGGGAATGTTTCTAGTTTTATTTTCATAATTGTTTCCTAGCACCACATCCTTGTGCATGCTCTATGGGCAGAAAATTCCTGAGTTCTAGTGTGAGGGGGAAGCGGGTCCATATAAAGGTTGTGGTAAAAGAAAGCAACACTTTTTGCTGTGTCCTGTGGTAGGTACTGGAGGGGAGATGTTGTGTGGGACCCTTTGAGAGCTGCAACATGCTTGTCTTCTTGTTGCTTTTGCAGTTGCATAGCCAGTAGTCAGTCTGCCCTGTTACCATGCATATAGTACTTTGGGTGCATGTATCATAGTAAGCCTTCTACCTTACATAATTCTAAGTTTTTAAAAGTATACCTAGCTGCAAGCAGTTGCTGTAAGGTGTGAGCATCTTCCAGCTCCTGTTTATGTACTTTTTCCAGCCTCTGTATTTGCCCCTCTAGATTTAGATGCTCCTGCACTGCTAGCTTTCTTTGGGTACTTGTTTTGAAATGATGGAGCCTCTCAGTACAGCTTTTAAAAATATTCCACAGGGTTGCGGGGTTTGTGTCTCTCATCATTATTGCTGATGCTGTGATCCTGAGCTGGAAGAACAGACTTGGCTGACAGAAAGGCGTGAAAGCACCAAGCTTTACCTTAGAGGTATATTTATTTTTATTTAAATGTGTCTTTGTACCGAAAGTAGCAGGGTAAATGGGGAGAGAAAAGAGATTTGTAGGCAGTGCTTGGTGCACTTTGAAACTTTTCTTTAAAATTGTAACAAGTAGTATAGGGGGAACTAGCCCAGGAGATTAATGTTGGGGTAGAGTAGATTCAGAAAGCACTGTGAATCAGGTGTGTAACTGGTGGGTTGAGCTGACAGAGGCCTAGTGCCTTCTTACAAGGGCACTATAGAAGGACACCATTCTAATATGACTCATTTATGTTCATGTCCAAGCGAGTGAGTGGAATATGTTACTGGCTTCTGCAGAAAGAAGCAAGGAAGCAGGATCTCCACTGGTCGACGGAGGTAGACACCTGTTCACTACAGTGTAATGGTCGCTGCTGGGAGGGACAGAAGTTAAAAGGCAGGCCAATACTGGGAATAGGAGCAACACTCTATCTAGGTGGGAGTATAAAGATATTTAAATAAGGTACAGGGGAACACAAATAGAAACAAACAAAAAAAGGGGAAAACTATGTAACCAACCAGTCCCCTGGGGTTACTAGAATCCCATCAGAGTCAGTGCTAGGTAGGGAAAGGCAGCTGGTGAATAACTAGTTAAATGGGTTTTTCACCTATTCATTCTCTTGTTTACTTGGTCTCAGCTGAGATGAGAGAGATGAGGTCATTTAGAACTCCTGCAGCAGCATGCGCCACAGCAGCTGGCTGTGAGTGGGGAGTTTTAGAATCTTGGGTAATTAGTGAAGAAGAGTTCAGTGTCAGCAGTTGAAGTGAGAGGAGTGAGAGCTGCAGCTGAGGGCTCTGAGAGGAGAGCCTGTTTTCTCACTCTAGTCCTGATATTCTCAAGTCTGCCAAGAGAAGTGGTGTAAATGGCTGTCTGCAGCAGGATCTCCTGATTTTCATCCCTGGAGGGGTGAAAAGGACTGCTAGAGAATGGATCCTAGTGGCAATCCCCAATTTGATCCAGGACATTTGAAGCTGCCTGTACTGTTCTAACTGTGAGTAGCTCTGACTTTGGGCTTCCTGAAGAAAGTACCTGTGCTGTGGTGTTTTTCTGGTTAAAAGGGAAAGGTACACCAGTTTCTGTTCAGAAAGCTGAGACTTTTCTCAGTATAAAGTTGACTGGCAATTGTGGGATCCAGAGGCAGACTGATTCACATTGTTCAGGACTTTCATTTCTTACACTCCCAGAGTAGTGTTTTCTTAAATGCTGGATGCAGAAGTTCATTCAAAGATGCATTTACCTAAGTGTGTTCAAGAAAATTAAGGTGTAACTCTGAAAGAATGACTGGGTATGAATTTGGAAGCAAAGGGTGGGCAGCCCCCCATCTGGAGTAACCAGTTCAGCACTACAGGTTCCATAAGGGTGCCTGGTTATTTTGTACATGGTGGCCAATATCTGAAGAGAAGTTTACCCCCCCCCCCGGTGTGGGTTGTGCTAGTTATGAACCCCTGTGTGCTCTGTTGTGGCCAGTTGCCACTTGAAGAATTTTTAAATCCCTTTGCCATATGGAAAATGTGTGCTCAGTTGTAGCCAGTACCACTAGAAGAAAGGTTCATGCTGTGGCTAGTGCCACCGAAGAGAATTCAATGTCCTATGAAAATGGGAATACAGAGTTCTGTCAGATACAGTCATTCTGTTCTGTAATTCCTTGTGCCATGCTGTATAAACCTTGGGGGTCCACCCTTGCTTTACAGAACACCTTTTGGAATAAAATCACACTCTAGAACCCCAACTCCGGTTTGGATATTCATGTTTTTGCTTCCTGTGTGTGAAGCTACTGGGTATCCCTCCAGAAGTATAGGTCTAGCATAGCCCTAGCAAAAAGTTCTCTTCCCCAGGACCTGAGATATTGGTCATAAGTATTGCTTTTGTACACCCCCTCCCCTTTTCTGACCTCTAGAATTAATGAGCCTGGTACACATTCCCAAAGCTGGGGATGGTACCAATTTCCGAAGTGATTTGTGCCCAGTCAAGAGTACCGGGGTAGCTAACGGTGTAAAGTAGTGGGGGTGGGGTTGGGGGGTGGTAACAACTAGAAACACCCTATCAGGGGTCATGGTACAGAAGTATTTCCAGTTAACACAGGGAGAACAGAAGTTGGGACTGCTGGGAGTGGAGCAGTGCAGTGGCTTTTTGGTGGCAGTTTTCAGAGAGACCTTCTGGAGACTGAGGTGCTGTCCATCTAAGCACACCTCTGTGAGTTGAGAGAGGAGGTAGCTAGACTACAGGTTGAGTTGACTAGGATTCAGGGGACCTGTTCCCCCACCCAGGGACCACCAAGTTTGCATTGTTTCTTCAGGGTATGCCAGGAAAGAGAAATGGCTGGACTATTGTATGCTTTGGTAGGGTGGGGGGATGGGATAGAGGCATATTACTCAACTGATACCACTACATAATTCCTACGCCACTCTGGTGGGGCAGAACTGCTGCGAGGAGGCACTTGCAGTAGTGACCAGGGAGTACTATAGTGGAGACTCCAAGAAGAGTGATAGAGGAGAAGAAAACAACTTCTGGTGGGGGACTTGATAGGGAGGAGGATAGATGTGAGAATAGGAAGGTTGGGAGGTAGATTAGGTGCCTACATGGTGCCATGGTCTGAAGGGACGGGAAGTGGATCCTGAGGATTACTAGGGCAGCAGGACAGGAGGGAGGGCTGGATGTCATTGTCCACCTGGGGACTAATAACCTGGCTAGGAATGGGGCTGGTATAGTGCAGGGGAGGGTGGTTTAGGGAGCTGGGGTGGGGTCTTAGACAGGTAGCATGCTCACTGACTTTTGCTGAGGTGCTGACTGTCTACAACAGAAGGGAAGAGAGTGATCTCTGCACCAGGAGCTTCAATGCATGGCTGAAGGAATGGTACAGAGGGAAGAGGTTTGACTTTTTTGTGACTGGGACCCACCTGGGAGGATAAGGGCCTATACCGGGTGATGGCCTGCATCTATCCGGAAGGTGAACTGCAGTCCTCAGTAGATGGTTTAAATGTTACTTCTATGAACATTAAAACTAGTTGGGGTGGCAGCGGAAGGAACTGAGGAGGCAGAAACTTTCCCCTGCAAAGGCTGGAGAAGAGAGTAGGGGTACATAGCCATACCAGGCTATACGCTGTTTAGGAAGGACAGGGTGGAAAGAAAAGGAGATGGTGTGGTGCTTTATGTGAGGGAAAGCCTAAAAATGACAGAGATACAGGGAATACAGTGGGAGGCAGAGGTACTGTGGGTCACCCTGGAGACAGGGAATGGAACCACTATTCACACTGGAGTGATCTATAGGTTCAGCTAGAAGCAGGGACATCTTGGACTCTCTGCAGGAGGCATTCCTCAGAAAACTAGTCAGTGAACCCACTGGTGATGGGGCAATACTGGACCTGGTAACCACTAATAGGGTCAGTGTTGCAGACGTCAGGGGGGGCCACCTGGAGACAAGTGCCATACAGTGTGGTTCAATATGAGGATGGCTACAGAATCAAACCACACAAGGATGAGGATCAGGGGCTTCAGGAGTGCAGATTTTATAGAGATGGTTGAATGTCTCAGGGATGACCTGGCAAGGGGGGGTGACCTCAGTGGAGTGGAGGCACAGTGGACAAAGCTAAAAGGGAGCATAGTAAATGAAAAAAAAAACTATTCAGCAAATAAGTAAGCAAAAGCAAGAGGAAAAAGAGACCACTATGGTTATTGAAAGAGGTGTCTAAAAAGGTAAAGGCCAAAAGGGTAGCATTCAGAATGCAGAGGGAACAGGATGGGGAGGTTTATCATGGAAAGCATACGTAAGCAAGGAAATGAGTAAGGAGCACAAAGGTGCAAAGTAAAGAGACAGAATAGCCCAGTAGGTAACAAAAGGGGACAAGGGGACAAGGTATTTTTAGGTATGTAAGTTCACAGAGGAAGACCAGTGGTGGGATTATAAGGTTATAAAGGGAGGGGGGGGACTGTGCACATGGAGGTCAGGAAAAGCAGACATAATGAACAAATATTTTGTTCAGTGTTCACAGAAGGAGAAGGGGAGGGGGCCACAAAAAAGTAGCAGACATTTTGGAGGGAAGGAGGTGGACACGGACAGTGGTCTTTTTTCAGAGGAGCGAGTCCTGAAGGGACTTGCTAATGTGAAAGGTGGACAAAGCAATGGGGTCAAGCAGGGTGCATCTGAAGGTACTGAGGGAGCTCAGGAAGGTACTGGCTGCACCTATGACAGTCCTGTTTAACAGCTCACTGGAAACAGGAGTGGTTCTGCAGGACTGGAGAAGGGTACGTGTAGTGCATGTCACAAAAGTGGTTGCAGGGAGGAGGCTGGTAATTATAGGCTAGCCAGTCTAACATCAGTGGTGGGAAAGTTAATGGAATCACTGCTGAAAGAAAGGATTGCAGAATATCTTGAATCTAATAGGTTCCAAAACCTGAAGCAGCATGAGTTCATAGGGGGGAGGGGGGTGTCTTGTCAAATGAATCTGATAGATTTCTTTGACTAGGTGGCAAAGGAATGATATCAGGCTGGAGCAGTGGACATGACCTACCTACATTTCAGTAAAGCTTTCAACACCATTCCACATACAATAGGAGACTAACAAGCAAACTGGGCAACTTAGGAGTGGGTCCAAAGGTGGTAAACTGGATAAGAAATTACACGTCCAAAAAGTCCTGCACACACCAACCTCTAAAATAAACAAGGGTACAGGTCTTAAAAATACAAAAACTTTTAATTTAAGGCATAATAAATACACCTGACGCATTTTGGATGGAACTGCATCCTTTCTCAAAGGCTAATTCACCACAGAGTGCAAGGCAGTTAAATACAAAATTTGAAATTACATCATCATGACATCATCAGTATTAACATACCGGATTGGTTAAAATCAACTAGCATCCTAATCTTACTGGGTCCTAAATGCATGGTGTATCCCACCAATCCACTTACCATTATATACAAAAACAGTAAATCCATAAATATCTATAAGATCTAGGACTGAAGGACATAAAAGGTGGGGGGGTAGGAAAGGAACAATAATGTGGGGGGAGAGAGGTGGGGAAGGGAAAAGGGGGGAAGAAGGCAAAGGGGGAGAGGGAAGGGAATGACCAATAAGACAAGGGGGGGGCAAAGATCTGATAAATATAACAGTCAGTTACATCCAGAAGGGAGACTGTGCATAAACACTGTAAAACCGTCACCAATAGTAAATGTACCATTAAACAAGGTAAGGTGCAACAGCAATAATACTGATTACTAGGCAGAAATCATTTCTTCCTTTTCTTCAAAAATGGCTTTAATTCAAAGCCATAATTAAGCCCCATATTCTTATGTGCATTCAAATTAATGATACAGAAAGCTCCTCTTGTTAGTTAAAGATCATTAAAATTCCCTCCTCTGGGTTTCGAGTTCACTCTGTCAATGCCCTAAAATGTAAAATTGTGTTCTTCTTTGTCATTACAGCTGGCAACATGTGCAGCTGTAGCATATGTTAAATCTCCCTTCCTTATTGCACGAATATGTTCCCCTACACAGGTTTTCAGGCTTCTTTTTGTTTTGCCTATGTAAAATGCTCCACAGTCACATGTTGCCCTGTATATGACACCCTCAGTATCGCATGTGATTAACTGTCGCATTTCATATTTGTGCCCTGTATTCTCATTCTCAAATTGCTTATCATATGTATTTTAAGGTTAGTCTGTTGCACCACCATTCCTTGTATGAACTCCAGTTTGCTTTTTGGATAAGAAATTAGTTACGGGATAGGCGATAGAGGGTGGTGGTAAACAGAGTTCATTCTGAAGAAGGGAGAGTGACTGGTAGGGAGTCTCAGGGATCAGTGCTGGGATCAGTCTTCTTTAATGGCTTTGTAAGTGATATTGCAGTGGAGATTGAAGAGAAGGTCTGCCTCTTTGTGGGTGACACCAAAATCTTCAATCGGGTGGACCCTCAAGGAGGGGTGAAAAGGATAAGCAGAGACCTGAGGAAACTAGATGAGTGGTCTAGGGTATGGCATCTGGGTTTCAGTGCAAAAAAGTGCATAAAAGTGCAAAATAATGCACAGAAACCCAGTGGCAGAGTACAAAATGAGTGGAGTGGTATTGACGATTTCCAAGCAGGGAAGAAACCTTTGAGTAATCATGTCTGATGACCTAAAGGTGGCTAGGCAGTGAAACAAGGCAGTTGGGAGGGTTAGTGTGATGCTGGACTGCATAGGGAGGGGTATCACCAGCAGAAAGAGGGAGGTGGTTTTGCCTCTGTATAGATTGCTGGTAAGACCACACCTAGAATACTGTGTACAGTTCTTCAGACCGTATTTCCAGAAGGATATAGAGAGAGTCAAAGCAGTCCCGAGAACGTCAACTAAAATGGTGCAGGGTCTGCATCAAAAGCTCTACAAGGAGAGAGACTTGAATATGGAAAAGACCTTTAAATACCTCACAGGGGTAAATAAGGCACAGGAGGGAAGTATTTTTCAGAAACAAACGTGCTCAGGAAAAAGGGGACATACTATGAAGCTCGAGGGAGTAGATTCAGAAAAGATGTGAGAAAGTACTTATTTTGTAATTTTCTGTATGCTCTTGGGTTTGGGTGAGGATGTCACCCTGTATCTGCACCTGGACCTTCCACCTGGCATCCCTCCCCCTGGTTGCCCAGTCTGGGAGGCATGCAGCTTGTCCCCTGCGGCAGGGCTCAGCAAAGGGAGAGCCTGAGATCCACCCGGGGCCCCAGCCTAGGCTTGCACCTGGGGCATCATCCGGGTGGAGGTCCAAGGGTGTCACCATGCTACCAGTCCCAAGGGTTTTTTGCTTGTTGGTTACCCCCGGAGGTGCAGATGTGCAATGATGTCAGCAATGGATGTGTGCAGTCCCACACACAGCTGCTGTCAGCGTGTCATCCAAGCTGGTGTACACCCAGTCTCCACTGGATGTCACGTGTATGCTGGGAATCCACAGCCCTTCCCCATGGAAGAGGAGAGCTGTCCTTGGGGTGCTCATCCTACCCCCCCGGTTGGCCATCTGATATGAACATATGAACATATGAAGAAACCAGCAGAAGAAGGCCATTTGGTCTATCAAGTCTGCTTGTACTGCAGGGTCCACAGCTTAAGCTAATGTCCCTGCCCTCCATCCCTCCCAACTCCTCCCATCCTCCCTACCCATGATCCTTACCTTCTCCGTATGTTTATCCCAGCTTCTCTTAAAGCTGCCCACTGTCTTCAACGAGATCACCTCTTCCGGTAATGCATTCCAAGTGTCCACCACCCTCTCTGTGAAGAAGTGCTTCCTGACCTCCCTACTAAACTTTCCACCCTCCAGCTTAACTCATTGTCTCCTAGCAGACACCTGTAGGCGTCAGTAAAATACACTGGTGTGTCCTGATGACGCCTACAGAAGTCAGCTACTGACTTCCTGTGTGCCCTGGCAACGTCTGAAGAAGTCACTTATATATTTTAATATATAATGTAACAGAATATAATATATATTTGACTGCATAGCACCATTGGAAAGGTAATTTTGTGCTGAACAAGTTTGCCGCTGATATTCTGTGTATGTCATATATACTTTAGGAGTTATTCGTATTTATTTATGGTATGGTGTGTATGGCTTGTGTTTCCTGTTTTAGTGAAAAAAAATTTTTTTTAGCTGTTTCAACCAGCATTGAAAAAAAATGAAATTACATATTATTCTTTGCATACCACCACTGGAAAGGTAATTTTGTGCTGGATAACTTTGCCACTCATACTTTGTGTCTAGCACTTAGGTTCTTGAGCTATTAGGATTTGTTTGTGGCATGCTGACTATAGCTTGATTTTGCTCAGAAAGGCCCAGGATTTACTATTAACAGTATACAGGAGACAAGTGGTGCAAGTTCAGAGAGCTCCTGTGGAGGCAATGAGTTAAGACTGTGCCCCCTTGTGTTACGGTTGCCACTCAGCTTAAAGAGACTCTCCTTATCAACCTTATTTATCCCTTTCAAGTACTTAAAGGTCCCACTCATGTCCCCTCCTTCTCTCCTGTCTTCCAGGGAGTACATGTTCAGTGCCCTCAATCTCTCCTCGTATGCCTTACCCTGCTGACCTGCTATCATCTTTGTAGCCCTCCTCTGGACCTTCTCCAGCAGGTTAATGTCCTTTTTGAGGTGTGGGCACCAGTACTGAACTCCATACTCTAGATGCGGCCTTACCAGTGACCTGTACAATGGCAGTATAACTTCCTCTCTCCTGCTACTAATTCCCCTAGATATGCATCCCAGCATCTTGTTTGCCTTTGCTGCTGCTTTCTTGGACTGTGTGGAGTGCTTAAGGTTACTAGTGATCATCACTTCCAGGTCCTCCTACTCCTCCTCCTCCTCCTCTGATGCAGATACTCGAACTCCACCCTGGTAGTACTCTGTCCTGGGATTCTTGGCTCCAATATGCATAACTTTGCATTTCTTGGCATTGAAGCCAAGCTACCAGATCCTGGACCACCTCCCCCAGCTTTTTCTGATCTTCTTGTAAGTCCTGTATCCCTTCAGCTGTGTCCACTCTCCTGCAGAGCTTGGTGTCATCCATGAATAGGCACATTTTGCCCTTAATGCCATCCCCAATGTCACTGATGAAGGCACTGAACAACACCAGCCCCAGCACTGAGCCCTGCGGGACCCCATTGGTTACCTCTCTGGTGCCAGATAACTCTTCCCCCCACAACCACCCTCTGGGTTCTGTACCTAAGCCAGTTTTCCACCCATCAGGCCATTTTTTTTCCCAACCCTGAGATCCACCAACTTCCTGATCAACCTTTTGTGCAGCACAGAGTCAAAGGCCTTGCTGAAATCAAGATAGAGGATGTCTACCACTTGTCCTCTGTCTACTTTCTTAGTGACACAGTCAAAGAAGTCAATCAGATTCGTTTGACACAATCTCCTCCCCATGAACCCATGCTGCCTCGCATCCTAGAGACCATACTTCTCTAGATATTCCACCAACCTTTCCTTTAGTATGGTCTCCATGAGCTTGCCCACAATGGAGGTCAGTCTGACTGGTCTGTAATTTCCTGGTTCATCCTTGGGACCGCTTTTGTGGAGGGGCAGTACATGTGCTGTTCTCCAGTCCTGCGGCACCACACCTGAATCTAGTGAACTATTAAACAGGTCTGCCACTACTTCTGTGTTCCCCTCCCCCTCACTCCTCTTTTCCCTTCTGAAGGCACTGGTCCGTCCTTCTCCGTGGTGAAGATGGAACAGAAGTATTCATTTAGTATCTCTGCTTTCCCCCATTATCCTCTACCCACTCTACCCCCTTTCTTAAGCCTAACAATCCCTTCCTTTTTATCCCTTTTCTCACTTATATAGTGAAAGAAAGCCTTCTTCCCCTTCTTAATTCCTTCAACTATCTGCAGCTTCTTCTGTGCCTTTGCTCGCCAAACTTCCTTACTTGCCTCAAAGTCAAAGCAGGTGAATGAGCACCAGGATACAAGGCAGCGGTGCTGTTCATAACAATTAGGAATCAGAGAACAAAAAAAGCAGCACCCATTGCAGAGAGACCATCAGTCAAGACACAGTATACAAACAAACTGGTCTTTTATTCCATAGAGGTGCAAAAATAGACAGCAGCAGCAACAGTTAGAACTCAGACAAAGCACTAACGTTTCTCCTGGCCCCTGCCAGACTTCATCAGAGTGATCTACCATAAAGTGCAAAGTGCTCATTATTTATAGTCCAAAAGGTGTGTTTAAAATTCAGAACCGCCAATCAAAGGTCTGCATCAGAGATTACATCTTAAAGGTACAATTTTCATTATGCAATTTATTACCATACATACAGTTTATCTCAGCACACTAATAATTTTAAGGAAAGCAGCCAAATCTATATTATCATTTAAACCTTTAGCTTTTCGGGCTCCCAGTTCATAAATCCAGAAATTCTCACGCTGGCCTATCAATTTTTTGATGTCTCCACCCCTAGGGCCAAGAAGAACATGTTCAATACCCATAAATTCAATCTGGTGTGTAGTCTGCAGATTATTTTGTACATGTTTGACAATGGCATATGTTGTAGCTCCCTTTTGCAAAGCTTGTACATGTTCACCCACTCTTACTTTTAAGGGATGAGTAGTCCAGCCAACATAATATGAACCACAGTTGCATCTAAGTAAATATGCTACATTTTGAGTGTAACAAGTAATAAAATGGTGAATTTCAACCTGTGTCCCACTATTTGGATGTGTAAAATACTTTCCACTACAAATGTAGATACAGTACTTACACCTACCACATTTATGTGTACCCTTTGGGGGGGGGGGAGTTAGATAGAAGGTCTAACAGGTTCTGGCCCCAAGGTAATATTTGTCATTACCATATCCCTAATGTTTCTACATCTTCTGAAAACAACATTTGGTCCTTCCTCCACTATATTTTGCAATTTAGGTTCCAGCTGGCGTATAGACCAGTTACTGGTGAAGATTTCTTTCACTTGGTTGGCACACTTAGAGTAGGTCATAATGAAAGGGCAAGTCATCTGTTTGCCAGGTTTGGCTCTGTTTTGTTCCAAGACTGTTTCCCTATTCATATTTTCTACTTTGCACAGAGCTGTGGCTATGCTCCTGCTACTGTAACCCCAGTCTGAAATTCTCCTAACTTGCACATTCCTTTTATGCTCTTTGCACTACTACAGCCACCTCCCCAGCTAGGCCATTGGTTCCCTCAGGATTTCACAGATCCAGAAGCAAATGATTTGATACCTTTTAATGGACCAACATAGATGTAACGACAAGAACAAAGTGCTCTAGCTTTCGGACCAACCAGTCCTTCTTCAGAAGCCTAACGGCAGTTGTTTAGAAAAAACAATACTTTTAACAGCAAGATCATGCAGAAAAAAACAGAAAAATTCCCCATTGGTTTAAAATACTCATTTAAAAATACAGATGATGATGATGTCAAAGAAGTTTAACAGTACCATATTACCTTCAGCCAGGAGGGTCCCAGGGTCAAAGGTGCTTGGTGCAAAACACATACAAAGAATCCTACTGCATATAAATTTAATTGACATAAGATAACATTGCTGGAGCAGATGACTCTTAAATCAAGCTATGAGTGTCACAGTGTGTATAAGGATGTGATTACTGAAAAGCAACCCCAACCCAGATTAAACACATACTAAGATTGTCTTAGGACTCCAAGAAGTTTCAATGCATGCATTATAGACAAGAAATTACCAGTAAAGTTGTCTTAAAAACATCAGTGCACACTGCATGATGTGTAAAACTTAGCTGGACCTATCACCCAGCTATACTCTCCAGCTAGATATCATGCCCCTTAAACTTCAAAAACCTCTAGTGTAGTGACAGGGCTTTATAAATGACAATTTAAATATAAACTGACAGTATTAGTGTCAAACAAAAAACACATGTCGAGGACCACCAAGGAATTAAGATCATGTAGTCTGATATGTACTGATGTCAATATACACTGAGAATTTAACAACTTGAAGTACCAGAAGTGTCTAAGGAATCTGAAAAAGAGATAAAAATGTAATTTCTCTCCTCCTCCTCACACAAACAATACACCCTACCCCAGCCGACATCCCCATAATGTGGGAGAGGGGGAATAACTAGCTTTAAGGAGACACACACACACACACACACACACACACACACACACACACACTCACTCTCTCCTAATGAACCTTTATTCACATCAGTTACTGCAATTGTTCCCCAAAGGAATTCAACTTGTCATGAAATCACAAGTCATCTGCTCCAGCAGTGTTATCTTATGTCATTTAATTTATATGCAGTAGGATTCTTTGTATGTGTTTTGCACCAAGCACCTTTGACCCTGGGACCCTCCTGGCTGAAGGTAATATTGTACTGTTAAACTTCTTTGACATCATCATCTGTATTTTTTAAATGAGTATTTTAAACCAATGGGGATTTTTTTCTGTTTTTTCTGCATGATCTAGCTGTTAAAAGTATTGTTTTTTCTAAACAACTGCCATTAGGCTTCTAAAGAAGGACTGGTTGGTCCAAAAGCTAGAGCACTTTGTTCTTGTTGCTACATCTACAGTATGTTGGTCCATTAAAATGTATCAAATCATTTGCTTCTGGATCTGTTCTTGCAAGGACCAATATGGCAAATACTAAATATAGATTTCAACATGGAAGATACCGGAATTCACAATAGAATATGGCAGTTACATAACATCAAGAAGAAATTGGCACAGCTAGACAGTGACATTTATTTTCTAACCCAGTGCAAGAGGAGAAACGTAATCCCTAAAGGTCTTACTATTTGGAATCCATTAAAATATACAGACAATTCTATTTATGCAGAACAACTCTGTCATAGAACCTCTGAGAAATTGAGAAATCACATGATTCACATGTCATATGCCAAAAAAGTTGTTCTGAACAAAGAGTTTGCTGAAATTGTTACCACTCTGGAAAGGATGTCTGGGGAACCTATTCAGGACATCTTGCGAGAGATACACATTAACTACCAAAGGACCTTAAGAAAAGCCATGCTTATGAAAAATAGGAAATTGGATGCCCTTCAACATACCATACTTCCTAACAACCATGAAGAACATAATGGAGTCACTGAACAACAACACAATACAGATGGGCACCTTTCAGTTGTTAATTTGTCCAACTACACACTGACTACTGGAGAACTAAATGTACTTTCAAAGGACCTCTCTTTCTGCCCAACAAAACCACTGGATAAAATACTGTTTTGTGGTGAACTGGAGGAATACTTCCATAGATTGAGACTTAAAGAATTCTTTCATGGCAAGGAAGAAATCACTGGTAGCGAAGACATCGCAATCAGTAATAATTTAATGGATAAGAAAAAGAAATCTGAATTTACCCCCTCAAGTGGGCGTAACAAAAAACTAGACAACTACATTCATTGTTTCTGCCAACAAGTCAGTGGTCAGATCCTTACTAGGCAAAAACAGGCCCATTATAACCTTTCTCCCCTGGAACGGAGAGCTATAAGGACACTGAAATCAAACCACAACATTGTCATCAAAAAAGCTGATAAAGGCTCTGCAGTGGTGATTTTAAACAGAGAGGATTATATTAATGAAGCTAACAGATCTTACATACTACAGAGAACTAGAGAGTGACCCCACAACAAGATATAAAGATGAACTATGTGACTTAATTAGAACTTTTCCAGACCATGTCCGAAAACAACTAACTGACATCATCCCTGCTGAACCCAGGCCAGGGACATTCTACATGCTACCTAAAATACATAAACTTGGCAATCCAGGAAAACCCATAGTCTCTGGTAATGGTACCTTGACTGAGGGGATCTCAGGGTTTGTAGAGACCATTTTGAAATGGCTGGTTATGAAAAGAGACAGTTAAATCCAGAACACTACGCACTTTTAGCGTGTACTTTCTGGTTATAAGGATCTACCACCTGATACCATTTTAGTGGCACTGGATGTAACATCCCTCTACACTAATATTCCACACACAGATGGCATTATAGCATGCCTTAAATACATACAGGAGAAAGGACCAGAACAAAACATCAACCCTGAAGTGGTGGGGGAACTTATGGAATTCATTTTGACACAAAACAACTTCAACTTCAATGGTAAACATTATGTTCAAACTATGGGAACAGCAATGGGCACCAAAATGGCTCCACAGTATGCTAACCTCTTTATGGCAGACTTGGAGGAGGATTTTTTAAGGCACTGTCCCCATAAACCACTAGCTTATTTCCGTTACATTGATGATTTGTTTATTATCTGGATGGAGGGCACAGATGCACTTAAAGATTTTCATCACAAACTTAATAACCTCCACCCTACCATAAAGCTTACCCTGGAGTAATCTACCACCAATGTTAATTTTCTGGACACAACAGTCACCATTAAAGATGGAACCTTACATATGTGTATTTACAGGAAGCCAACAGACAGACAGAGATACCTACACAAGAAAAGTAATCACCCAAACCATACAAAAAATCTGTCATGTACAGTCAAGCACTCCGATGCCACCATATGTGTTCAAATGAGGATGACAGAGACACACATTTGGCTATGTTGAAAAACACCTTTATTGAGCAGGGACACTCTTCCAGAGAAATTGACAGGATAACAGAACGTGCAACACAAGTACCAAGACAACAACTACTTCAATATAAAGAAAAGACAGCTGCAGACAAAATACCCTTAGTAGTCACATATCATCCAGACTTTGAACTTCTGCGTCAGATTATTAAAGACCTCCACCCAATATTTAATGAGGATGAAACCCTTAATTGTATTTTTAAGGAACTCCCACTACTATCTTTTAAACAACCACCAAATTTAACCAGCCTAATTATTAGGAGCAAGCTTTCACCAGAACAGAATACCATGTCACACAATGGCACACGACCCTGCAATCAACACATCTGTAAGACTTGTGAGCTCATTTCCTCCTTGGACTGTGTGGTTACATCACAAAACAGACAATTCAAGGTGCATGGGAGATATACATGCACACCACAACATGTTGTTTATTTCATTCAGTGCAAGATATGTCCACAAACTGGTTATGTTGGAGAGACACGCCAACAGCTCCACACTAGGGTGAACTCGCACAGATATACTATTAAAACAAAGCAAATTGAAAAACCAGTAGGGCACCACTTCTCCCAGCCTGACCACTCAATTTCGGATATGTCAGTAATGGTCTTAAAAGGAAATCTCAAAAACACACAGCAGAGACGAGCTTTTGAGATTAAACTTATTTTCCATCTCAATATGGTAGCAGATGAGATGAACGTTGATCTGGGTTTCATGGGACACTACAGAAACTGACATCCACAGACCTCTTCTTCTTCGGACTGGCATATTATAGGACTTCAGCATGTGTGGGATGTGGGTGCGTGTGTGTATGTATGTGTGTGGGTATGTGTTGTGAGGTATGTGATATAACAGGTGTGGGGCTTGCTGTCACATTGAGGTAGGCCTCTATTTAGATACATGGAGTTACAGTGTGTTACTACTCTTACTTCACACACTCAATGAATATTAATTCCTCCTTACTTTTTATCTTCGCCCGGTAGTGGGGTTGATTCCATTGCACCATATTCAGATTACCTAGCCTATTACTGTACATACAGGAGTGTTATCATAGACTGTCACATATATTTTTTTAACTCTGTACATATTGGGGTGTGAGATCTCATTTGCATGGGGGTCCTGGGCATATCTTTTTACATTAGACTAATATTGTAGTGATTTGTGGAAATGTAGGTATGTTAGACCTCTGGTCTTACACACCTATTTGATATTTACTTCTAGTTACCTTATCCTGGGGAGGGTGGCAGTTTTTATTTCATTGTAGTTCTATCCAGAATCCTTGGAAATGTTACTACGCAGATAGGAGTATGGTTAAATAGTGTCACAGTTTTGCTCTGTAGGTATTAGGATGCATGAGCCCTTTTACTTGGGATTTCATGACAAGTTGAATTCCTTTGGGGAACAATTGCAGTGACTGATGTGAATAAAGGTTCATTAGGAGCGTGTGTGTGTGTGTGTGTGTGTGTGTGTGTGTGTGTATGCGTGTGTGTGTGCATGTGTGTGTGAAAGAGTATCTCCTTAAAGCTAGTTATCCCCCATACACATTATGGGGATGTGGGGTGGGGTAGGGTGTATTGTTTGTGTGAGGAAGAGGGGAGAAATTACATTTTTATCTCTTTTTCAGATTTCTTAGATACTTCTGGTACATCAAGTTGTTAAATTCTCAGTGTATATTGACATCAGTACATATCAGACTACATGGTCTTAATTCCTCGGTGGTCCTCGACATAAGTTTTTGTTTGACACTAATACTGTCAGTTTATATTTAAATTGTCATTTATAAAGCCCTGTCAATACACTAAAGGTTTTTGAAGTTTATGGGGCATGATATCTAGCTGGAGAGTACAGCTGGGAGATAGGTCCAGCTAAGTTTTACACATCATACAGTGTGCACTGATGTTTTTAAGACAACTTTACTGGTAATTTCTTGTCTATAATGCATGCATTGAAATTTATTGGAGTCCTAAGACAATCTTAGTGTGTCTTTAATCTGGGTGGGGGTTGTTTTTCAGTAATCACATCCTTATACACACTGTGACACTCATAGCTTGATTTAAGAGTCATCTGCTCCAGCAGTGTTATCTTATGTCAATTAAATTTATATGCAGGAGGATTCTTTGTATGTGTTTTGCACCAAGCACCTTTGACCCTGGGACCCTCCTGGCTGAAGGTAATATGGTACTGTTAACTTCTCTGACATCATCCTCTGTATTTTTTAAATGAGTATTTTAAACCAATGGGGATTTTTTCTGTTTTTTTCTGCATGATCTAGCTGTTAAAAGTATTGCTTTTCTAAACAACTACCATTAGGCTTCTGAAGAAGGACTGGTTGGTCCAAAAGCTAGAGCACTTTGTTCTTGTTGTTACATCTATGTTGCTCCATTAAAATGTATCAAATCATTTGCTTCTGGATCTGTTCTTGCAAGGACCAATACGGCAAATACTAAATCTAGATCTCAGGATTTCACTTAAGGTACGGTCTCTGCCTGGAGCCTCTCAGCTTGAAAGCCACAATTTCTATTGGCTCCTCTCCTGCCAAGCCTGATTGGCTGCCCCAGATGCTTCAGGCTATTCGAACTAGTGGCACACTCAGCACCTCCTGGAGCCCCGAGTCAAGCCTCTCCGGCTTGTACAGGTACTAGAATTCCATTTTTCATGTAATCGTTCTCCAACCTGCTTCCCTTACGTTGAACTACTATTACTCCCATTTTTTTGCAAAGCCGGTTCAACAGCAGGTTTTCTTCTTCCCTTCCTTTGCTAGTTATAATAATAGTTTAAAACTGCCACTTTGCTCTGAAATTTTCTAAATATTGTAGTTAATGTGCAGCGGTATTCCAGTAGCCTGCAATTAGTTAAGCAAAACAGCCATTTTCTGAATTTATATGATTTTATGATTGTTTAAAACAGCCACTTTTATTACTGCAATTGTCTAAATATTATAGTTAATCTGCAGCAGTATTCCAGTAGCCTGCTGTTAGTTAAGTGAAACAGCCATTTTCTGAATTTGTATTTTACACACAATCTGCCTTACCAGCCTGATTCTGCCACTCTTCCCTACCTGAATTTTTTTTTCTTCTTGTCCTTTTCCCTCCCTTAACTATTTTTCCTGATTTTTCTCTCCCTATACTCTCCCCTCATCAGTCATCTTGGGCTTGGTGCCTCCTGTCTCACAGTCCAGACACCCCCACCCCACCTATTCTCCATTACTTTGCACCTTTTCAGTAACTCTGCTTTGTCTCCCATCCCGCTCTGCCCCTCAATTTCCCTCTTTAGTCTGTCTCTGTCTCTGTCTCTCTCTCTCTCTCTTTCCCCAACCCCCTCGATCTAAGCCCTCTTCCAATTCTTTTTTGCCCTACTCAAAATGCTGCCTAATCTGACTCTTTCCTTTCTCTCTTCCTACAGCGAAGCCCTAGCAGGCTCAAAGGAGCTACCTATGGCCACCGCCCCTGACTACGGGCTGGATGCAAGACCCCTGCTACTGCAAGCCGCCCTCAGGATCTCACTCAAGGTATGGTCTATGCTGGGAGCCTCTCGGCCTGAAAGTCACAATTTCTGTTGACTCCTCTCCTGCCAAGCGGATACCTGATTGGCTTCCCTGGACTCTTCAGGTTATTCGAATTTGTGGAGCACTCAGCACCTCCTGGAGCCCTGAGCCAAGCCTCTCTGGCTTGCACATATAGAACTCCATTTTCCATCCCTCCCACCCACCCAGCCCTGACCTCTCTTCCCTCCCACCCACCCGGCTCCGACCTCTATTAAATACTCTCTACCTAGAGGAGAGTCCCTGCCCACACCTACTGACTGGTGGCTCTTGAATAATACCACCAATATAAAACCTTAAAGAGACACTGCTGATATTTCTACTAACTAGGTGACTACTAGAAAAACCTTACATGAACTGGTATCTCCTCCTCATTATTATATACTTTATTGGGAGGTTAAAAAGGAACAGTACAGCTCACAAAACAGACCCCCCCAACCTTACTTGAAACCGTACCATGTTATTCCAGGGGAACACTGATCAACACAGACACAGACCTACTCTCCAAGCCAGCAGCCCAAAACTTCGAACCGCCAGCCACACCTAAGGTCCCAGTAGCAGCCCTATTACTTGGCAACACCTTTGCAGCTGCTACCAGAGACCAAAAGTACCTCAGGGTGAAACATGCAGTGAAATGTTGGTTTCACTGGGCACAGACTCTAAGAAAGCTGGTCTTGCTACTACTCTTGGTTTCTGGAAATGTTCACCCCAACTCAGGCCCCCTATGGCTAAGTCCAATGTGAGTCTGGGGCACCTCAAAATAGTATCCCTAAACATCCTCAGTCTCCTACCAAAATTACCACAATTCCAGGCCTGGGTGGAACTGCTCAAACTGAATGTTATTGCACTCACAGAAACCTGGCTCTCCCCTAAGGTCAGCGTTGCTGCCATAGCTCAAGATGGCTACACTGTGTACCAACAGGACAGATTATCCAAATGAAAGGGGGCTGTCTAATTTACGTCAAGAGCGAGATCAGAGGCTAAATACTGCAGAGTAGTCTACACATGAAGGAGATGCAAATCCTGAGCCTCAAACTTACTCTTGGACTTCAAAACAAAGTACTGCTGCTCTCCACTGTCTACATACCCCCGGGAACCCACACAGCTGGGATCCAATAAGTAATCACCAACCTAAAGCAAATAGGCAAAACTGGGAACACATAATTATCGGAGACTTTAATGTCAATTGGCAGTCCAATGATGCCTCCTCAGTCTGAGATCAGATCTCTGGCCTCTACCTCTGTCACCTGGTAACTCAACCCACCAGATTTAACTATAAAACTGGCTCAAGTACACTAATTGATTGGCTCCTCACCACCTGCCCAGAGCACATCACTGAGGTCACAGTCCTACCTGACACCCTTAGTGATCACTCCGCAGTAATGTTCACATGGTCGAATAAGTTCACCAGAAATGCTCCCCAGCTCATGAGAAATAGGTCTCTGAGAACTGGCCAGCACAACACCTTCAGACAATACCGCTTGCTGGTGGACTGGTCACCTCTGGACAGGGCACATGATGGCAATCAAGCCCTGAATTACTTCATCACTGTATTTAATAAAGCATGTGAACATATTTGCCCCCTATAGAACCCAAAAGGTTAAAGGGGCTACCAACCAGTGGCTCACTGGCTCCCTCATTGAGCTCATGCACCAAAGGGACAATTTGTGGCATAGAGCCAAGGCCGTCTATTACAATGACCTCTTGAAGAGGAGCTGGGGCCATGGAAGAGAGTTTTGGGACTCTGTAAAGTCACTTACTGGAAAAGCACCCAGAACTCCTCCTGAATTAATTATTACCCCAATGGAGGCACTCCAGGAGACAGGTAACATAGCGAATGCTTTTAACCAGGCTTTCACATATCTCAGTACGGTACTACCTAGGGACTATCTATCCCCCTTGGCACCAAATATGCTTTCAAACATAACTTCGTACTCCACTATGGCAAGTGAGACACCCCTCTTCTACTTTAAGCAGCTCCATCATCATGAAACCTTAAAATATGTCTGACATGCTCTAGGGAAGACACAGGTGGGTAGCAACCTCATTGACATGAAGATGATAGCCCTGGTACTAAATGAGCTAGTTGAACATCTAACAAAAGTCTTCAACGCCTCACTAAGGTCAGGTGTCTTCCCTGACAAATGGAAGGAAGCAAGCACTGGTAACTCCTGTCTTCAAAACTGGGGCTACCACCAACCTATCCAACTACAGGCACATTTCTAATCCCCCCCCCATCTAAAGCCCTCAAACGAGTGGTCTCATACCAGCTCACAGAGTATCTATCCAAGTACAACCTACTGTGTGCCCAGCAGCATGGGTTCAGGAGAGATAACTCAACTCTCTGTGCACTGGTAGATTATACCTCCCTAATCTACAATACCTTTGACGAAGGATGGGCAGTGGGGTTGGTCTTTATAGACCTCACTAAAGCCTTCAACACTGTCAACCATCAACCCCTACTACAAAATCTCCTCACTACTGAACTGTCAAGTGACACAATGGAATGGTACGATAGCTACCTCACTGGCAGGACCCAATACATCAAAATCAAAGGCAAGCTCTCTGAGCCAAGGGTGGTTAGCCTAGGTGTCCCTCAAGGATCAATACTGGGGCCACTCCTCTTCAGTCTCTTTATCCACCCCTTACCCTCAGAGTGCCCTGCGCACATCGTGCTATATGCTGATGATGCTATCATCTCTGTTGAAGGAACAAACATTGATAAGATCTCCACTGCACTTCAAGACAATTTCCACAGACTAGAAAAATGTTTTTCTAGTAACAAACTCTTGCTCAACTACAAAAAGACGAAGAGCATGCTTTTCTCTGTACAACAAAACAAAAAGAAGTTTGTGCCACTACAGATCCAGAGTCTCAAAGGTGACACACTGGAACAAGTTTGTTCCTTCAAATATTTTGGGGTCCATCTCGATGACATCCTATCACTCGTAAACCATGTCGACCATGTTGTTAAGACTGCCAGTGTTAAACTTGGTGTCCTCTACTGGCACAGGCATTCAATGACACTGGAAGCCCTGAAGCTGATAACAAGCTGTTTGGTCTTATCCACCATTGACTATGGCCTCGCCATCTACAGTGCCGGTACCGACACTGCCCTCAAAATGGTAAAAACCCTTATGAGCAAAGCTGTCGCCTAGTTCTGGGGCCTGATCACAGGACACATACTTGTGTCCTTTATCAGGAAATGGTCTGGCTTCCTCTCCACAACAGGGTTCAATACCAAGCGTACCTACTGGCAAAGAAGTCATTGCTATGACTCACACCTGGCTCAACCTCCTGCCTCTTCAAAACTGCCCATCCTACCATTAGGACTCAGAATGCAGTGAAAGGGGGGTTGTTGGTTCCGTTTAAGTGTACAGTGCAAGCTCAGAGATCACTCTCCTACTGTGGACCCAAATGGCTCAATGAATTTTCTAAGGAACTGATCAAGTATAATAAGGTCAGCCAATTCAAATCAGGACTCCGTGCCCACCTAGCCCTTGAGAATGTCTGCAAATGTATCCACTAACCCCACACTACCAACCCTGCTGCCTACCACCCCCTGGTGGTAGGATACTGAGTAAAATACCTTGTTGCCCTACGCACCTCATGTCACCACTGCCCTCGCCACCAGTCCCCTTGCTTCTCACCCCTCACCACTGGTCTACTCCCATGCCACTCCCCCCCATCCTTACACCAGCCTACCCTTCCTCTTGCCACCTCCCAATCCCCCTCCTCCTGTTCTTCCCCACTAGACAATTCCCTTCCTTTTCCCCATCACCCCCCCTCACTGAACTTTCACCCCCATCAAACTCTCCAACTCTGAGAATAGCTCAGACAAAGCCTCCTCTGGCTGCTTCTAGACAGACTCTAGAGCAATGCTACAGATCATTAGTCCTCAAGCACCACCCCTGCACTTACACTGATCTTGCCTCACTCTCAATCTGTCCTGTTCAGGATACAGTTTCCACTAATCATTATTGATTTTTTTTTGCAACCACTGTTTATTGTACACCACAAGGAAACTACAACGTAAACCAACTATGGAATCTGTGGATCCCTATGTAAACTAACTATAGTGTACTGTATAGTGGAACATCGTTGTTCACTGAAATCTAGTGCTCTCAAAATGTTGTTCTGCTGCACTAGTGATGTCTGCAGTGCAGCAGAACCAAAAAGTGACATCTGCAGGACAGCACAATGACTTTTCATTCTGCTGCAGTGCGGACGTCACACACTGTGTCCTCGAGCAGCAATCTGACAGTTAGTCTGATTTTAAAAAGAAAGATGTGTTAATGTTTTTTTTTTCTGGGGGGGACATTCCACTATACACTATACAGAACAGTGCGTGTGTAACATTTAATGGCATGGCTGTTCTTTCACCTCGTTGGTACTATGACGTCGGATTACCTCTCGAGCTGTGCTCTCGAGGTAATCTGTCATCATAGTACCAACAAGGTGAAAGGCTAGCCCAGTTGTTAACTGTTACTCATGCACTATCCTATATGTTGTTTGTTTGTCTTGTTTATCTGTATGACTTGGAACCTTTGTAAATGAGTGTCTGACTCAAATTTATTAATCCCAATCTTAAATAAATAAAATAAAAGTAAATTAGGTTTTCCTCCAACCTCTCTTACTGTTTCCCTTCTTCTTGGGCCCACCTTCTCCGCTGTCATCCTTGGCATACAAACCACCCTCCTGCTTGCATTTGAGTCCCCTTTCCTTCCCCAGTGAATACCCCTAATTATGGAGTCCCCTATGATTGCCACCCTTCCATCCCCTGCACCCGTGCTCCCTGTCCTTCCTTTCTTACCTTCAGTACTAGCTGCTTCTCCACCTAACTGCTTCCTCTGCACCCTTGTGAACTTATCTCCACATCCACAATTTATCCCCTTAACTGTTTTTCCATCTCCCACTCTGCCCCTCCCTTTCTGACTATCTGTATCTGCTTTCAGTTTTTCCTCCCCTCTTCCTTTTCTTTTCTCTCCCCCCATCCTCCACTCCATTTTGCCTGCCTCCTCTTCCCTGCCCACCCTGATTAGTTCCCTCTCCCCTCCCCTGTACTCTTACTCTCAGCCCTGGCTCAACCTAACCTCCTACCTCACCTCCTGCTGCCCCCTCCCTCCTTCCAGACAGTGGTGCAAATCAATTCAATAAAGGCACCCCTTTACAATTTACCACCCCTGATGCTACTCTCACATTCCCACCCCTTCCCCTTACCACTTGCCATTCCTCCACCCTGGGCTTCCTAGTCCTCTGAGGAAGAGATATTCCTGTATACTGGGTGCTCCTCCCCACTCCCATCCACTGCTTGATGCCCTCACTCGCCTGGGCATCACCCCTCTGCCTTTCCCTCCACTGCTCTGCTCCTCTGACTTCCCACATGATCCTCCCCAGTATACAGCTACCGTAGTGACTCCCTGATAGCGAAGACCATCACAGTGACAGGATTTGGCCAAAATCCGCATGTCACTGTGATGGTCTCTGCACGGCCAGGGGATTGTCTCACAGGGTGTTTGCCCCCCCTGTCCAACTCCGACTCGGAATTAGAATTCTAGAGATCAGAGGGGTGTGGGGGTTTGGGGGGCACAGCCCCCCAATGGAAACACAGAGGCATCCCCAACACTGCATTGCCGACACTCGGCAAAGTGGCTGTTGCTGTTGGGGATGTCTCCATAACCGCTGTTACTGCGGTAAGGTAAAACCATCCTCCCCAGCTCCCATCTGAGCAGCCTTATTTCAGCCCTTAGCTGCTCCAGGCTCTTACACACAGGACATCCCCTTTTACTCCACAACACCCCCAGAAAGACTGCTACCCAACAGCTATTACAGTTTACCACTCTCCTGCTTCCCATACATGTACCTATTCTCCCACATCCTCCCAGTCCAGCTTTTCCTAGCCGCCAGTTAAACATAACTATAAAATAACTTTAAAATTCAAAAATATATACATTTCTATCTCACTGTACCATCAAAATGTAACAATAATCTCAATAATCTAGAACTAAGCAGGCTGCTACTTCCAGTGTTCCATCAAAACTAGAACACTATGCCAAGTAAGCTGTTTCTTAGCGACCACTTGATTCTAGCTCAAAAAAATATTTTTAATAAATGCCTTTTAAATCATCTGCCCAGAAATCCCATGAAACAGTGACAAACAAAGTCACAGTACCACCTAAGCAACATGCCACCACCCAGCAACAATCCAGTTAATCCTGATGATAAGAACAACCCCACAAAAATCTCAAACTGTCTATCTACCGTATATAAACAAAATGAAACCTACACAAGATATGATTCACCACAGAACAAACATGCTGACTATACTGTTCCCAACTAACATAAAACACACACTTCCCACACCTTCCTGTAGGCAACAATACCCTCCTTCTCAGTCCACAAACTGTACACAAAAAATATATTTAAAAACTAGAAAAAATATAGAAAATGTTCGCTTATCTATGGGAGCTCCACAAAGACACAGTCACTCTAATGCCAGCATTCTAGAATGTGATGCTCCAGGCTCGTTCCCGAACCTGGGCTGTCAACATTACAAGTGGCAACACCACTGCTGCACCACAGGCCGGCCAAAGGAAGTACTTTCCTGGAACAGCCTTCCAGAAAAGGTGGTAGGAGCAAAAACAGTGGTGGAATTTATGAATGCATGGGACAGGCACAAGGGAATTGTACTGGAAAGGAAGGGGAGGGAGAAAGAGGGAGAAAGAGCCATAGATCAAGTAGGGTCTACAGTGATAATGTAGGTGGAAAAATAGGCAGAGTAAGCAGGCCAAGCAGTCCTTATCTACCATCAAATTCTATGTTTCTATGTATGCTTGGATGTCTTGCTTAAGTCTCATGGAGTAAGCTTCATCCAAAAGCCATAATTTGTACATGACCACTGGTTGGATCGCGGCATTTAGGGATAAGGGGGTATTGTCTGGTTGCATGATACTGTGAGTGCATCATTCTGTGATCACATGTAACCAATTACTAGGGACAAAGCAAAGACTGATTTTGGAATAACTTCTGTGGTGGCGAGAGTAAACAGTAAAATCTTTATCATTAGAAGAGAAAAATCTCCAAACATCTTTTAACCTGATAAAATCACCCAGCAGTGTGCATATTTCCTCTGCTTTCTCCCCAGTGATCTGATGTACAGTTCTGATGAAAGCAGGGGAGTCTGCATTTGGAGTGTGTACATTTTAGAGGGACAGTGGCTGATTCTGACAGACTGCATTGATCAGGAAAAATTGACTTTCAGGATCTGGGAAGTGGGACGGCACTGTGATTAGAAGGGATCAGTGTATGAGTATTGCCACTCCACACTTTAATGAGTGGGGTGAGAGACTGCAAAGACTTGGCCAACCTATGAGCTGCAAAGTTTAAGATGTTCCGCTGGGGGCATGTTGATTTCTTGCAAATCTGCAATGGTACTTTCCATATGCTTTACTTTAGACAGGATCTGTGTCCTCTTTATTGGGTTGTTTAACCCTTTAACAGTATAGGATATTACTTTCGTATATGCCATTACATAATGTGAGGGTTGGTAGGTCTAATATGGGTGAGTGTTTACCAGGTAGAAGTATGTGATTCCCCTTCTTGTTTCTACGCAAACCTTTAAGATTATAAGTCTGACATTGGCACAGTACTATCGCACAGCACTGACAAACAACACACTGAAAACCATGCACTACAACAGGGGTGGACAATGTAGTGACAAACATGACTAGTGAAATCAATGGTTCAGCTTCATCCTGGTGGATCAAGCAACAGCAGGGGGCCCTAGTGTGCTGGTGGTCCAGAGTGCCCCTGCTACTGTTTGGCTGGGGGAATGGAGATGGGCTCTGGTCATGACAGAACCCGATTCCAAGTGACTCTGATGTGCAGAGAATTGTAGTAAAACAATGTCTTAGGGTACAGCAGAGGTGACATAGTGGGACCCAGCTCCCCCGCTGCCTGGGGGGGGGGGGCTGGAACAATGTAGGCTGGTAATGTCCTTGTAGGGTTTTGTAGAAATCTGGTCTTTGGTACCTGATAAAATAATCACTTAACTTTAGTCTGTTTACTTTAAAAACCTTTATAACACTCTGCAGTGAGTTTGTTAGTTATTATCATACCAGCAGGGATCAACCTTCACTTTTCTTTCCACTAGCTGGCAGGACAAGTTGATTCAGAATTGCACTAGCCCGCAGATGGTTGCAGTAGCCCACAGAAAGGTCATGCTGGGTAGGATAAGGGTGGGACTGTATGGATGGTGTTTTATTTATTCATTTTATTTATTTAAAAGTCGATAACTGGGAAAAGCACCATGAGCCGAGGCTCGTTTCCAGGTGTGACCTGGGGGACGGGAACAAGTGGGAGAAAAGGCACAAAAGGCAGCATAAAAATACATAGAACAGAGAAGAAATCCAGGGTCAGGGTTACAAGACCCATTTACAAAAAAAAAAGCACACAACAACACTGCAATATTTTACAGTACAGTCAAGAGTCTTATACTCTAGAGAGGGGGGTTAGGTTATACAATCCCCCCAAAAACAGTTCCAATAGCAACATCCAGCTCAAGCAGAGTAACACATAATTAAGACAGTAAAGGTTGGGGGCATTGGGAGCATGGCTGATAGGGAAGATGTCTTAGGAGCCTCTTGAGAGTAAAGGGGGAGGAATATGAGCAGAGGTCAGAGGGTAGTTTGTTCCAGAGGGAAGGGAAGCGGAAGGAAAAAGCAGACTGCCCAGAGACAGAGTGAAGGAGAGGGATGGAAAAATAACAAGAGTCTCTGTGATGAAGGGAGTAATTAGAGGGGCAGCTTGGGAGAGCCGGAAGGAGAGGTAGGAGGGAAGGGAACTAAGCCAGAATTTAGCAACAAAGATAGCACAGTGTACCATGTGCCTGTGTGGTAGGGGAGTAAGGGATAAGGGGGGATAGAGAAGACAGTGGTGAGTGAGAGGGGGAGAGTCAGTGGCAAAATGACAGAAGAGTTTAGGAGAATGTCGAGTTTGCCTAGTAAAGTCTGAGACAGTTCCATACACTACGTCGGCGTAGTCGAAAGTTGGTAATATCATTTTGGAGACCAACTCATAACGAGTAGGGAGAGGGAGTGTGGCTTTGTGACGGTAATGGGCACCTAGTTTGAGGCTAAGTTTGGCACAAATAGTGTCAACGTGGGTGTAGAAATCCAGGTTTTTGTCCAACCACACCCCTAGGTACTTGAAAGCTGGGATGTTCTCAAGAATGGATCCATCCAAGGCTGAAAAAGTGGGGGGTTTCAGTAGAATGGCCAGCTTATGTCTGGAGCCGAAGGTCATGGCCACAGTTTTTTTGACATTAAGTTTATGTTTGTTTTCCTTGAACCAGGACTGGACTCTGTTAAAATTGTCCAGGAGGGGGGGGACTGTACGGTAGTGACAGAGGGCCCCGAGAGGAAGAGAATAGTGTTGTCAGAGTACATGTGAATTTCCACTGACCTACAGACTGAGGGGGGGGTTATTAATAAATAGAGGGAAGAGGATAGAGCCAAGGATGGAACCTTGAGGGATGCCTGAGAGGATAGGGAGTGGAGAGGATTGAACATTGCCGATCCAATCTGATTGTTCCCTGTCAAGAAGATAGGAGTGGAACCAGTTTACAGTGGGTTCAGAGACACTGGCAGAGCCAAGAGTTTGTAGAAGGCGGGGGTGGGAGATGGAATCGAAGGCTTTCGCAAGGTCAATGAAAATGTTGGCTGTAATATGGCTCCTGTCCTTCACCATGAGTATAGAGTCAGTGACACACAGAAAAGAAGATATAGCCGAGTGATGCTTCCTAAAGCTGGACTGGATGGGGGAGAGCGGGTTGGATCTGGCAAGGTAGTTGGATAGCCTTGAATGAATAAGTGATTCAAACAACATGAAGTCTTGCTGTATTCTGACTACATGCAGTTAGCCCCAGCTCTTGAACTGCCCCAGAGAGTAAAGAGTTAACTCTATGCAGAAGCATAGAACATTGAGCTCGAGCTCGGTTTTCAAACCTCTGTCTCTAGCACTCTGAAGTGTGACCATCAGATTTCTCACTCTGCCTAACTGTGAAGTTGCTCCGGAGATCCCTCCTGCACTTCGGTTCAGTATAGTCTAAATCGATCGGTTTTATCCAACTGCTTCTTTATTTTTGGTCTTCTTATCTCTGTCTCGGTAACAGTAAGTGGTAGTAGTAGGTAGTTTGTTGTAATTTTGGTATTGCTTGTGGAAATTGTTTTTGCCTTCAATTCTTCTCCGGTAGGTCTGATTTAGAACCGAATCCCATTCTATTTGAGTTTTGTTTAAAAATATTGCTGTGGATTCTGGTACTCATCGGTTCCTAAAAAAAATCAGAATTTCTGGATTTTTTTAACCGACCCGTGACATGGTTGGAACCGAACAATTTGTAGTTGCCTGGTGTAAAAGCTGGTAAGCGTAACTGTTTCTGTTTTTCAGCATGTCTGACAAACCCAAAAAGAAAACCGGTCCCACTGGGTTTCTGCACTGTATCGAGTGTAAGGAGGCCTTTGCTAAGGCTGACCCTCACCTCGTCTGTGTTTACTGTCTGGGGTTTGACCACCTCAAAGAAGACTGCCAGATTTGTAAAAACTTTCCCAAAGCCACTCTGGAAAAATGTTTGAGTAGGCTGAGGGAGAGGGAGGCCTGAAGGCCGCTGACCTGGATGGCTAGGCCGGTTCGGTTGCGACCGAGCCTGAGGAGGTGCCCACTGACCTGGGTGATGCCTCTTTGGGCAAAAGGAGAGCCGATTCTGTGGAATCGGTTCCTAGTAAAAGGAAATGTAAATCAGCCAGTTCGGATCCAACTTCTCATGGTCCGACCGCTGAGGAGATTGCAAAAGTGATCACTATAGTACAGTCAACGGTTCACAGAGGTTCGGTTCGGTCGGACATAGTCGCTTCTGACATTGATCCAGAAGCTTTCTATGAGGGCGATTGGGATGGAGAAGAAGAGTATGATGAAGAGGAAGATGAAGGCCTAGATGAGCCAGTAGAGCCTGGCATCTCCCTAGACAGGCCTTCCAGTGTGTCTCCTCCCAGATTTTCTGAGTCCCCCTCCCATTTCTTGTTTTACAAGAAAGTGGCTGATACTCTTCAGCTCCCAGTTGAGGAGGCTGAACAGGATCAGGAGGAACCTGACTTCATGGAAATGATGGATGTCCTAGAGTCGAAGACAGTGTCTATCCCTCTGCATAAATCCCTGGGGAAACAGACACAAAAAATTTTGCAGTTTCCAACTTCAGTACCTCCTGTGGATAAAAAGATGGACAGGAGATATACGTTGTCAGGTCCTGGAACATAATTTCTTACTACTCAATCCAGCCATGTTGGGGTAGGGCAGGCTGCAGCCTGTGACAAGGCTAATATTCCCCAGGCATCTCACCCCCCAGATAAGGATTCTAGGAAAGTGGATGCCATGGCCTAGAAGCAGTACTTGGCATCCTCTTTGGGACTCACACAAGCTAATGATATGGCATATACATCCAGGTACCAGAAATCGAGGTGGGATATGGTTCTGGAAGTGGCTAAGAGTGCCCCTCCCCAGCTAGCCAAGGAGCTGGAGAAGGTGGCTGCAGATGGTATTGAGGCATCCAAGGTCCAATTTCATGCTGCTGTTGACTCGAATTATGTACATTCCAGGGTCATGGCTACATCTGTCTCCATGAGGAGATTAGCTTGGCTCAGATGTACCAGTTTGTCACAGGATACCCAGATTAAGGCTATGGATTTTCCTGTTGGTGGTAACTCTCTGTTTGGTGAACAGACAGAGGCTTACATGAAGAAGATGGATGAGTACAGGATCACCTACAGGAGTGCTGCAGCAAAAGAGAAGCAGGCCACTCCTCCAAAGCAGCAGTTTAGGGCTGGTAGGAGCAGGCCTTTTCACAGGCCTTTATACCAAGCCCGGGCTTCCTCTTCATTCCAGCAGAGGGAGTTCTTCAGGGAAGAGGCAGACGGGGGATGACCAGAACCCAAGCATCCACTCAGTCCAAGCCTCCTGCCAAACAGACACCCTGAGGTGTCAGTCAGGGTCACCTCCCCAATTCCTGTAGGGGGCAGGCTGGCTCACTACTCCCAGGTCTGGGAGTCCATTACTTCAGACAAATGGGTTCTGGAAGTAGTGACCCAGGGACTTGTTCTCAGTTTCAAAAGGTTCCCAAAAATGAGAACAAGATCTTTCAGCCCCCTCTCTCCCTTGGAGACAAAGGTCTCAGAGGCAGAAGTCTCCTCTCTTCTGCTCATGCAAGCAGTAGAGAAGGTACCTCTTTGTCACAGGGGAAAAGGACTTTATTCCAGATACTTCCTTACCCCAAAAAAGACAGGGGAGTGGCGACCCATCCTAGATTTAAGGTACCTCAACAAACACTTAACAAAACCAAAGTTCAAAATGGTGACTCTGGGAGTAATTCTTCCTTCTCTGAGACCAGGAGACTGGCTAGCCTCCCTGGATCTCAAGGATGCCTATTTCCACATACCCATCAGACATTCCCACAGAATGTACCTCAGGTTTGAGTTGCCCTCAGGCCATTATCAGTTCAGAGCCATGCCTTTCGGCCTAACGTCTGCTCCAAGGGTGTTCACCAAGTGCCTGGCAATAGTGGTAGCATTCCTCAGGAGACAAGGTATCCTTCTGTTCCCATATCTGGACAACTGGTTCCTAGTAGGTCAGTCCTCAGACCAAGTCAAGCCAGCTTTAGAAATCACCCAAAGGCTCCTGGAGTCCTTGGGTTTCATTCTAAACCTAGAAAAGTTGGTTCTGGAACCAACTCAGCTGCTCACTTTCATATGGGTGGACATAGACACTACCCAGGCAAGAGCATTCCTTCCTCTGTCAAGAGTTCAGTCTCTAGTCACTCTGGCTTCCTCTCTTCATCCTTTAGTTTCTTGTCCAGCCAGACATTTTCTACAGTTACTGGGTCACATGGCAGCCTCCACAGCTGTGGTCCAGGGAGCAAGGTTTCAGATGAGAGATATTCAATTTCATCTCAGATCTTACTGGTCTCAGAAAAGGGACCCTCTTTCCAAATTGGTTCCAGTGTCTCACACTCTAGTTCAAGCACTCCAGTGGTGGCTGGAGGAGGACAACCTTCGGCAAGGTATTCCATTCATCAGTCAGGCTCCTTCAGTGATTCTCACCACAGATGCCTCTCTCCTAGGCTGGGGGGCTCACCTGGATCAGCTTACAGCTCAGGAAACCTAGTCTCACCAGGAGTCTCTCCTTCACATAAATCTTCTAGACTTGAGAGCTGTCTTTCCAGCTCTGCAGACTTTCTCAGCTGTGGCTCAGGGGAAAGTAGTACAAATCAGGACAGACAGTCCTCGGCCTTGTGCACAGAGGCCATGAAGATATGGTCTCTGGCTTATTCCCTTCGGGCTTCCCTGGTGGCTGTGTACCTCCCAGGGAAGGACAACATTTTAGCAGATGCTCTCAGCAGAATTTCTCAGGGTCATCATGAATGGACTCTGAATCCCCTGATCCTTCAGGTTATCTTCAAGAGGTGGGGCACACCAGAGGTAGATCTCTTTGCAGCCCCGGACAATCATCAACTCCCTCTCTTGTGTTGAAGACCTCCTCTCCTGGGCTCTGTACACTAGGAGGCTGTACTATTGGATTGGACAAGCAGGTTCCTGTATGCATTTCCTCCTTTCCCTTTGATATTCAGAGTCCTGATCAAAATCAGATCTCAGCCTTGCAGGTTGATTCTAGTGGCATCAGACTGGGCCAGACAGCCTTGGTATCCTCTACTACTGTCACTGTCATTGACAATGCCTCTGTGTCTTCCCAGACCATTCAATCTTCTGACATCCTCCCGGGGGAGGATCCTCTACCCCTATCTTCAGGCTCTCAGGCTCAAAGCCTGGCTCTTGAAGAGCTAGAATATGCAAATCTCAACCTTTCTCAATCAGTCTTGGATATTCTAAAGGTCAGCAGGAAGCCTGCTACCAGAAACACTTGCAATTCCAAGTGGAAAAGATTTGGTTTTTGGTGCTCCCAGAAACCTGTTCAGCCAGAGTTAGCTGACATTGCTACTGTATTGGACTATCTGGTGCACCTTAATAGCTTAGGCCTCCAGCCTATTACTCTCAAGGTACATTTGGCAGCTGTGTCTGCCTTCCTTTCCGCTGGTAAGGGCTCTTCCCTAGCCTCTCATTCAGTCTTCAAGAAGTTTTTCAAAGGTCTGATGCATATTAATCCTCCCTTTCGAGACCCTACCCCTTCTTGGGATCTGAACATCTGTATAGCACAGCTTATGCAGCCCCATTTTGAGCCTCTATCTTCAACAGAGCTGAAATACTTGACATGGAAAACTGTATTCCTGGTAGCTATTACCTCTGCCAGGAGAATCAGTGAGTTACAGGCTTTATCAGTGGAACCTGATTTCATTTCTTTTCACAGGGATAAGGTGGTCCTTCGAACTAACAGAAAGTTTCTTCCTAAAGTAGTGTCAGACTTTCATCTGAACCAATCTATGTCATTGTCTGTGTTTTTCACTGACCATTCTTCTTCTGGGGAGAGAAGATTACACAGTCTTGATGTAAAGAGGGCCCTTAGTTACTATGTGTAGCATACTAAGGCCTATAGGATTGGCTGTTCTCAGTTATTTCTCACCTATGGTGAAGTGGGAAAGGGCAAACCAGCCACCAAGAGAACTATTGCCAGGTGGATTGTCTCCTGTACCCAGTTCTGCTATTCAAAGCTTGGAAAGGAACCTCTCTTAGGCCTGAGGGCTCATTCTACAAGGGGTATAGCTGCTTCGCTCGCAGCAGCTAGAGATATACCTTTAGTGGAAATCTGTAAAGCAGCCACCTGGAAAACTGTTCACACATTTATCAAGCATTACTCTCTAGACATTCAGTCTAGAAATTATGCTAGGTTTGGCACAGCTGTGCTGCAGAGCTTGTTCCCAAAATAGATTCTGTGACTCCCTCCTCCTGGGGGGGTACTGCTTAGTAGTCTGCATGTAGTCAGAATACAGCAAGACTTCATGTTGTTTGAAGAAAAATTTACTCACCTTAGTAATGTTGTTTCTTCTAATGGAGTCTTGCTGTATTCGGACCTCCCTCCCTGCCTTCCCTCCTGGAACCTAGTAGTTTTAGGATGTGGGTGGGCAGGCACGGTGCTGCACCCCAGAGGTGTACTTGGCTTGCCCTATCTTATGGGTTTATTAATGTTTTAATTTCACTACCTACTTTGTTTTGGTCTTATATTTAGCTTTCTTTTTGGGGTTCTCGACTTGAGTCTTTTTGACCCTAAAAACAATTTATGGTGGCCATTTGGCTTACAAAAGTTGAAACAATTTCCACCTGTTAATTTCTTTAGTTAGTGCTCGTAATAATCTGATGGTTACACTTCAGAGTGCTAGAGACAGAGGTTTGAAAACCGAGCTCGAGCTAAATATTCTATGCTTCTGCATAAAGTTAACTCTTTATTCTCCGGGTCAGTTCAAGTGCTGGGGCTAACTGCATGTAGTCAGAATACGGTAAGACTTCATTAGAAGAAACAACATTACTAAGGTGAGACATTTTTTCTTCTTGTAATTTAGCTGGGGGAGGAGATGAGCCTGTAGTTTCCAGGGGAGGAGGGGTCCCCTCCTTTTGTGGAGGGGAAGGACTCTAGCTGATTTCCAGGCCTTGGGAACAGTGGAGGAGGAGAGGGAAATGTTTAGGATATGGGTAAGCAGGGTGGCAATGGCAGTAGCAGAGAAGTGGAGAGGCCTGGGGTAGAGACCATCAGGGCTAGACTTAGAAGGGTTTAAGGCAAGAATGGCTGAGTAGACTTCTAGAGGAGTGAACAGGGGGAAATTGTAATCAGAGGGCTGGTCAGTCGCAACCTGATGGGCCGAGGGGTGTGAGGGAGGTGAAGGGGAATTAGTGTCTGGGAGAGCACAAATGACGAAGAATTTGTTAAAGATCTCAGCCACTGAGGCAGGGTCGGAGACAGGAGACCATTCTACATTGAGAACATGGGATGCATATTTGGCCGGAGGGGCGGAGAACTTTCTAGAAGAATGCAGGAGTCTGTTGATTTTTCTGCAAGTGGCACCTGAAGTAATTGGTCTTCAAGAAATGTGTTGGGTGGCAGCATGGTCCATTTAAAAGAGCTGGGGACCCCTGCACTTGGCAGTAATGGCAGCAATGGGTCTATGGATAGTCATTTCAGAGTATGGTCTGCAGTGGTGTCCGGGGAAGGTACAGAGTTGAGAGATTTGGAAGAGAAAGGGAGCAGCTATGGCGAGGCAGGGATAAAACTCACTACCTGCAGAGCAGACCCTGTATACCTCTTAATATTAATTTACTGAAATGTTGGATACAGACACCCAAAATGTAGGGAAATGTAGGGAAAGTACAGAGTTGAGAGATCTGAATGGGAGAAGGAGCAGCTATGGTGAGGCTGGGATAAAACCCCCACCACCTGCATAGCAGACCCTGTATGCCTCTTAGCATTAATTCACTGAAAAGTTGGATACAGACACTCAAAATGTAGGAAAATGAGGGGCACTGGTCTTAATAATGTGGGACAAATTGTCAGATAGAGACAGTCAGAAAACTGGAAGCTAGTGACTTGACAGCTTCTACCCTTGATCACACTCTGGACACTAGTTGAAAGTTCTAGCAGTGGAGTGATAATGACTCACATTGAGTCTTTTGTGGGATCCCTCTTGAACTGCCAGATAACTGCAGCTCATAATGAGGTGTTGTGATAATCACATAATCACACCAGGCCATCTGGAACACACGCATGAGGCTAGAGCTCGCTAAAGTAGGGACATTTTAACTTCATTAACAGCCATGGAAAACCTGCACTAGTCAAGATGGACAACTAGAGGGTTAGCTGCATTAGCCCTGGCCAGTTTACACTAGGTTTTGAGCTAGTAAAACAGTGTTAAAATCAAATCCTTCATGCCAGTAACTTAAGTATTGCACAGTCTGCATGCCATCCAGGTTGTTAAGTAATATAAGTATTAAGCCAGATATAGAGCACTTATATAGCCTTCTTGCTGTCTCCTACAAGTCCCCACTGAAGTCAACAATTTGTCCCATATGAGCTAGCCCTGTTGTATAATACAGTATTTACTCATTAAAAAAGCTCTCCCCCTCAGGGAATCGCCTGTTGTTCAGTACTATCCAGCACTTAACAGACCCCAACAATGGGGGGGGGGCACCTTTCTAATGGGACTTTGCATGGAACGTCAGGTCTCCACAGGTATACTAGACAGTGAAATTAAAAGCTGCTGTGGTGCAGGCAATCTATGCCCTTTGAGGAGGACACAAGATATGGGGCTACCACTTGCATGTGGAAGCAATGATGTATGCTTGCAAAGTCTCAGTTGTGACAGTCTGGGAGAGGTAACTTTGATGGCTGACTAGGTTATATAATATCATGTTGTAATTAGCCATATGCTCTAGTTAAGTTGTAGAAAAACATTAGCAAAGTTAGGGTCGCTTTTTGCTTACTGTCAGAAAAGTTTAGTCCTGTTGTTCTGGTCTTGGGTCAGCAGTAGCGGCAAACAGCAAAGCACGATCTGCAAGGAAAGAGAAAAACAGAAAGGAACTGATGACAGTTTTAGAGGAGCCTAGTGAAGCTTTGGCTTTCTTCTGTATAATTAGCTAGCTGGTTCATGTTTCCTCTGTGATGGCTGCTTTCTTTTTCCGCTTGTGCTTCCTAAGGATCTCTGTCCAGTCTTGTAGGGCTGCTCTAGAGGTCTGCTCATCTGGCAATATGGCTGTGCAATTGTCTGTTTTCCCACCTGGTGCCTGTATCTATGCTGCTTGTTGCAGGGCCATTTCATTTACCTCCTGCTTGTCATGTGGGACTGTTATACTCATTTTCTTAAGGGTTGGTGCCGCATCTGCAAGGCTCAGGAAGGTATGCAATTTATTTTCAATGAAGATGGTCAGTTTTGTTGGAAACGTGAGGTGCATTTTTGTCTGTTTATCTTTAAGCTGCTTTTGCACCAGATACATTTGTTTGCACTTAGCCTGCAGTTCACATGAGTAATCAGGCTCGAAGAACAGTCTAGTACCCTTATACATCACTTCTTTCTTGGTCCATGCTGTGGCTAGAATGAGTTGTTTAGTGGTTTATTGGAAAAAGTGGATTATCACTGACCTTGACCAAGATTCAAGTGTGGTCAGCTTCTTACCAGCACCCAGTGGGCACATTCCATCTCAAGAACTTGTTCTGGCTTTAGCTGTAAGATTTTCCTCAGCAGTTCTTTCAACAATGGGATTAGAGGGCCCTTCTCCGAGTCTTCCTGTAGGCCATGTATGCAAATATTCAGGTGCTGATCCCTATTTTCAGTGCCCTGCCTCCTATGCATCTGCCTTTCTCTACAGTATAGATATATGAAGGCCCTGCCATGTAAGTCTGTGATTTTGAGCCATCTCAGTGAGACCATACTCTATGTCCGTGGTTCTGTGCTCAACCTCCTTTAATTCCTTTTGGTATTCTTCTGTATCTGAGTTTAGCTTTTGCATGGTACATGTGAGCACCTTGATGTCCACCCATATTCATCATAGGCTCACCAGCTCCCTGCCATCTGTACTTGGGGTCGGGGATTGTGAGCGTGAGGGTCATGAGTCCGATTGGCTTCAGGATCAGTGGCCTTTGCAGCACGATGTATAGCACTAAGGTGACAAATTTTTATGTGGCTGCCCACCTGACATGTTGTGTATTCCTCGGGTGTAGAGATTTTGATGCTTGCGCTGCACTGTTCGCTGAATGTCTGTCAAATTAATGTCTCTGCTGTGCTTTCTTGTTTAGGATACTGTCATGGTGTGCGAAGTCATGTTCAACCTTTTCTCTCAAAACTGTCTCGATCAGTCACATTGTTCACCTGGACAGGGATTCTTTTCACATAGGTATGTGCTCTCACAAGCAATACACTCAGTCTGACCAGCAGTCCTTCTGGCAGCGCCAGTCTATGCCATCAGTATCTTCTCAGTCCTCTGGTCTCTTCTTCATCTGCTTCTGCTAGGCCCTCTTCACCAATTTGTGCACTCACAGTGCTCTTCCATTCTGTTGTACCTCTCACTCCTGCCAAAGCTGGGCTATGCATCCAAACGGTGCATTTGTTCCAATAAGGATGGGACCATTATCAAACATTCTGGACTGTGAGCAGACCAGTGACAATGTTTCAACTGCATCACCAGCTCCAGCTACAGTTGACTGGAAAGCAATCCAATTTTTCAAGTAACCAAGGTAGAGGTAGGTCTTGTCACTCATTCCCCATATATTCAAACCTTTCTATGGCTGCAATGTGTTGTTATTGAATAGGTGTTTGTCATACCAGTCTTTGAAAATGATGGTGACTTGGGAGCCACTGTTGAGGACAGCTTGGGCTGGCACTCCTTTGATTGTTATAATTGTTTCTGTGGAAGGACCACCTAACTTGTCATGGTGTTCTGGTAAAGCCTCTTGCTGTCTTTTAACTGTTGACTTGGCTACAGATTGTTTCACAGATGGACTGGAGCATGTTGCTAATGGGACTCCAGTGCGCTTCCTTACTGGGCCCTGGAGTACTTTCCCTGCTTTTGGATTCGGTTGAGTAATTTACTGGTGACTTTCTGTAGATCTTCTTGTGATACACACACTCTCTCTTTGTGTGTCCATCATTAACAAGATCTATAGCATAACACTCCATCTCTGTACTGATATAATTTTGGTGGTCCATCAGGTGGTGGCCTCGAGTCTCTGCTTGCTTGGTTTTGAAGTATATGCATTTTGAGCTCTGACAAGGGTGCTGACTGAGCTTGCCCTCAGTCTGGGGTTCTTTCAGAGGGAGCTAGGCCATGGGCTGAGTATTGCATCTTTTTAGTTCGGTCACCAGATTATGTAGTTCATTAACTTTGGTTAGGATATTTGCAATCTACAGGTTGCATCTGTTCTTTCCCTCCTACACCCATTTTATTTAGATTCTTGTTAGATGGAGCAACAGTTAGCTTTAGTGAGTGTCTTATCCACTAGTGGGAGATACTCTGGCTTTTGGGATCACCTCTTTGTTCTCTTTGAGCAATTCTATCAGTTCTTGAGACTCTCAAGGGGGTACACTTTCAGCGGCATGTTTAACAGCTGTCCAGACATGGTAAGGTCCCCATCACTCCTCTTCTTCAGCTTCTTTGACTTCCCTCATCAGCAATCTATGTGTTGGTGGTGGTGGTGGTAGGGGTTGTCCTTCCTCTCAGCCAGGTGCAACTTGGGAAGTAACAAAGTGGAATGGAGGGCAATCTAGAGTACGTGTTCCAGTCTCAACTGGTTCAAGTCCTGGGATGTCTCACATCTTTTTCAAAATACTCCTTGCAATACCCTCTAGAGGCAATTTAGAAATCCAGACAATGGGAGATCACGTGATGCAGAGTGCTGAGTAGATGCTCCTCCGCTAAGCTCCTGCCTTCCGAACACAAAATTGTTATTTAATATCATTCAATTTCATCTAAATCTTCTGCTCAAGAGTTTTCTTGTCTCTGAACAGTGTGCGCTCCTGTACTGGGTTCCTGTGTGGTAAATGGAGGCTTACATGAAGAAAGCCCCGCAGAAACACACCCCCCCGCCACCCCTGAGAAGGCCTCAAAGAAATCCCTAGCCTCGAGTGGCCCAGACAAGCCTGAACCTGTGTGTCAAGCTGGGGACCAAGAACCCCTAACACTTAATAGATTTTTAGAGGAATTCAAACCATTCCAGGAAGAGATGAAGGATATGGCAATCGACCTGAAGTCCCTCTCCAAAAAGATAGAGGAAGTCTCCACGATAGTATCAGACAACACTGCCTGAATATTTTCGATTGAGAGAAAGCTGGAAAGCAAGGATCCTGACCTTTTACTAACGAAACAGAGGGTGTCTAGATTAGAAGCAAAACTCGAGGATTTGGAAGGCCGTAGTCGGAGAAATAATGTGGTAATCCTTGGGCTCCCCGAGGGGGAAGAAGGCCAGAATACCGTTGTCTTTATTCAGAAGTTGGTAGGAAAAATCACTGGCCCCTCTCCCTTTGGCCCAAGCTACATAATAGAATGGGCCCACCGATCTTTGCGACCAAAACCCCCACCCGATGCACCTCCTTGCCCCATCATTTGCCACTTTCTCAATTATCTGAAAAGGCAGTATTTTTTACAGAAAGCTAAGGCCTTGCAAGAAGTCAGATGGGAGAAGGTGAAGCTGAGAATTGCTCAGGATATCCCTGGATCGGTTCGACTGAAATGGAAAGCCTTCCACCCGATTGTATCCAAGATTATAGCGGCTGGACTAAAGTTCAGGATGGGGTATCCAGCGAAATTACAAGTCTCTGTAAATGGCTCATGGCTTAATTTCGAGGATCCTGATGCTGCGTTACTAAACCTTAAGTCAGCATTGCCAGACCTGTTTCGCACGACCTGAGAAGGCCTCATGATCTTCGGGGCTCACTGCAACTTCAGAACGAACTGTTGTTCGGATATTTGTGTGGACAGTGTTCTTTTCAGAGACGGACTTCACTCAATTTATGCTTCCTAATAGATCTGGTCTACTAGTAGAGGCTCAACCTTACTTTTAACAGGCCCTGGCCTGTTAATGGGAATACTGTTACAGGGAGAGTCCGAGGGGGGGCTTCTGCGGGATTTGTTTTGGACTGCATCAGATATAACATCACTTACTCGATATTCAGGGGAAACACACAGGGCTAGGTCCCTGGTTATGCCTCCTGTTTAGTTCTTGGAGGATGGGAACTTGGATTTTTGAGCAATTCCAGGCTTTCAGGGCATTTTTGAATGGTGGGATGGATCAGGTTATGTCCACAAGAGGGCGCGGCTCACCCGTTTAATGCAATTCTGGTCATCCAGCCTTGAGAGGGATTGCTTTTGTTTTAAGTCATGCTGGTTTCGTAGGGGGGGCTTTTCAGAGCTAGGGGTACACAACCCCTAGGTAGTTTCTCCCTCGGGTTTCCCATCTCTGGATTTTATCTCACTTCACATCCGGTTTTGTTTTTTCAGGTTTTTATCTTGATGTTGGGCTCACCCCTCCATGTTACTTACCTCTCTGGTTCTGGCTCAAGAAATAGTTCCCTGCAAGGAACAGGCTTTTTTCATTTCCCTCTCAAGACTCGAGTGACGTTTTTTCACACTCATATTTATGGCATCTAGTTCTATTTCTCTTTCTCGTTCATTTGTGGACTCACCAGCAGATGTTTGTAGGCTCTGGAAGCCCGAGATCGCTCGTTGACTCTATGCCCTCAGTAATGCAGCCTATTGACTGCTTTGTATTTTGAATTATAAGGGTGAGCACTTGCAGGGGATACATTCGGAGGGTGGAAGGGGGAGGATAAGATTCAGTGCTGTGCTAGCTGCTGCTTCGACAGTGTGGGGGTGGGAGGGGAGAGGGTACGTGCTCTGTTCAGGGGTGGAGATATACCAGAGGGCTTAAATTAGGGCTTTCTGTGGGGGGGGGGTTAGGGTGGTGGGAGGACCCTACAGCAGCAATGGGAGGGTTAGTCTATTCGGGTTACACACCCTGAGTGCAATGCTGATTTTAGTATCCTTAGAATCCTTATGTAGATGGCTAAGGAGGCGACTTTTGCAACATGGAATGTCAAAGGGATCAGGAAAAAATCTAAACAATACCAGGTTCTCAAACACTTAAGTCTTTTACTTACCCAGGTTACTTTCCTCCAGGAATCGCACTTACTAGAAACAGAAGCCTCAGAAGTGAGGAGGCAACAGGTGGGGAAGGTTTATAAGGCGCAAGGCTCCTCACACAGCTGTGGGGTTATGATCATTATTAACAGGGGCATACCATTTGTCCCAACTCATACTATCAGAGACCCCGAGGGTAGGTCCGTTTTAGTTATAGGTACTCTCTGGTCAATACCTCTGCCACTGGGCAGTGTATATGGTCCCAATGCTGATGACCCTGCATTCTTCATGAGACTTACAAATTCAATCCTGCCTTTCCTTCCCATACGGATTGTCCTGGGGGGCGACTTTAACCAAGTTGCAGATTCCAATCTTGACAGGTCGGGAGGTGTACCGGGGGGGGGGATCTCCGCGGGTCAGAGGGCCTTTAGAGAATTAGTGGATCAATGCAGGCTCTGTGATGTATGGCGTGTTTTGAATCCTGATTCCAGGGAGTTCACATTCAGGTCTTTGGTACATGGTTCACAGTCCCGCATTGACTACATATTCATTTCTCAGACTCTTCTGCCCAGGGTTAGATCCTCGTCGATACAACCTGGCCCTGTCTCTGATCACTCTCTGGTGCTGTGTAATCTCACAATTCATGATGTGTCAAGGAGAGAAACACGATGGAAGCTCAATGACCAACTGCTTAAAGATTCTAATTATTGCAATACCATAAGGGAGCACATTGAGGCCTTTTTTCTGTCCAACCCTTTAAATAGTGCAAAGCCAGATATTATATGGGGGGCCCTTCAAGGCTTACATGAGAGGAGTTCTCATCAGCCTCTCGGTGGCTAGGAAAAGAGTTAGGGAGAGAGAATTACTGTCTTTGTTATCCCAAATTTGGGCTCTGGAATCCAGTGATTCGGTTAACTTCTCAGAAGAGGACAAGGTGAGGCTCCTAGGACAGAGAGATAAGTATTTAGAACTACTCCGAGAAAAGGCTGAGCTAGCTATCATACATACTAAAGCTAGTTATACTGACCAAGGCGAAAAAGCCGGACGCCTTCTGGCACTTCGCATCAAACAACAAGAATCAGTAAGATTTATCCCTTCAATTAGGGCTTCTGATGATGGATCTCTGAAAACATCTCCCATAGAGATAGTTCAAGAGTTCGCAGTATATTATAAATCGCTTTATGGGGACATGGAGCTCCCTCCCAGCCCAGAAAGTGTGGAGAAGTACCTGACGGACTCACATCTACCCTCACTTCCAGTATATTACATAACCTCTCTGGTCTCTCCTATAACTCAAGGGGAAATCTCTGAGGTTATTAGTGGTTTACCCTCAGATAAAACTCCTGGCCCTGATGGATTTTCCTCCCTTTTCTATAAAACATTTCAGGATCTTCTATTGCCAACACTTAATAGTTTATTCCAGCACATCTTATCCGGGTCAGAAGTTGATCGCCATCTCTTTGAAGCCTTGATAGTGCTCCTCCCTAAGCCGGATAAAGATCCTGAGCTTGTCCAGAGCTACAGGCCTATATCTCTCCTAAATCAGGATATCAAGATCCTCTCAAAGATTTTAGCTAACAGGCTATCAGTGGTCCTACCCGAGTTAATAGGTATGAATCAGGTAGGTTTACAAGACACTAGTGAGGCCCCACCTGGAGTACAGTGTACAGTTCTGGAGACCATACCTACGTAAGGACATAGACAGGGTAGAGAAGGTTCAGAGGAGGGCAACAAAGATGGTGCATGGGTTGCATCACAAATCCTATGAAGACAGGTTGAAGGAACTGAACATGTACTCCCTGGAGGAGAGGAGGGAGAGAGGGGATATGATAGAGACATACAAGTATCTTACAGGGAGGAACAGGGTGCAGGAAAACACTATTTTAAGCTGAAAAGATGTTTCAGGACTAGAGGGCATGGGATGAAGTTGGAGGAGGACGATTCAGAGGAAACATGAGAAAGAATTTTCACAGAACGGTGGTGGACAAGTGGAACACCCTGCCAGAGGAAGTGGTGGGGCTGAAACAATCACGGGATTTAAGAATGCATGGATAGACATAAAGGAATTCTAGAGGTCAGGGGTAAGGGGAAATAGACTTCTAGGAAAACAAACTGAACTTACAAGCTCAAATGGGCAGACTAGGTGGGCCATAGGCCCTTATCTGCCGACAATGTCTATGTATCTATGTATCTATGTATCTATGTATCTATGTATCTATGGTTTCATGAAGGGACGCTCTTCAGCGGATCACCTGCGTACGTTATCCCATGTCTTCTTGACCTCCAGAGACGCTGACTTCCCTGCAGGCTTGGTCTCTTTGGACGCCGAGAAGGCATTCGACCGGGTGAATTGGAGTTTTCTCTTCAAGGTTTTGAGTGCCTTTAACTTTCCCCCAGTATTCATCTCCTGGGTTGCTGCACTATATAAATCCCCTATAGCAAGAATCTCAGCTAATGAGGCCTTCTCAGACTATTTCTCACTTCATTCAGGCACCAGGCAGGGTTGCCCCCTGTCGCCTCTCTTGTTTAACCTATATCTGGAACCCCTCATCCAAAACATTCTCCAAAACATCTCTATACAAGGTATCAGAGTTGGGGATCATGAGATTAAACTCACAGCGTATGCAGATGATTTGCTGATGTATCTCTCCCATCTGGTTTCTTCATTATCACCCCTACTGAACGAAATAGCTAGGTTCAGTGCGTTATCCAACTACAAGTTGAATGCAAGTAAATCCTTATTTTTCCCACTAAATCACAAGGTATTTAAGGATGTTATTTGCCCCATAGGTTTAGGTGGGACTCCTAAAGTAATTAAATATCTGAGTATAAAGTTATCCTGTAACCCTTCGAAGTGGGTCAAAGACAATCTGGATTCTCTCTCTCGCAGGTCATTATGCATGACCTTGACAGATGGTCTAAACTTCCTATATCATTATGGGGTAGGATTAACATCATTAAGATGAATGTATTGCCTAGAATTTATTACCCCTTATCTCTTCTCAACTCTTTGATCCCCATACACTGGTTTAAGAAACTGCACAGTATATTTACCAGATTTATCTGGGCAGAAAAGTATCCTCGGTTGGCCTACCATAAACTAGCTGCCCCAAAATCTGGGGGGGTTGAGGATTCCCCATATGGCACTATATTACTGGGCCAGTCATCTGGCATACTGTCTGAGATGGATCTCCCCAGGCCCTGTAGCGTTACAACCAGTGTGGCTTAAGATTGAGTTAGACGCAATTAAATCTAAACTCCTAGATCCCTCAAACCTATTTTATCTCAAGTTGTCTCATGTAAAGATGGTGAACTGTGCCACAATAAGTACCTCGTTAAGAGTATATACACAGTTATATTTATTTCTTCATTACTCCCCTCAGACTGATTTAGCTCAGTCCATTTGGAACTCCCCAGCTTTCACTCTTAGCGGAAAGCGGATTCCTTCAAACTGATTGCCTCAACTAGGCGATGGGAAACTACTTTCCCTGGTAGACAGGGAAGGGCACTGGTTGTCCTCACGTGGAATTATCGACAGGTTCCATATCCCTGGCTCAGCTCATTTTAAAGTTATGCAGTTAAGACGCCTTCTTATTGTAGCCCTGGGGAGTTCTCCCCCCTCCCAGAAGGTATCAGCTCCGATTCCTGAATTCTCCCAATTGTCTGGTTCGTCTGGCATAATATCCAAGCTATACAAGGTGCTGTACCATAAGAAGTACGGGGACACCTTTAGACCCACTAGTTTCTGGAGTTCACTCCTTCTTCTATACCAGTTGGACTGGCAATCCCTGTGGAGATCCTGTCATAAGTATGTTTCCCAAGATAGGCTGCATCTCATGCAATACCATATTCTACACAATATGTATTGTACCCCTATCAAATTAAAAAAATGGGGCTTCTCGAATTCTAGTACATGTGCCAAGTGCCTGCAAGAAGAGGGTACTCTCTTGCACATGTTCTGGTCCTGTCCCAAAGTTTCTTCCTTATGGAATACAATTAGGATGTTTCTTGATCCCCTACTGGGTCTACAGGAGTACTTTATTCCGGAGGTATTCTTCTAGGGGACATGTCCCTGGTTAACGCTAGAATTAGGAAGTATCATATCTCTATGATTGCACTCTCTGTTAAGAAACTTATACTACGTCATTGGAAGGAAAAATCGGTTCCTTCCTTCCAGGAATGGTTACACGAAATCACTGCCAACCTTCAAACAAAGAAGGCAATTGCAAGCCTGCATAACAGACTAGAGATATATAGCAAGATATGGGACCCCCTTCATTTTTTACTCTTGTTACCTCACTGAACTTATATCACACTCTGGTTTTACCCATATGAACAATTGATCCATGCACTGCACTTTAGGGCTACCCAATTTTGTTGCTGCTGTAAGGGAGGATGGGGTGGAGGGTGGGCTGGGCAGTTTTACTGTTCTAGAATGATGTCTCATCATCTTGATCTGATGTAACTGCCCATTATAATGGAAATGTATTAATAAAGTTTAAATTGTAAAAAAAAAAAAAGAAATCCAGACAATGGTTCTCCCTTTCATTGCTTTGTTGTTCTGAACTTCCACAAGAGATCTTCTCTGGATTTTGTGCTTCCAAAGACTTTCTTCAATGCAATCAGATACTCTTGGGCTGTCACTTCTGTATCAGTGAATCTCAGAGAAATGGATAGTTTGTAATGATGTTTTCTTTTTTCATTTTCTGAGCATTGTCAATCTTGGATTAATGGAACAGCATAGTTCTTCCACATTTGTAAGTCATCTTCTCCAACAGGGGTGGCTTTTCCTCCTGAGAATATTCTCAGTGTAAGCCCCCCTTAAAAGATGGGCTTATGCTCCCACTTTAGGCATCCCTTTCCCCCTCCTACCCTTCCCCAAAGCTAGGGAATTTATTAGTGCTCTGGCGGACTTTGGCTGGTGGACACCTCGAAGTGCCAGCAAAGAGCAGATTTAGGGAGTACATTATATAAGGGAGCAGACAGGAAGTTTCAGGGCCTTTCCAGCCTGGGCATTAGGCCGAGGCTGGAAGGGGGTTGCTGGAGGAGCAGAGATAGGTGGGCAAGTAAGGGAGCTCAGCGGTTCGGGTAGGCGGGGGGGACACTCCCCAAAAAAGTGCAGACAGGGCGGCTTTCACAGCATCATTGCATTGAGGAGCTGGGGAATAGAGCTCCATGGGGGAAGGATGGTGAGCCAGGTCCTGCGTCGTTGGGGGCAGGGAATGCAGATGTCCATGGAGGGCCAGTAAAGGTAGGAGCCCATAGATACCCCTTCTAGTGTGTGATTTCCTGGCTTGCCAGGGCTGTGGGGGGCAGTGGCAGGGTCCCCACAGGAGGGAACCCAGTGGCAGTGACTTTTCATCACACCCGGTGTGGCAGGGAGGTCAGGGGGCAGAGGGATCCGGGGGAGCCTTTCACCCATATATGGGGCCTGCTTCGGGGGGCAGGTACTTGGTCACAGGTCATAAAGACAGGCCTTGGAGGGTGGCCCTCGGCTGAAGCCTAACGCAAGCCCAGGAGGTGCTGAGGGTATGCTGGCTTGGCAGTAATTTACTGAAGTAGGAAAAGGTCAGCAGAAAGTGGAGCAGATTTGGGCCACTGTTTCTGTGATGGCAGGCTGTTTGTAGTGACTTGGGTGGTAGTAGTGCCCAGGGGCTCTCCAGTAGCTGGACAGCTGTAGGCCGAGGCTAGAGTACTGTAGCAGGGCTGGATTTTGGGGCCACTGCACCAGTGGAGCCTTGAAGATGAGAGGATGAGCAAAATTGGGAGCAGGTGCTATGAGGGTAGTACCAGTACAGAGCAAAGCTTGAATGGATTACAGGGCCTGGGTTCTAAGGAAAAAATCCTGGCACCCCTTGTGGCATGGACCAGTGCCCAGGGGTCCAGGTGGGGAAAGCAGCCCGTTTTCCCATGCCGGAGTTGGGGCGACGACCAGCACCAGTGTAAGAGTGGATAACCTAGCAGTGAAGAAAGAAACAAGGATTGGGCTTACCAGATCCAGAAAGCCAGGACATTTAGGGATCTGAGTCGGGAGGTCCTTGGGTGAATCATCCAAGATGGAGAGAGAGTAGAAGAATCTTTGCTTGTTACTGCCATAAATCCATAATTTCTGCTGCTTTAAATGCCCAGCCAGTATGTTGTATATAGGTTCAATTAGCCCCATAGAGCTGCTTTACTTATTTGAGTGAAGTATGTGACCCCGGCATTGCAGGAATCATTTGCTTTGCAGGAGCTAAATAAAGAAGCTAGTCGGGAGAAGAATGGCAGTGATGCGCCTTATTTAAACTGTAGGGGGAACTAATGAAATAGAAACGTTCTTCCCTTTCTTTGCAGCTAAATTAATTCCTCATAAGTTTTGATTCCAGATGAATTTTTCCATACTGCTTGGGCAGGACCACGGGGCTCCAGGGGCTCGAGAGATTCAGGAGGTATGCAGCGTGGAGTTACTGGTCCAGTGCAGCATTTGAGGAGAATCCAGATTTGTATGGGAGGAGGTGAGAGTTGCACAGATGATTGAAAATGCCAGTAAGGTAGGTCACATCTTTTCCTGCCTTGTATGGGAGTGCATTTTTCTTGGTGACTTAGCACCTAAGGTGCCCCCCCCCCGCCCCCAGAAGATCTGCAATGTTTTATGCCCCTAGGTCGGGGGGGGGTTACATCAGCTTTCTGTATGAAATGGATTTGGGTGGCACATGGGGGGGGGGTCCTGCTCATATGATCTGAGGCAGCATACCCCCTTGGTCACCTAATAACAACCAAACTTCACTGGCTGGCTTCCCTTCAGCCTGCAGCCATTTATGGAACCTTTATTGAAAACTTTCAGTCACGGGTGGAACTTCTACCTTTGAGGTGATCACACTGGCATGAGTCACTGTCTCCATCTGGTATCAGTCCATCAGGCATCAAAAGTTATGTTGTTCAAACAGAGGAATAAAGAACAGTGTAATGGTGACATGTTGAATAGAGCTGCGGGAGATGGTAGCAGCTTTACAACAGGTTGATGCCTATAAATACCTAGGAATATGGGTTGACAATCAGTATAAATGGAATACACATATTAACAACATGACAAAAAGACTGGGACAAAAACTGGGTACGTTGTATAAGATAAAGAAAGACCTACCCTTTGAGACAAGATTGAAAGTGGTTAATGCAATGATTATTCCAGTTTTCGATTATGGGAATGTGTTGTATGATGGGGCATTGAGGACTGACCCTACTAAAGTGGATGTAATGTATAACTGTTTTGCCAGGTTTGTCCTTGATGCTCCACAGTATACTCATTACTTCCTCTTGTACAAAAATTGGAACTGACTACATTTAGAGTTGAGAAGGGGAAAAAAGTCCCTGACTCTATATGTAACAATGTTTTTATAAAGATTACCAGATCTGGGCTGAGATCCTCTAATAAAAAATCTAATGTAGGATGATCATTCTTTTATTGTTTGGATCATCAGAATTGTAACACAATTTCTAAACATCTGAGGCAATATAATAATATGATGTCCTGGAAAAAATTGTTAAAAATTTGGTTTGTACAAGTCAAACTACCACAAGTCTACTGTCCCAGCACTGGAGCTGGTTAACCTTATATGCCAATGAGCTTACTACATTCTGCTGACTCCCTTTAAAATGTATGAATGTGGGCTGGCCTGCCAGGCACAGCGGTAGCGCTACCGCTCATGACACAGGCGACCCAGGTTCAGCAGCAAGCCTGGGTGTCAGAGGGCCAGCTGGGGGGAGGAGGACTAAGTGTCCCATGGATCCTCCTCTGGTGGGGAGGGTAGGGAAGCTCTTGGCATTAGCCTGACCCCTGGTTGAAGCCCGGGGTCTGACAGCTGACACTAGCCATTACTGGAAGGAGGAGCAGATGTTGACATGCATGCCCAGTGACATCATTGCACATCCTGCCTCCTGGGCCAAAATACAGGAAAACCCTCCATCACATATGATGCTGTCCACTGCTTATCGCAGGCTCCGCACCTCCGACTGGGATGTGTGCCTTGCCAACCAACTACCCAGCCCCTGCTGGGGTTGCCAGGGAAGGCCGCCGGTAGCCTTTTTCCACTTGGGGGGGTCATCCAAGGGAATGTGAAGGGCACAGGTAAGTCCCAGTGATGACGGATGATGGATGACAGGGCTGGGCAGGCAGTCAGACCAATGGGGACCGGTGGAGTGTAGGTGGAAAAAAGTAAATGAAAAAAAATAAAATAAAAGGTACGGTTTTAACGTCTGATTATAAACTCCTATGGCTGTGCACATTACTTCCGGCTGCCATACAATCTGCCCCACAAACCCTGAGTATGTAAAAGGGGTAAGCAGCTGTCTGCAGCCACAAGGCATAAGATAGGGGAAAAAAGGTGTAGTACCCTATACAGGGCTTAGCTACATTAGAAGTTCATCACAACTTACAAAACTCTACAGAAAGACACAGAAGGAGGAGTAGGACAGGGAAAACTACCAGGAGAAACAAAGAGAGGCAGTGAAGGCAGTTAGACATGCAAAGGCACAAACAGAGGAGAATATTGCCCAATCAGTAAAAGAAGGGGGTAAAACTTTCTTTAGACACACAGTATAAGCGAGAAGAGGCAGACCAAAGGGGGAATAGTAAGGATAAAAGGGGAAGAAGGGGGTTGAGAGGAGGAGGATCAAAAGAAGGCAGACATATTGAACAAATACTTTTGTGCAGTATTTGCAGAAGGGATAGGTGACGGGCAAAGATAAGAGACAAGAGCATAAATGGTAGGGAGGTGGGGAGCAGTCCTTTTACAGAGGAGAAAGTCCTCAAGGTACTAGCACAATTAAAAGTAGAGCAGGCAATGGAACCTGATGGGGTGTACTCCAGGATACTAAGGGAGCTCAAAGAGGTGCTACTGCACCTCTGACAACTCTGTTCAACTTCTCATTAGAAACAGGGGAGGTTCGGATGGACTGGAGGAGGGCAGATGTGGTCCTAATTCAGAAAAGTGGGAATAGGGAGGAAGCAGGAAATTACAGACCTGCCAGCCTGACTTTGGTAGTGGGCAAAGTAGTGGAAACACTTCTGAAGGAAAGGATAGTGGAATACCTTGTAACCAGTGGATCACAGGATCCAAGGCAACATGGTTTCACAAGGGACAGGTCTTGTCAGACAAATCTGATCAAGTTCTTTGACTGGAGAACTAGGGTAGTGGATCAGGGAGGAGTGGCAGATGTGGCCTACCTGGATTTCAGTGAGGCCTTCAACACCATTCCGCATAGGAGACTGGTGAACAAGCTGGCCTGTCTGGGAGTGGGTCAAAAAGTTATAAACTGGGTAAGAAGTTAGTTAAATACAGGATACTGCAGCAAGTAAGGACATTGTCACGTTTGTTACAGAGTTCAATCCTCTAGCAGGTAGAATAGGAGGATTAATACACAAGCTTTAGCCCATACTACTGAGCAATACTATCTTGAAGGAAGAAATATCAGTTAAACCAAGAGTTTCATTTAGCAAAGGAAGAAGCATTAGAGACAGTATAGTCAGCAGCCACTTTGCACCAACAAAGGAAATTCCTATGGGGATTAGATGGCTAGGCACAAAACCTGTATGGCTCCACAAGTGTGGCAGGAGCAATGTGTGCCAGTATGCACACACTGGTGACACATTTGTAGAAGATGGAAAAACATTTATGCTCCAAGAGTTCAAAATATGCACAAAGCCTTTTGTAGTGTATGTATGTTGGTGCCCATACAGCTGTTATTATGTGGGGAAAACAACCAGACCTGTGAAATTGTGTATACAGGAACACACAAGGGCCATCATCAACGTAAATTTGCACAATGCAATTGGGGCACACTTTGCCATTGTTCACAGCAGCAAACCTGAAGGTATATGCAACCCCCCTACAAATGGAGGATCCCAAAAGTCTTCCTTGGTTGTGCCTAAATGCCCACTGCCAGGTTGGTGTCCTGTGTCCTAGCAGGTTTAAAAGTGTTTGCATGTGAGCACCTAGTTAGCCTCCATGCCTGTCTCTTTAAGAGCTGCCTATCTCGTAGTTTATAATTAATCTGGGTGGGGGCTGAGTGTTTTTGGGCTCGAGTCCCTCCCGGGCTGCAGTATAGCCACTTCATTCTGCCATCACCAATGATGCAGAGGGAGCCCTACTAGAGTCTGTTATTGTATGTTGATTATCTGTTTTAATAATAATGATAAGGTAGTTTGTCTAACCTACCTTCCTTTGCAGTATGGACATTTCTGTTATGTAGCACCATCTTGGTTCTGGACTGCCAATCTGCACCAATCAGTACCCTTGGGGGCTCTAAAAATGGAGTCTGCCCCCAGGGGTCTTGTGGGAGTAAATTTCTGTAGGAATTGTGGTTTTCACCCTTTGGCACCTAAATGGACCTGGAGAGGGAGCTCAAGCTGTGACAGACAGATGGATCGATGAACCGAATCTCTTGGATCACTAGGAAGCCCTGGTGCTGCCTACAGCAGAGGTGAGATTGGGGTAAGAGTTGAGACAGTGAGGAGCTCGAGCAATTTGAGCAGCTGCTCCTGTGTAGTACGCAGGGAAAATCAGCGGGAAGGCTGTGTCTGGCCTGCTTGCTTCTATCTTCCTAAAGTGAAGAGACTTAATCCAACCATCGGACTTTATCCGAATTTGTGACCTTTTGTTCTGAATTGTGACTAATTTCACCTGAAGAGGACCGAAGACTTGCTTTTGTGCGATTGGCCTATCAGGACTTTCACCACGACCGCAGAGCATACGGTTTGCACAGGGACACTGTGAATTGCAACCGGACTGTCATCCAAACTGTGGTATTTGTCTACCTTTATTATAAGTGTGCTGAATGTGGACAGTGGGTTGCGATCTGGTTCCCCACTTTGCTGAATGTGTCACACTTGCTGAAAGCTGCGTCCAGCAACCTTACTGGACTGCATCCAAACTGTTCTCCCAGTCTGGGCCTTGCCATCCTATCCCAGACACCAGCTCGTGCTGCAGAGAAAGATTCAATGAGAGACCCGCCCAGAGATTCTGCTCCCTGATCAACAACACCAAACAGGATCAAGTGCCATGTTGCATCGTGTGGGTCCTGCTTCTCCGTGCCATTCAGCTCTTCATCTTGAGGTCTCCATTTTGTCCATCCTGCATCCAACTTTGGGGGTGTGTGAGTAAAACCAGGGTAGCTCCTTGCAACCCAGCTAACAATCACAGTGTGTCATCTGATTTAATTGTTGTTACGCTTTTGTGGACTGAGCCATCTGGCTCTGGATTACAAATTGTGGGTTACAGTGCATGCATGTTTCTTTCCATCACAGGGCCCCAACCAGCTGCAACACTGGTCTACAAGGCCAAAGGCCTCCCCACTTTTCCTTCACAGCCTACAGTAATATGTTTGGAACGGTGGATGAACCATAACCAGGATCTTACAGTGCAAGTTAGAGCTGCCTTGGGCAACGCTTCAGGCTAGCCTGTAGTTCTAACTGGGTACCCAGAGTGTGAGTGACTGTGTTCCAGGGACCTTAAAGTGCATGCCTTATAGCCTGATTCAATCAGATCTAAAATCAATCACCAGATTACTGCCCCTCCCTTGTTCACAACCCCCAAGAAATCAGATTTGGATCTTTTTGCAGTTAAACTGGGTGTGGTGTACCTCTGTATAAAAAGTACTGCATCAACGTTGTTTCATTGTTACAGGTCTTGTTTTCCAGGGGGTCATCCAGGATGTTCCAGCTTATCTTAGCCCTGGTGGTAAGTGGTTACAAGGAGGGATTCACTGTGTGTTGCAAAAGTGTGTTGGTGTGGGGTAGCTGCAAGCTTAGCCAGGCCACTAGGGGTAAAGGGGGGGGGTATCAGTGTCCAGGAGGGCTGTAGCCAGGGCAGTCACATTGCCAACAACCCTGTCTTCCAGGTGGAGGCCCCCGTTTCAAGAGCCCAGCCCCTCAACCTGCTGGCTACTGTGCAGGTAGGGGTAGTAACCCTCGGAATAGTGCCACCTAGGGATAACATGTAAGATACACAATACTCGAGCATGTCAAAGAAAAAAAACAAATGAAGTGGCAATGAAGGCCAAATATTGTTACAAAGAGAAACCAAATGGATTATTAATTTAAAAACAACTGTACAAGATCGGTTCAATGCGGATGTTGACTTTAGTCCTTACCTGTAATGTAAAAATATAATCTTTTTAAACTGTGTTTATGTAAGAGGTGTTAACTAATATGATTCTTTCTTCCTTTCTCCATAGACTCCCTCTTTTCCTCTCCCAACCTCTCCTCCCTTCGCCCCCCCTTTTTCCCTTCTTCTCAACTGCAACTCCCCAGCCTCCCCCCTTTTCCTTCACAGCCTACCGTAATATGTTTGGAACGGTGGATGAACCAGAACCAGGATCTTACATTGCAAGTTAGAGCTGCCTTGGGCAAGCCCACCAGCACAGATGTAATGTCATTAATGGACTTTGGTTGGTTTAGCCACACAGATGGAATCTCCGTTTAAAACAAACATTTACCAAGACCTTTTTATCCAAACTTTTCTCACTTTAGTTCTGGATAAAACTCCTAAACTATTTCTTCTTTAGGTCAATTTCTGGTCACTTGTCCTCCACTGCTGACTTTGATCTGCCTGCAAAATTTATTTTGTTTCTATACTTTTTGGTCCCTAGATTGCTAGTCCATAATTATACTAAGCTTACCTTTTGTTTCTCAACTTCGTACTTTTTTATAATTTTTTTATAATTATATAAAAGGACTATTAAAGCTTAATTTTCTCTTGAGTTTCTCCTTCCTTAAGGTAAGCTTTGAAGTTTAAAACACAAATGACTGTGCATGCTTTTTATCCTACTCAGGACTTATACTGCTTAAATTAGTTATAACATTGCTTTATGCAAAAGAATAGAGCATATGCTTCAGTACATGCATTTATGCTCCAACTATGCTTAACTATAAGATAATTTTCATAGTATACATTATTTTTTCCTCCTTTCCCTGAATTCACTTAGATACTGATGTTTTTGAATTTTCTCTAGGTGCTTGTAACACTTGATGTGTGTATCACTTTAATTAATGAATTCAAATATGGTGGTGTTAGTCATTCCTCAGATCCGCCCCCTGAAGACGGCACTGTGTGGGGTTGAAGCACTGGGAAAGTAGGATGCTGTCTTTGTGGGCCATCCAGTCACAGTAAATTACTTTTACAACACTGCTTTGGACTGCATGCAATTTGTTCCTGAGTGATGAGTATCTTCTTTATAAGAAGTTGGTTAAGCAACAGAAATCAGAGGTGGTGATAAATGGTGTCCACTCTGGAGAAGGCAAGGTGACCAGCAGGATGCCTCCATGCTCACTACTAATCCCGGTCCTCTTCAATGTCTTTATTAATGACATTGCAGAAGGGCTAGATGGGAATGTATGCCTGTTCATGGAGGACACAAAAATCTGCAACAGAGTAGACACACTGTGGCCTGTGGCCTCGTGCCTCACTACGTCCCCCTAGCCGTGCATTAGAACTGTCTAATGCACACCCCATCGTGTCTTATTGCTTACTTATAAAATGGGTAAAAGAAATCCTTCACCCTGATTGGTCAAAAGGCGTGTCCTTACCTGTCAACAAACTGAAAGGTGGCACTACTTTCCTAATACCTTAACCTCCATAGGTGAAAGGACAGCAATATCATTGAGCAACTGATATCTTTCATCATTCCCTCTGCGACCAGAACTGATCTTCCATCACAAATATGGCTGCTACCTTTACACTGTAAAAACCTTCAACTGGGCCCTAAAAATAAAACTACCTTAAATAAAAAATAAAACAAATTAAGTAAACATTGTTTCCTTGATCATCACACTCTCCTTACACACATAAAATATTATAAACATTAAGTATTGTTTATAGTTTTCATTACAACTGTTTCTTTACTAACAGTGTAAAATCCCCCTTCTGTCTTTACCTGCTCATCAGGGAAATCTCTTCTGCTTGCCTTGACAGTGAGATAACTGAGTCACTGGCTCTAAAACAGGCCTTTGTTGTCTGTGTGTACAGTATGTTGGGAGAGTAACGTTCTACCAACAGAACTGAGCAGAATTTTGAATCCCTGTATTCCATGGTAAACATTCCATGATAAACACTCTGTGTCTTGAATGAGGGGAAAAAATAGAAAAAAAAAACAGGATGAAGAAAATAGGCAATACAGTAATACTTTATAAACAAAAAGAAAAGGTGGAAAAACTACAGTTACAGAGGCAGACCCAAACTGCTCAAATAATACATTGCTGTCCCTCCAACTCACTGGTTTAGCATTTTTCAGTGAGTTGCTGTTCGATCAATTTTACCACTCCTCTGCCCAAGTCTGGGGACTATTTTTCATCATATTTAAATAAAATACATACTATTATTAAATCTTTAATAATGCGTCCAGAGTTTTGTTTGATTCTTATAGAAATAGTTGTAACCCATTTTATAAGAGCAATAAGACACTTCAGGATGTGGGTTGTTGATTGATAAGAGCACTACCCAGCTGCTGTAGTCACCCGGCGCAAGTGCCTCATGCCTAGCAACGCACCTGGGGGGTGCTCTTATCAATTAACAACCCACACCCTGTCGTGTCTTATTGCTTTCGTAACATTAGCTTAATAAGTAAATACCTTATATTGTTTTTTTCCTCCTCTGTAACTAGGAATATGCAAAAAGTTTGGGATGGTATCAGAATAGCAAGAGGTGGGGAAGAGGTGCCACCCAGAGGGTTTTGTCTTCTTCATGTTGCTGAATAAAATTTACTACTACCACTACTACATTTTGGTGGCATCCATGGTATTGTGGCACTCCACCAATATTGTCAAGCTCTGTGTGTTACTATCCAGGTACTGTCCTCATACAGCTTCTTTTCCAAGACATTTTACTCTGGACAGATCGTCTTCAGTTTCACTAGTATCAGTCCACTTGGGACTCTAAGGAGCAATATAGTTTTTTGAGATCCAGCTCCTCACCTGCACACCAGCTAATACATTTTTCAAAACTGTGGCGTCCAGTGAAAATTTTCAGGGTGATGAAACCAAAATGTCCTCAAATGCACCTTACTCCATGTGGGGTCTGACTGGTAAATAGGAAATCCCAGCGATGTCTCCAGAGTTGTAACTGGTTTGTTGTGGATGTTGTGGTTACTACCTTTGCCTTGTGGGCTCAAACAAGGTTGAGGGACCTGGATTCTTGTTTTCCTGATTGGGCGGTTCATATCCTGATATTTTTCATTTGCACAATGGCTCCACCCAGAGTTAAGTTTAAGTGAGCCTGGTGTCAAAGCAATGCAACCCTCTGGGATGCAGTACCTCCCTACCTACTCACAGTGTCCCCTTACACATGAAAAATCACAGTGCAACCTTAAAATCCACAAAAGTTTAATTAACGACTTACTACTAATAATATGCTCACAAGAGAAAATGTAAACTGCCAATAAAATATTTACTGGAGGATATTCTTAAGGGATAGGGGAATACAAAGCAGAACTCTTTTTGCAACTCTTGTGAACTTTGTAGTGGCAGGGCTGACGTTCAGTGCCTGACTAGATTTGGCCTATTAAATACTTTGAAACAGTAGTAATCTTAAGCAGCAGTGTCCACCATTACCACACAATGCAATACAGTAGCTGAAACCTTTTGAATTACCAGCAAACCTGTATTGGGGGGCACTACCTGCTTCCCACTGGTACCAGTTTTGCCCCCTTATATAAAGTTGCAGGTGGTTGATTGGCAGTGGTGCACTTTAAATGGAACAAACACTTTTGTTAGATCCAAATGCCAAAGGCCATACAATTGCTTAAATGGTATTTTTTTTTTAATTCTTTGGTAACCATGTAAGACCTGTTACAAGTGCCTGTTTTCATGGACTGCCCAGGAATACTGGGGAGGTTAAGTGACTTGCTCAGAGTCGCATAATATGCAAGCAGAGGTTGTAGGACTCAAACCCAGATTTGCTGGATGTATTAAACTCATTTGCAGCTCATTACTCTTACCTCTAGGCTATACTGCCAGCCAATACTTCAAAATCCAAGCCTGATGGCCAAATCAGTAGCTTTGGTTGCAAACTTTATACAGTCCCAGTTGCAGGGAAGCCCTAAGAGAACTCATGGTTTTGGTGTTACCAGCTTCCCTAACAACTTGAACTCCTCTTCTTCTCCTCTCTGCAGGTGCAGGCCCTCTCAAACAGATGATCAGTTGTATTTTTGGGGGGAGGGCAGCTCGATGATGCAGGTTTCAGGTGCCTCAGGATGTGCATCGGACATTTGGTTCTGGCAGTTGTCTGGACCTCTCTGTCTCCTTTCTCTTTCTCCTCCGCCAGACAGACCAGTCTAGGGAGCAGGGGCCAAATGCCACACACACACTCATCTAGGTTTCTGGACCGCCGTATGGCACTTTAACCAGAGTCTAGCAGTAATGCTGATCAGCCATCTTTATAACTACAGTCACACACAGGCTGACAATTGTGGCACATTTACTGGAACAGCACGCTTTTGCCTCCTTTTACAGGAACAGTTTCTTTCACGAAAAGGTATCATTCTGACACAATCTGCTAACATACAGTTCAGTCTCTGTACTTGGGAGATTGTAGAAACCTGGAACCTACCTTCTGAAGAATGACTGTAGAAGCCCCATGCAGGCTTCCATCGGTTGGCACTAGCCAGCACCACAAGCCTTTCTTACACTGTGAGAGCTCACTGCTGACTGCCTTGTTCTGGATCTGCTCTCAGCCTTTCTCTAGGCAAGAGAAGCATTGGATTGGTACAAAGGGCTGTCAGGCACTCAAATTAGTAGGAAGAATGTTCACTCGATGCCCTATTGGTCAGCAGAAAGGGCACCAAGTGAGAAGCACATTCTCCTAGAGTCCTCTTGGGGTCACATGCAAAGATCCCTAACCTTTGATTGGCTGTTGGTGAGGTTAGGGATGGTAAGATGGTGGCTCGTATTCTGACAAGGAGCATAGACTACAAACAAAGCATTTATGTAGGCTCCTGCCCTTGATTTATTAGGCTGACCCACAGAAATTGTAGGCGCACTAATGCTAATTTTCCAGTCAAGGTTTGATGTGAAACAGGAAATCCCCCACCCTGACAGGAGTGCTGTACTAGTTGCCGTCCTGAGACATCGCAGTTCCCTCCTATGTCATGCAGCTGAACAGCCATGAGGGAGACACAGGGGCAGAATGCTAAACACATGTTTCTCCATTCCCCCTCCCAGTGGAACTCTGCATTCCGTGATGGCCATACCAGTGTCACTGGGGCCAGAGCACATGGAGAAGATGTAAATTTCTGTTAGCCTCAACAGTGAAAGGGCAGGCATGTGGAGCTCCAAGGAAACAGTTGAGCTGGTGGCAGCTTGAATGTTGTAGAACCACTGAGTAGGCAGCAGCTCAAACATTAGCTCCTCGAGTCCCCACACAGGCTGCAGTCTTGGGGCCAGAACAAACATACCAAGGTGGTGGCAACTTGGAAGGCAGAGGAATCCAGGTAAGCCCCACCATTTTGTGGGTGTTACATACACACTTTCTCTCACTCACTCTCTGAAAAATTCTGGATGTGCTAGTGTTGCTGTTAGCATGAGCAAGGTATAGCAGGTCCTGTACAGGGTAGGTGATCACTCTTACTGGGGAGGGGGAGGGCATTGACATTGAGAAAATAAAGCACTCAGTGACTCTCAGAGTCTGTGCTGAGTCCTGTGTACGTGTTGTTTGCACATGGATCAATATAACTACAAACAATTCTGAGTCATGTGTGAAAGGGTTCAGTCATGTTGCAATTTAATCTCTGTCTGCTTCCATCCATTCCCGTGCTTTTGGCCAGAGGCAAGAGGATAAATTGCTATTGCCTTATTGATCGGAACTAAACATTTTCTGACACAATAGTCACACTTTCTGTTTATATAAATGTGTTTTCTAGGAGAGATACACTGAGCCAGATCTTGTTTCCAGGTGTGGCGGAGGTGGAGGAGGGTTAGAGATTACATGCTGGTAGAAAACTAAAAATGGACACATGCAAAGTGCAAAATTGAATAAAGTGACAAGCACAAAGTACAATACAGCATTATCAGATGGTGCAAGGTACAGCATTTACAAAGTTGCCAGAATTTAGAATTGCTAAAAGCGACAAGTGCAGTATAAGAATATTAGAGAGTGGGAGATACCACCATTTGCAAAGGTACAAATCTTTACTATGGTAACCTTGCTAAATCCTTAATTAATTAAGTTTAGAAACATTAAAGTAGTGAGTACAACTTTGCAAAATCATATATTATGAATAGTAATAAATCAGTATTAAGTAGTTGAAAAGTGCGTGTGTATGGAGGAGTGAGGTGCAGTAGTGACCAGGAAAGGTAACGTGTCAGCTAAAACTTGTGTGAGTAACTAGCTAGCTGCAGGACAAGGCTAGAAAGAGATGCTCCATCAGGAGTGTTTAAGAGAGGAAAATAAGGAGAGGATGAGAGATGAATAAGGAGAGAAAGATCATTCCAGGGAGTAGGGAATTAGACAGAAAAGGAGGCCTGACCAGCAGAGGTTTTGCAGTGAAATGGAAAGAGTGAGCATTAGCAGATCAACAGAGCAAGATGACAAGGTAAAGGGTGTGAGGAGAGAAGAGAGGTAGGATAAGATGGTAACAAGCCAATATTTAGTCAGGAAAGAAGAGCAGTGGGAGAGATGTTGGCTTCAAGGGACAGGTGAGAGAGATTAATATAAAGGGAGCAATGATGGGTAAGGGGTGGGACAGTCAGGGAGAAATGGCAGAAGGAATGAAACGGGATACAGTGTGGCCAGGGTCAACTGGGGCAGCACTGTAAACAATATCCACATAGTTGAACACCAGCAAGATCATCTTGAGGATAACCTTGTTGCAAAACAGGAGTGGAAAGCAGGATTTGTGCAGTACAGCATGCCTAAACAGAAACAGAATTTGTCAGCAGAAAAGGACCATTTGACAGACTCAGTCTGTTCAGCTGTTCCCTGCCTAATCTGTCTCTGCAGACCCTAACTTGTCTCTGGCAATACTCCTTTTTCCTTGCCCATTTTCTAATACACCCCTATGTCTGTCTCATGGTTAAAGCTCTTCACTGTTTTGGCCTTCACCACTTCTGCTGGCAGGCTTTTCAAGGCATCTGCTACCTTTTCAGTGAAGAAATATTTCCTCACTGCTCTCCTAAGCTCCAGCTGTCCAGCTTCATTGCATGCCCCGATCCAGATGCTTGTTCTCATTTGAAAGAAACTTCCCTCCTGTACCCTTTTCACCCCTGTGAGGTACTTGTAGGTCTCTATCATGTCCAGTGTTGGAATTACACTTTATGAGCTTTGGGAGCTAGGGGGGCCCATAAGGGCCCTATCTTTAAATTAAGACCCCTTCCCATTATAAGTCAGTGTCACTGATAAGTGAGCTAACAGGGTTCACTTCAGAGCTGGGGGGAGGGAGTGAGTTCTGGCAAGCTCCCCTGTAATTCCAACACTGATTCATGTCACCTCATGCTCTCATCTCTTCCAGAGAATATATGTTGGGATCCCTAAGTTCCTCCTGATAGGCTTTCTCATGCAAACCCAGCACCATTTTAGTTGCCCTTCTCTGGACTGCCTCCATGCTGTCTATGTCCTTTCTGAGGTGCAACCTCCAAAACTGGACACAGTACTCCAGATGGGGTCTCACCAGTGAGCGATACAGTGGCAACACCTCCTACTCCTGCTGGATATACCTCTCACTATGCACTCCGGCATCCCACTAGCCCTACCTACCGGCCACCTTGAGGTCATCAGATATGATAACATCAAGGCCCATTTCCTCTTTAGTGACTGTCAATACTTTCCCATCCATCCTATACTCAGCGCATGAGTTCCTATGCTGTAGGTGTATGATCTTGTACTTTTTGGCATTGAACCCCAACTTTCATGTTTTAGACCATTTGCTTAGTTTCCCTAGATCACTGCTCATTTTCTCCACCCCCTCCTGAGTGTCAACCCTTCTGCAAACTTTGCTATCATCTGCAAAAAGGCATAGCTTACATTCCAGTTTCTTAGCAATGTTACTTATGAAGACATTGAAGAGGACCAGTCCCAATACTGAGCCCTGTGGTACCCCATTGGTCACTGTGACACTCTGCCCTCTGCTTATGGTTATCTGTATGATATTGGTATTACAAATAAATGGTCTGTGTATGAAATTGTCTCACCCCAGTCAGCAGTGTGTGAGACTTCGCCTTTAACTTTCAAGGCATCGGTGAGGATGTCATTAAACTGACCAGAGGAACCATTAATTAAGACATCCTTCCAGAAGGACATTTTATATCCTGAGCATGCCTTTGAAGTTAATTCCCATGTAGGCATTTATGACGTTGCAGGGAGAAAAGGTAATTTGGCTGGTTCTTCTCAATTTTAGCACATAGCAAAAAAGTAGTGACAGAGTGTGGGACTGCTAAGTTCAAAGAGAAATGTTTGATCCCAGACTGTCATATTTGGGAAACGGCTTTTTGCTGATGTTCACATTATTTAAAATACATCCTTGTAGATAACTATGTTAGAAATTGGACCTATGGGAGGGTTTAGACTGTGATCTCTCAAGGGGAGTGGAGATGGAGTTTCAAATGATCATCCATCTGGGAAAAAAGACATATGATTTTTGGACTCTGAGAGAGACCTAAGTTCTCTGGACTTTTGAAAAGCACTCAAGGGTAACATCTGGATAGAAAAGATATTAAGTGATTGTGGTAGGAATTTATATTCTGTAACTTCCCCTTTTTTTAAATATGGCTGTAAGATTTGTGATATAATTGTTCTGTGATTGATTTTTCCTGTTTTTACCATTTTAGTAAACATTTTCTTTGAAATACTGCCTGTGTGTCTTCTCAGTCTTCCTTTTGCATGTGATGCTGAAACCCTGGTTTTAAGTCTGACAGCTGTTAAAAGCTTGATTGTGTTACTAAGCTAAAAGGTAAGAATATATCTAGGCCCAGATATTCATAAGGGTTGCGCCATGCGCAATAGGGTTGCGCCTGTGCAAGTCCGAACTTGCTCCATTCTGCGATATTCAGCAGGAGGCAGTTGTGCCACAGAAAACATGCTGAGCAACAGCACAATGCAAATGAATGCATGCTGAACTGGAGGGGGAGGAACCGTGCATAAACTGCATAGCCCGATATTCAGCAGGGCTGTGCAGAGTTGTGCAGGCTCAACCCCCAACCTGTGCCTGCACAACTTTGAGCCAAAAAAGGCTTAGTCGAGGGCTCAGGTGAGCTGCTGCATTGCAGGGCGCAACACAGCAGCTGCCACCTGTGGCTGGTCCCAACCCAGTCCCTGTGCCCCTGCAGCCCGATCATGGGCAGATGACTGTAATCCCCACCACCCCCACTGGCCCGATGGCGGGCATGGTTTAATTCCCCAGCCTGATCGGCGGGCAGCAATGTGGCTCCCCCCTGAACATATCCCTGGTGGTCCAGTGGACCGTAAATCTCGATCACGGGCAGTAGTTGTTTAATAAACCCCCTCTCCCGAATTCATCCCTGGTGGTCCAGTGGACCGAAAAGCCCGATCGCAGGCAGTAGTTGTTTAATAACCCCCCATTCCCGAATTCATCCCTGGTGGTCCAGTGGACCAAAAAGCCCGATCGCGGGCAGTAGTTGTTTAATAACCCTCCGATTCATCCCTGGTGGTCAGTGGCACATCCCGATCACAGGATGTAAAGTTGAACAAACCCCCAAACATAGCCCGGTGGCTAGTGTCCCACCCAACCCACCCACCCACAGCCCCACCACCCTCCCCACAGCGGCGGAGGCAGCATCCCACCCGCCTGCCGCCCGCGCCCACTGACTGACTGCCGGTAGGGCTGCATGCCCGTGGTGCAGAGCAAGAGCCAATGGGCATGCAGCTCCATACAACATAGTCCAGATTTGTGAATGAATACATTCATTCATTCACAAAACTGGACTGTCTTTACGGTATGGCTGCTCATCCATTGGCTCTTGCTCTGCACCATGGCGGTAGCGTCTCACCGGCAGTCAGTCGGCGGGCGCGGGCGCAGGTGGTGGATGCTGCCGCCCCGGCTGTGGGGGGAGCGGGTGGTGGGGCTTCAGGGTGGTGGGTGGGGGACACTAGCCACCAGGGCTATGTTTGGGGTTTGTTCAACATTTACATCCCGCGATCAGGATGTGCCACTGACCACCAGGGATGAATTCAGGAGGGGGTTTATTACACAACCACTGCCCAATAATCGGGCTTTTCGTCCACTGGACCACCAGGAATGAATTCGGAGGGGGTATTAAACAACTACTGCCCGCGATCGGGCTTTTCGTCCACTGAACCACCAGGGATATGTTGGGGGTGGGGGAAGCCACATTGCTGCCCGCGATCGGGCTGGTGGGGGGGGTTAAACTATGCCCACGATAGGACCAGTGGGGGGTGGTGGTGGGGATTCTACACTGTTTCGCCTGCGATCGGGCTGCAGGGGGCATCGGTCCCTGATGGCTGCTGCCTGGCAGTGCGCCAGGCGCAAGTCCTCGGGGATCGGCGCACCTGCATGCTAAGTGCATGCAAATGGAGCCATAATCAGATGCAAATGGCCCCCCCTGCTCCTTGCATGAATTATGGCCCCATTTCATGTGTCACCTTTTGAATATGGGATTTTGCATGGCGCAATGGTACTTGCACCACTGCAAGTTGAATGCTCCACTCTGACAACTTGCGGTGGCGCAAGTTCCACTGCGCCATGCACAGTGGCTGTGGACAGGGGGTGATATTCAAAGGAGTTGCTCAAGGGTGCAACTCCTTTGAATATCACTCTGGACACACCCCTGCGCAACTATTTTGTGCAGCGCAAGGGCTTGCACCACAAAATAGTGCAGTTTGAATATCCGGCCCCTAATATCTCTTATAGAGTTTTAAGGGTTAATTTTGGAGACCTGGCTGGGTGCCCCTGATGAAAGATTATACTGCAGTCCTGAAGAGGGTATGTATCTGAGCCTGTAATTGAGTATGCTAGCATAAGGTTCACAGTTTGAATCCCTCCTGAACTCGAGGCTAATAGGTGATTCCGATCCAAAGCAGACAGGATGGTTACCCTGTCTGTTACCTGTTCACACTGTTGTACTCTGAGGTTGGCACTGTGGGAGCAGAGGTCCTGACCTGTGGCGTGCATTTGTGACAGTCGCTGCTCCATCTTTCAAGTGAGCGCTATTAACCACCACCTGTCTCCTAATCATTAGCCACTTTCTATCCCAATTCACCACTTTGGATACCATCCCCAGGCTGCTTTATTTCTTTAGTATCCTCCTGTGTGGCACAGTGTTGAAGACCTTGCTGAAGTCCAGATAGGCCATGTAAACTACCTCTCCCTGATCTATTTCCCCGGTTCTCCAGTCAAAAGCTGCCTGTGGTCTTGTAGTCTATTGGATTCATGTTTCTCAACAGTTTTGCCTTTTGCAGGGTTTCCATTAATTTTACCACCGCTGATTTAAGACTGACCGGCCTATAGTTGCTAGCCTCCTTCTTGCTGCCGCTCTTATGCAGAGAGGCCACATCAGGTCTTCTCCAGTTCTCTAGAGCTATGTCTGTTTTTAGTAAGCTGTTGAACAAAGCTGCTTTGAGGTAGCTAGCACCTTCCTGAGTTACATAGACACATAGACAGTGTCGGCGGATAAGGGTCTATGGCCCACCCAGTCTACCCATTTGAGCTTGTAAGTTCAGTTTATGTTTTCCAAGAAGTCTGTTGCCCCTAACCCCTGACCTCCAAAATTCATTTTTGTCTATCCCATGCATTCTTAAATCCCGTGATTGTTTCAGCCCCCACCACTTCCTCTGGCAGGGTGTTCTACTTGTCCACCACCCATTCTGTGAAGAAATTCTTCCTCACATTTCCTCTGAATCGTCCTCCCTCCAACTTCATCCCATGCCCTCTAGTCCTGGAACATCTTTTTCACTTAAAATAGTGTATCCCTGCACCCTGTTCCTCCCTGTAAGATACTTGTATGTCTCTATCATATCCTCTCTCCCTCCTCTCCTCCAGGGAGTACATGTTCAGTTCCTTCAACCTGTCTTCATAGAACTTGTGATGCAATCCATGCACCATCTTTGTTGCCCTCCTCTGAACCTTCTCTACCTCTGTCTATGTCCTTACGTAGGTAAGGTCTCCAGAACTGTACAGTGTACTCCAGGTGGGGCCTCACTAGTGTCTTGTAAAGTGGAATTATGACCTCCCTTTTCCTGCTGGTGATGCCCCTGCCTATGCATCCCAGCATCCTATTTGCTTTTCCTGCTGCCTTGTCACACTGTTTCCCTGCCTTGAGGTCATCAGGGATAATAATCCCAAGATCCCTTTCCTGCTTGGTGCATGCTATATCCTCACCCCCAACTGATATATTGTATCAGGGTTTTTGTGCCCCATATGCATTATCTTGCACTTTCTTGCATTGAATTTCAACTGCCAAACCCCTGACCATTCTTCAAGTTTCTGCAGGTGCTTTCTCATTCTGTCTACACCCTCTGGTGTGTCTACTCTGTTACAGAGCTTTGTGTCATCAGCGAACAATGTAATTCTGCCTTCTAGGTCCTGCGCAATGTCACTGATGAAGATATTGAATAGGACCGGTCCCAGCACTGATCCCTGTGGTACCCCACTGGTCACTCTTCCCTCTGTGGAGTGACAGCCATTTACCACCACCCTCTGTGTCCTGCCGCCCAGCCAGTTACCTACCCACCACACTACTGTCCTGCCCACACCCATATTCCCGAGTTTGTGCAATAGTCTTCTATATGACACAGTGTCAAAGGCCTTGCTGAAGTCCAGATAGGCCATGTCCACTGCCCTCCCCTGATCCACCTCCCTAGTCACCCAGTCAAAAAATTCAATGAGGTTGGTCTGACATGACCTCCCCCTGGTGAAACCATGCTGCCTTGGGTCCTGTAGTCCATTGACAACCAGATGTTCCACCAATCTTCCTTCAGTAGTGCTTCCATGATCTTCCCACTACTGAGGTGAGGCTGACTGGTCTGTAGTTCCCCGCCTCTTTGTTCCCACTTTGTATAAGGGGACTACATCTGCTATTCTCCAGTCTTTGGGTACTCTCCTGTTTCCAGTGATCGGCTAAACAGGATAGACAGAGGTTCAGCCACCACCTCTCTTAGTTCTTTAAGGACCCTGGGGTGCACCCCATCTGGCCCCATTGCTTTATCAACTCTTATTACTTCCAGTTCCTTCAGGACCCTTTCTTGTGTAAAGGGACTTGTGTCCATTTCTGCACCATTCTCACCCCTTTTACTCCGTTCAGACCCATTACCCTCTTCTTCCTCAGTAAAGACTGAGCAGAAATACCTGTTCAATATATCAGCTTAACTGTTGTCATCCTCCACATAGCCCCCATCCTCCCCCTTCAGTCTCACTATCCCTCCCTGTGCCTTTCTTTTTTCACTTATGTACGTGTAAAAGGTTTTGTCCCCTCTACCCACTGATTTTGCAATGTGTTCTTCTGTCTGAGCTTTGACTTCCCTCACTGACCTCCCTGCCTCCCTTTGCTTTTCCTGGTACTTCTTCCTATCCCCTTCTGCCTGTGTCTTTTTGTATTGCCTGAATGCAATCTTTTTGGCTTTCACTTTCTTTGCTACCTCTTTGGAAAACCATAATGGTCTCCTCTTCCTTTTCCTCTTGCTAACCTGCTTAATACATAATTCTGTTGCTCTTGTAATCCCCATTTTAAATACTGCCCACTGTTCCTCAACCCCTGATTCCTGCCCCATTTTGCTTAGTGCCTCTTTCAAGTATCTCCCCATTTTCCCAAAGTCTGCCCCCCTAAAATCCGGGATACGTGTTTTTGTGTGGTTTGGTTCTGCTCTTTCTGTGATTTCAAACCACAGTGACTGGTGGTCACTGTTCCCCAGGTGCTCCTCCACTGTTACCCCCATCACACTGTCCCTGTTTGTGAGCACAAGGTCCAGTATTGCCTTCTGCCGAGTTGGTTCCATTACCAGTTGCTTGAGGAAGGCACCCTGAAGGGAGTCCAGGATAAATCTGCTCTTAGTTGATGTTGCTGCTGGGATGCTCCAGTCCACGTCTGGAATATTGAAGTCTCCAAACAGTACTACCTCACCCTTGTCTGCCATCCTTTGGATGGCTAACATCAGCTCCCTATCTGTTTCTTCCTCCAGGGCTGGTGGTCTATAGACCACACCTGTGTGGATGGCTGGCCCCATTTTCCTTTCCAGCTTAAGTTCCTTTAGATCCCTTGGATGCATCCTGTCTGGTGCCATAGCTAGGTCCAGCTTCAGAGCTGCAAGTTCCTTCAGGACTTTCTTCTCAAAATGGACTTGTATTCCACCCCCCCCATTCCTTCTTCTCCTTTGTGATCCATCACACCCTAGCTCCACTGTGAAGACTGAGCTGAAGTTCCTGTTTAGGATGTCTGCTTTTTCTTGGCCCTCTTCTGCACAGTCCCCCCCCCCGCTCTTCTAATCCTCACTATCTCTCCTCTCCCCATGCTTTCCTCTTTTCAGTTATGTATCTGAAGGAAGTCTTATTCCTCTTAGTGATCCTTTTGGTGATTCTTTTCTCAGTCTTCACCTTTGCTCCTCTCACCTCCTTGCCCGTGTCCCTGTGCTTCACTAGGTATACCAAGCTGTTCTCCTCCCTCGTTGTTTCCTTGTACCTCCTGATTGCCACCCTTTTTTCCTTCACTACCTTTGCCACATCCTTAGAGAACTATAATGCTGTCTTTTGCCTTATGCTTTTACTCACTTCCTTCATGCACGGGTTAACTTGCTTTAGTTATAACCTCCTTTATTTTTACATGCTGTGCCACACCCTTCCCTAGCAATCCCCCATGTCTAGTTTTGGGCAAAGATTTTTTTATATACAGTGTCAGTGTGGGTGGAAAAGCTGGAGTGCTGGCTCAGCCTCACATGAGATACTTAAAGTGAGGTGCATCTTTAAGGGGGGGGCCATAAAGACTCCTGAAGATGGGTGTGGGGATCACAGACTAGTCACCCTCTGCTTTGTGCTAAAGATCATAGAGGCACTCTTTTTTGGCATTAAACGAGAGTTGGTTTAAGTGGACCCAGTGCTGGATATTGTCAGAGTCCAACTGAAGTGACAGTTCAAGCTGAGGCCCTGTAAGCAAAGAGCAACGTGCATCTGTATACATGTGGATATATGAGGAAACACAGGCTGAAGTGTATTTAAAAAAAGTAGAAAAGAGGATGGGGCCAGAATGGAGTCCTGGGGGATACCAGACCTCATCAGCAAGGGGGGGTCAAACCATTGCCAGCCTGATCTGACTGGTACCAGTCAGAAAGGTAGGAGTGGAACCACCTGTCTGCCAGGTCACACAGTCCTGCCCTTCCTCTTAGCTTATCCAATAGGAGGGGATGGGCTATTATGTTGAAGGCCTGTGCACAAAACAATGAAAATAGCTGCTGTGATTTGGCCCTGGTCCATATAATTCAGAATGGAGTCAGTGACCTGAAGGTGGAAGGAGACAGTGGAGTGATGTTTGTGGAAACCAGACTGGGAAGGTGAGAGGAATGAGGAGTTAAGGAAGGAGAAGGGCTGAGAGTGGACATATGTCTCCTGCTCTTTAGTCAGGGCAAGGAGAAAGGAGATAGAATGGCAATACCCAGGGGATTTGGTGTCTTCCCCTTTGTGAAGGGGAGGACTTCAGTCAGTTTCCAAATCTGGAGACAGTTCTGAATTGAAAGGATGGCATGAGGAGGGAGGTAATTGGAGCAGTGATAGCAGGAGCAGAGAGGTGAAGGTGTTTGGTACCCAAACCATCAGGGATGTGCCCTTTGGAGGCATTAAGGGAGTGTAAAGCAGAGAGGGTAGCTCCAGCAGAGGTGGCATTGAAAATTGAAATAGTGTGAGGTGAGGATGGGGGGGGGGGGTGAGAGTGTTTGAGAGGGGAAGTGAGCTGTTTTAATGATTTAACATTTCAAGACTGCGGAAAATGCCAAAATACAACAAATGTGTTTATTATGCCTGAATAAGAACAAGAAGGCACTGAATGTTTAACAAGTTTTAAAAAACCCTGGACCAGTGGTGCCACCTGGCTATGTGAGAGACCCAAGATTGTGCCTTTGTTTCAGCTCCCCCGCCCTGCACTGGTGGAGTCTGAATTGTGATGTGGAGACATCATCTGCTGACTGCGGGGGTGGGATTTGAGCTTCTCACTGCAGCAGCTCCACCTATGGCTGACAACGTCAGCCAATCCCTGTCTACAGGAAAGTGTTGCTTGTGCACATTGGTTTTGCCAGGGGAGATGAGAGGGAAAGAAAAAATGCATGGTACTTGTGGATGATGGGGCCACATATGCCCCTAGCCCCAAGGTTGTTCTTGCCTCCTTCCAGCCATTGGATGAAATTCTGAGAAACCCGGAGTGGTCAACAACTCAAGGGACCGGGGATGGGGGGGGGGGTTGTTCAGGGTACTTTCCTCCTGGGGAATTCAGTGACCAGTAGATTGGATGGATGGTGACATTTTCCCCAACCCATTTTTTTCATATTGTTTCTTCATTTTTGGTTCTGGAAAGTGTTTTTTGATACTATTACTCTTCTGTTCTAATATCATTCCCATTTCTGTACAGTATAAGGCAAAATGAAACTGATGTGAGACCAACAGTTGTATTATATTTTGGAACATAAACCCTGTTTACATTTTCTTATGTATCTGTTAAATTAGGCATGTATGTACTCTGTGTAATATCCCTAGTTTACTGTTTTGTGTATTTGTTTTGAAATAGTTATATTTTTTCCTTAGTTCAGGTTTCTTGTAAATGCTGCCCCCCCATGCATGTTATTATTAGTTAGCAGTTGTGGAACCCAGTGACATCTCTTGAGATGGAGACTACAGTTAAGTAGAATTCAGTGACACAAACTGAACTGAAGCCTGCAACGAAACATTCCATGCAGAGCTTCAGCTCTACTGATGTCACTGGGTCCTGGAACAGCTAAGTGATTAAAAAATTAATATTGCATGGGGAAAAGTCTGCCTTAGAAAGAGGCACTAAATAAGGAGAAAAACAGGACTTTTTCAAAACAAACCTACAAAATAATGTACTGGGGTTGTTAAATAGGCTTCACCTGTGCCCAAATTTAGAATTATATTAAAAATGTAAACAACATGGTTACTGTTCTCTTTAAAAAAATGGAACAAAAGTACATTACGCATGGATGGGAACCCATCTGTCAAATATGGAATAAATATCAAAGTACTATGGTTCCCAAATAACACTTACTGGTTTGTGTCTCTTTAAGGATTTATTTTTTTTTTAGGGGAAATGATGCACCAAACCAGACAACGCCTATGAGTGAGGTGAAGAGCCTGAGTAGTTGGTGCCCTTGTGGTGCCCTTTTGCTGAACCACTGCTGATTTTGAGTAAAGAGCTACTGCATTTGCGTTTTACTGGATTTTGTTTGTTTTCCTAGTGAGTGTGCCAGTTGTATTTGTTGTCAGCAGTCAGCCATCTGGGTTTTTGGCAGGACCAATCCTCCAGAGGAAGCATGGCTCCCTGTGTGCTTGTTTGCTGATTTTGGCTTTTATAGTAGCACGCCTTAAGGGGATATCTCAGAGAAGTAGCAGAGCTCCTCAGTTTGACCTACAGGCTGAAAAGAACAGAGAGACAGCCCATGGGCCACTGGTCGAGTAGCAATAATGTTGAATGCCTGTTAGGAGGTAGCAGTGATGTGTGGGGGTTAGGAGCAAAATAAGGTTAACTTGTGCTGTCATCTGTGGGCTTCATTTGTCCCAGCAAGGCACCCTGAAGGCAAATGTCACTAAGGCTGGAAGATCCTTAAACCTATCTGCTGTCACAAGGTGCAATGCTAGTGGATCCACCCTCACTAATGTAAAACTGATGTACTATAATTGTATGCATAAATTGCTATAACCTGATGAATTGGGTCCCCATACTGTAAATATGAATGGATTTTCAGAAATTTATTAATAAAGTCTTATGCGTGCTACAACGCCTTTTCAAGAGTTTCTTTATTGGTTTTCAAAATGCAGCCTATCCAGACCCAAATTAAAGCCACGCTCCAGGAACAAATCTAAATATTTATTGTGCAGGATTTTTCTCATCACGTGCAACTTTATTTCCAGTGGGCTGTGGGCTTGCAGTATAGCCAAGAGGTTAGAGTAACGAGCTGTGAATGAACTTGGTACATCCATCAGGCATGGGTTTGATTCCCACAGCCCCCACTTGTATACTGTGTGACTCTGACCAAGTCACTTAACCCTCTTAGTGCTCCTGGGTCGCCCCTGAAAACAGGTACTTGTGCCTAGTGGGCCTTACCCAGTTACCAAAGGAAAAAAAAAAATTCTAGACAGAGAGGATTCCAGGGTCATCATCCAAGGACAAGTGGTATGCACACCAGCCTGAGATGGTGCTCTAGCCAAGACAGCTAGTGGAGAGGGGTCATAGGATGAATGGTCATAGCGTGGGTGCTTGTCTATGATTTTGATGGTGATATGGTGAACTACTGATTTGTCATAATGGCCAAAAAGAGAATGAAGTTTGTGCTGGAAAGATTGCCGTATGGCACATGAGAAGCAGAGGCTTAGAAAGAGTTGACAGTTGTGTACTTACTTGAAAAACATACAATGATGATTCAGGACAGTGTCTGCATGAGAGGGAGGCAACCTAATTTGCATACCACTAATTGTGTGGTCAGGAGTTTCGAAGGGGAGTAACCATCCAAAAGAGAACATGTTGGGGATGTGTTGGCATTTATGCAGCTCACATGTGTGGAGTCTGTGTCAGTAGAAGTATATGGTCTGTGCTGTGCTGGTGTGAGTAGAGCAGTTGTCACTGGGTTAGTGGTGTAACCGTCAGTGCCACTGGACAGCTGATTGCTCATGCTCAGGTGAGACTTTGCATTGTGGAAGTAGGTTGGTCCCCTGATATTGTGTTATGGGTGGAAAAGCACTGGGAATCCCAGCAGCAATGCCCATCTAGTACGTTGAGCTGACCCAGTAGCAGAGTAGACCATATCCCCCACTACATTCTGCAACTTCAGTATAGCATAGAGGTTAGAGTAACAAGCTGTGAAGGAGCTTGGTACATTCAACAGATCTGGGTATGATTCCCATAACATCAGCTTGCATAGTGTGTGACACTGAGCAAGTCAGTTAACCTTCCCAGTGCTCCAGGGTCACCCCTGAAAACAGGCATTGGGCCTAGTGTGCCTTACCTGGTTACCAAAGAATAAAAAAAACTTACAGTGTTGCAGACCATACAGGTGAGATATAAATGCCCAGCATGTATGTGGGCTTCTTGCTGTAAAAAGTGTGAATGCAGTGAGCCTGTAGTCCAATGAGTCATCTTCTGTTGATCTTCTTGTGGAGAAAGACTGATCAGTCAGGGCAACACACTCGAAGCCAGGACTGAGGTCATTGCTGCAATGGAGATTGCAGAACCTGAGCCGGAGGAGAGCAGGAAGAGAGCAGGATGAGACAAATTAGGTCACCAGGTTACCAAATGTGACTTGACAAATGATTTTAGTGGCAGTTTTGCTTTTATTAAAATTTCCGTTATGCTGTGTTCTGGGTCCTTTCACATCTGCACATGCACCAATTTGTGAAGCAAGCTGCATGAGCCTGAGCAGTGCTTTTGAGACTGTATGCTCAACTGTACGTGCCCTAACTTTAACTAACATGTGGTCTTCTGTCAGAGATCACAGTGTAAATGCTGTACTTGTCATGTGCTTTGAGCTGCGGCACCTAATCCTCAAGCAAAAGTCCTGCTATTTTGATGCTGCAGCCCTGCCTGCCAATATTGGATCCAGTTCTCATCATGTGCCTTCCATGAGACGGTAGGCTTTTTGTGACTGCTGATGCCTACAGCAGTTGATCATATAACCTGTTTGCTGATTTATATTGTAAAAGCATGCTGCATACCATCATATTGTCAATGGTGCCACAGAGCAATACTCAGTTGCGTGCATAGTGTTGTGATTGACTGATTGCAAACACAGCAGTTGTGCAGTGGAAATCCCTGCTTGGCTGCATTTCAATAAAAAGTACTTTTTTAGGACTAAAGCCTAAATGTAAAGAGAGCAGCTTGCTGAAAATTGAATCCTTTAAAGGATTAATAATTTCTGAGAGACAGAGAGAGTGAGCGAGAGAATGAGAGAGAGAGCCTCAACACTAGAAGGGACTTTAAAAAATAATAGCTATGTTTTTTTTTTGTTAAAATTACTTGGGCTGGAAACATAATGAGAAAAAGATTAGAAAGTCATTTTTCTTAAGAATTAAGACAAAAGTAAAAAAGTGCAGTGCAGAACTTGAGTCTTTTTAAGAGAATTAATATTTTTATACGAAAATTTGAAATGATGCTTTGCTGAATCTGAAATAGTGCCAGAAACAAATGATGGCAGCAAAAAATTGATTTAGCTACCAGATTTCAAAACTGAGTCCTGCACTAATAATGGCCACTATTTTTTTTTTTTAGGGGGATTTTTAAAGTTAGTGGCCACTTTGGCCACCAGCTCAGAAGGCGATTTGCCCCATCCTAGCATTGAGACTTAGAGACCAGCAGATGCTTCAGCAGAGGACCCCAAAATGCAGGGCAATACTGTTGGCACTGATGTACACTCTGATGGGCATGAGAGTGATAATACAGTGCAGCTCGGCTCTCACGTGCCACCTCTCCAATACCAAGCAGAGAAATTTCCTTCATATCCTGAGCAGGAGGAAAGATCAACATAGTCAAGGAAGGCAGTGCATGGTCCACTGATGAACAAGCCTTTCCTGTTGGCCCACTTATGACACAAAGAAGCAACCCATACTGTTATGCTTATGCCAGCTTTAGTGGGTGGAGTTGAGTCACCACCATCATGTCTGATTTCAGAGGACAGTTGAAACCAGAAGTGATCAGCAGCAAAGAAGCAGGCCCTAATCCCCAACTTAACCCATACATGGTTAGGGAATCTGATGGACCATCACTGGATGTCTCTTGGGAAGACTGTTCACCACCTCTCTCACTTGAGAGACACATACTTTGGTTGCAACAAGCAAGACCCCTAGTGCATTGCATCTGAATTGCTTGGACCAGACCAGGCACTGTTGGGGGGGTAATCCTACTTTACTGTGAGGAGACTATGGAGGACTAGTTATGTCCTAGGAATGGCAGGGGATTTCTACTAAAACTGTGCCATGTGGACTGCAAAATCATCTGTTTTGAGAGAGAGAGAGAGAGAGAGAGAGAGAGAGAGAGAGACAGACAGACAGACATTGCACAGGACCTAGAAGGCAGAATTTCCCTGTTTGCTGATGACACAAAGCTCTGTAACAGTGTGGACATGCCAGAAGGTGTAGGCAGAATGAGGAGGGACCTGCAGAAGCTTGAAGAATGGTCCAGGGTTTGGCAGTTGAAATTCAATGCAAAAAACTGCAAGATAATGCACATGGGGCACAAAAACCCTGTAACAACATATCAGCTGGGAGGTGAGGATATAGCATGTGCCAAACAGGAAAGGGACTTTGGGGTTATCATCTTGGATGACCTCAAGGTAGGGAAACAGTGCAACAAGGCAGCAGGTAAAGCAAATAGGATGCTGGGATTCAGAGGCAGGGGCAACACCAGCAGGAAAAGGGAGGTCATAATTACAGTGTACAAGACACTAGTGAGGCCCCACCTGGAATACAGTGTATAGTTCTGGAGACCTTACCTATGTAAGGACGTGGACAGGGTAGAGAAGGTTCAGAGGAGAGCAACAAAGATGGTATGGATTGCATCACAAGTCCTATGAAGACAGGCTGAAGGACTTGAATATGTACTCCTTGGGGGAGAGGAGGGAGAAAGGGGATATGATAGAGACATACAAGTACCTTACACAGAGGAACAGAGTGCAAGAATACACTATTTTCAAGTGAAAAAGATGTTCCTGAACTAGAGGGCATGGTATGAGGTTGGAGGGAGGGTGATTTAGAGGAAACACGAAAAAGAACTTCTTCACAAAAAAGGTGGTGGGCAAGTGGAACACCCTGCCAGAGGACGTGGCAGGGGCTGAAACAATCACAGGATTTAAGAATGCATGGGACAGACATAAGGGAATGTCAAAGGTAAGGGGCAACAGATTTCTAGAAAAACCTTAAAGGGAACTTACAAGCTCAAATGGGCAGACTGGGTGGGCCATTGGCCCTTATCTGCCAACAATGTCTATGTATCTATGAGAGAGAGTTGGTGGGAGGGGGGTAAGTTCCCATATTTCCTATCTGGCTGTAGCACGCTGTAAAACTGATGCAAGGTACATGGCTCTAAGGAGAGGTTGAGCAAAAACTGAAGTGCCACCAGAAAATCTCAATCCAAGAGTATGAGGATCACAGTAAAGAGATTTTGGAACAGTAGAAAGTGGGGCACAGCATTCGTATGCATGGTGCTGTGTACTGCAGCCCTATGGTAGAAGTGGTCATGAAGACCGAGTATAGGAGGTGGTTGGTTTGTATGCAAACCCCATCAGGACCATTACTATTTACCGCATAAACAGACTTTCTCCCTAAGAGAGCCAGGGAGCTAGAGGGCTGGTCCTGTAAAGCTGGACACTGACTTTACAGGTTTGTCTCACTATGGCTCTTAGAACTGGCCAGTTGGTATGTTTCTCACAAAAGATTTTGCTGGACATAGGAAAACATTTTTTTATACACAGTGATTTTTACAATTACAGTGTTTGAATATTATGTCACATGGTATGTTGTAACTTCTTTCTCTCCAGGTACAGGTTGGAGGGTGAAGATGAGTGGAGAGCTTGCAAAGGAGCATCACTGAAGACCCACCTCAATGTTGTCCACAGAATGACAAATAATATATTTGTTTTATGTGCACATGAGGACCACTTTACTATATTTACCCAATTAAATGCCAGTAAAGTAAAAAAAAAATATTGTTGTATGCATACATATGACTCTTTTTCCCTTTTCTTACAGGTTATACTCTTTGTTATGCATTGAGTGACTGAACATAACCAAAGAAGGGGAAGGGCCTGACCACATGACCTGTTGGAGCCCTGGTACAAATTGTAGACCTGGTGGGAGGGATGGCTTCCTAGGGGGTAGGGAGTAGGGCTTGTGGATCTTTGGAATAAGCACTTTACTTGACTGCTGGCAGGAGCAATCCAGGACACTACAGGGTACTTTTCTGGACAGAAGGAAGGTACCACTGGCAGTCGTTGCTGGGATAGACTAAAGCGACTTCCAGGTTACCTTTGGGAGGGACTAAAGTGTCTTCCAGATTATCTGAGAAAAGTAAGGGGACTTGAGGTGCCTGAGGTGAAATATCTTAGCCACAAGAAAGGCTGGGTCCTCAAGGGAGTAAAAACATTGATGTTTCACATACTTCAAGAACTAGCAGACCTACTATCAATTCCTATATCTATGATAGGTAACAAATCAATAAAAGAAGGTACAGTACCATCTGACTGCTAAAAAAGCAATTATAGTCCCGATTCACAAAAAGGGTAGTCAAACTCTTGCCTCTAACTATAGACCCATAAGTTTAACTTCAATTATTAGTAAAATTATCAAGGGTATAATAAAAGAAAATCTCACAATCTACCTCCAAAGTAATGGATTACTGGATACTATGCAGCATGGTTTTACAGAAAAGAGAAGCTGTAATACTTATTTAATAAGTTTCTACAATAAAATCAGCAAATACCTTGACCAGAATGAACCAGAAGACATTATTTATTTTGATTTAGAAAAAGTCTTCGACATATTGCCCCATAAGGGTCTAATTGAGAAACTTATAAAACTAAAGATAGGGCTCTACATAATTCAGTGGGTCTCATCATGGCTCAAAGAAAGCACACAGTGGGTATGAGTTAATGGCCACCTTTCATCCGAGGTGGAGGTGACCAGTGGGGTCCCTCAGGGATCTGTGTTGGGACCACTTCTTTTTAATCTGTTTATACAGGATCTAGAAATCTCTAGCAATAATATCATGCTTAAATTTGCTGATGAGCTGAAGCTAGGTGGGCTGGTTGGCACCACAGAAAGCATATTAAATATGGAAAATTATCTAACTACAACAGTTAATTGGGCATATGACAATGAAATGAGATTCAGTTTGGAAAAATGTGTAATCATGCACTGTGGTAGAAACAACCCTTCATATAATTACCAGATACATAATAACAGTTTACCAACATTTAATAAGGTCAGAGATTTAGGAATTACACTTACACATAACCTGAAAAATGGTAATCAATGTAGACAAGTAGCAAAAAAAGTTAACCATCTGGCCACTTGCATTAAGAGGTCCTTTACGAGTAAATCAAAATCTATAATGTTACCCCTTTACAAAACATTCCTATGACCCTACCTTGACTATTGCTCCCTAGTTTGGAGCCCAGAGCTTAAACAAGATATATTATTGGAAAAAGTACAAAGGCGATACACAAAACTCATATCCACTTTAAAGCAGTATGATTATAATACAGGACTAGACACTCTTAAGCTCTGGCCACTACAAAATAGGAGAGAAAGAGGAGACCTATTGACTATATAAATTCCTGAGTGATACTGCACTCACAGAAGACCTAGGAATAAGCTATAGAAGAAATCTTCATTACTTAAGGGGGCATAACAAACAGATTCTCAGGGATGTATCCAGGACCAACCTAAGGAACAAGTCTTTCCTGCCTAGAACCATTAGGTTATGGAACAAACTCCCAGAAGAGATTGTCAATCAATTGACTGTTTCAGGATTTAAAACTAAACTAGATGCCCACGTTAACAAAAATGTTGTACTACAAAATCCACTGTGAAATGGGGATGGCATTTATGAGCGTGTAGTCTTCTGCTGTCCTAAAATCCTTAGTATAATCCCTTAGTATAAATATGTGAGTGCCATTTGTGAATGTGACAACCAGTGGGTGAGAGCATTTAGCTTATCTGTAGATTAGGTTGTTATAGTTTTGGGTTCTTTTGAGAAAGGTTTGTCTGGTAACAGATATGATCACCTGCAGCTGCCCTTGCTGGTCACTGGGTGAAAGGTGGAAGTGATCAAAACCCCTTTTGCTGAGATCATTTATTCATCATTGGTGTGCCATGGCATTTGCAGGGACGTGAACGGGTTTTGCAAGAGAGAGTGCAACAACTCCCTCCTGCCAGTAGGAAGCAGGAGTGGTTACTAGCAGGTGCCCTGATAATACTGGCATTCATGTTTCAGCCAGGCAGGGGTTAATGTCAGTGGGAGAAGCTGGGTATAGTGCAGTATGGAACAGACAGACAGTTAGACAGAGTCTAGATCTAGGAGTTAGTGAGATCAGACAACTACAGCAGACTCTATGTGAGCTGCCCCAAGGGCTTGCGACTCTTGGGCCCTAAGCTAGGAATATTTAATGGCCCAGGTAAAGTGAATGAGGAAGACTAGGACTCTTTACATTCAATTTACTGTTTCTATTTATATTGTATTTTTAAACTGTTGCCTATTAGCCAATATTTCATGGCACTGAGGCCTTCTGCTAGTCTTAGGCACAGTAAATGCCAGTAGTCACATGCAGACTCATGATCAGAGACTAATTAAGGTCCAGATAATGAGCATTATCCAGGACCATGACTCAGGATTGCAAGCCTACAGACCCAGTAAGAAGAATCTTAAGCTTTTGTAGTCAGAGTGGTTTGAGAAAGAAGCTGAATGTGAAAACCACTGGGGGATCTGAGGAAGTGACCTCAGGGCCACAAAACATTGGCTAATAGGCAAAAAGGTGGCAATTTAAAAATATCATACAAATAAACATATCAAAATGAACATTATGAGTCAAAGCCTTCTGCACTTGTTGTACCCGGTTCAGTAATAGCACCACAGAGGCAGACTCCTCCACATTATCTCCATATTCTAACATATTTACTTAAGAGAGGTAGGCATCCAGGCCCAACCCTCCCTCTTTATGTAACTGTCTCACAGCTAACATATAGTGGGATTACGGGGAGGGTGAGGAGACTATAGGAGGGGTTCCTGCTTAAGGGGAGCACCAGATGGTTGTCTGGCCTGAAAGTAGTTCCCCCAAAGCTTGGCTGGAGACCCTGGTGGGGGACATTGTTGGTTGGTGTCTCTACCAAGGAAGATGCTCCACAAAGATGTGTGGAGGACCCAGAATGAAAACTGACTGCTGTAATGTAGGAGATGAAATGAGGTTTAGTGGATGGCAGGTGTTAGCAGGAAAGTTGGCCTGACCTGTCTATTCAGACTACAGATGTGTTCTAGAAAGTCTGCACAGTTGTAAATCACCCCATGCACATATAGTTACACTGCATGTTTACAGAAGGAGTTTAATCTGGCTTTGTTCTTAGTAAGGACAGCATGTGGAGGACTGAGAAGAAGGCCATTGTACGTGGAGCATCCAGACCGCTAATTATTTACACTTTTATGCCAAATGTTCATGCTGATTCTGGCATTTACAACCTCACATCCTATGGGGATATCTTACAGAAATAGAAGATCTCCCCAATCTGACATTCAGGTCAGAAAGAATAGAGAGACAGCCCATAAGTCACTGGTTGAGTGGTGCTAATGTTGAAGACCTGCTTGGAGGTAGCAGAGATGGGTTTAAGAGAATGATTGAGTTAACATGCACTGTCATCCATGAGTCTTGTTTTTCCCCCCGAGTGATGCCCTGAAGACAAATATTACTAAGGCTGATGAAGCCTTAAACTAAGGCCTTGTCTAGACTAGGGTGTTTAAAATGATTTAAGGAGCTTAAACCATTTTAAAGCGCCATAGCACGGCTCGTGTCTGCACCTAACATGCACTGTAGTCTGGTTTTAAAAAATCATGCTTAAACCCTGATAAGACCTAGGCTTAAACACAGCTTTTAAAACATTCCAGGAGTTAAACTGGATTTACCTGTAGTGCAGACAGTCAGGCATGGTTCTCTTTCATGCAGCAGGATGTCAGCACATAGGAACTGGTTACTAGTTAACTCGGTCCGGAGGCTGTACTGCAGATGCTGTAAACCATTTTTAATAATGGTTTACAACATCCTGGCAGTAGTGCAGATGCTACAGCACTATAATTAATCTATTTTTAAAAACATTGTAAGTTACCGTGCTGTAGTCTGAACAGGGCCTTAGCTGTAGCTAAAAGTGAACTACAGTAAAAATTTACTAAAAAAAACCCAACTATGTTGTGCAGAGTGATTTGTGTGTTTAGACCTTATGTGTTCCTTCCCTTGTTTTGTTTGCTGTTAGAAGTTCTTTTCTCAGTTTGCCTACTTGTTTTATGGCCTCCGGGGATCTCCATGTCTGCATGTTTTATTGCTTTTCCTTTTCCTATAATGCCTCCAGCCCCAGTAACACTAATAAATCAGAGACCATTGAGTCAGTGAGTGCTTGCTTACTGTTCACTCCGCAGCAGCACTGTGCCGTTAGAAGTCTGTTATTGTGGCCTCAAATAAATAACTCTTTCTGATGCTATTTTGTTTTCAAGGTGTATGCCTAGGTCTAGTCAGCGAGAGTGAAAGTTTAGTTTTTAAAGCTTTTCTTTTCATCAAACCACACACAGCCATAAAAAGCACACAAATCACACCAGGTCATGAATTCTTTAATTAATGAAGACTAACACTTTCCGTAAGGAATAACCACACAATTATCCCTCAGGTGTTTACCTGACTGTGATTGTAGCCTTTTCTAGTACTTATTAGGTAAGGACAGGCACTTAAAATCAAATCACATATCTACTGCTGCAAAATAAGCAGCAATCCAGCTTGCACTGAATTAATGATCTCTGACGCATCACTGTCACATGGAACAGGAGGCATTGTAGGAAAAGGAAAGGCAATAAAAACATACAGGCAAGGAGATTTCCAGTGGTCAATTTAAAAAAAACTCTTAACAGCAAACAAATCAATGAACACACTAGGAATACACATGCAATTCAAAACACTCTGGCCCAGATATTCAAACTGCACCACAAAGTAGCGCAATAGCAGGAGCAGGGGCAAGTGTAGTGTGCCTATGCACAACACGCGCAATATTCAAACACAGCGCAGGCCAAGATGCACTTGCGCAACACAACTGAATATCACACCAATCACGCCAGGATGTGCAGTGGCACAGGGCTGATGTGCATTAGCACAACCAGGGATGTGCAGTGAAGCAGGGTAGCAGTGCAGCAGCACAACCAAGGATGCGCAGGGACAGGATGCAGGGATGTACCACCCATGGAAGACATGGGCAGAGGAGCACGCAGCAGACCTGACAGTGTCCCCCGCACCCCATGAACTACACAATCTGAAGTGAGCTGGAAGAACCACCAGCCCATGGACACCAGCAACAATTCCACAGCTGGGGCATGGTGCCCCAGCACACCCCCTGGCAAGCTGTGACCAGAACACAAGGAGGTCTGGCCACCCTGTGCTACACCATCCTACCAATGCAGAGCACACCCTACACAGTGATCCCCAGACACCCTGCACAGGAGCAGTGTCCAAAAGTGCATGTCTCCTCATGCATGCCACCACCCCCACTGTGACAATGCGACCCTGTGCACCATGGAGCCATGCATGGCAGCCCCACCATGTGCACCCTGCAGCAGGTGACAGCAGCCACTGATGCAAGAACTGCAGACACAGTGCCGCCCTGCACGGCCCCCCCGAGGCACAGCCGAGAGAACAACACTGCGTTGGCACCTGAGGTACCCCGCATGTGACAGGGCCTGCACTGGACCCCACCACCAGCAGGACAGCACCCCGCACACCCACTCAAGCACACACTCTGTCCCAGCACTGGCTCCAACAGCCGGCACAGATGCCCACAGTGGTGCATGGAAGCATACGCCACACAGGATGCAACACAGGGCATGGACAAACACCCACCCATACCCAAGGGCACCCCAACACAGGGACACAATAGTGGGGCAACAAACCCACTGGCATGCGGCCACAGCAGCCATGTGCCCATGGCCAGCACCCTTCCATGGCACAGGTGTACCAGCCACCCTGCGCATGCACCATGAATCCATCCACCACCAGTATGCGGCTGGAGCACAAGTGACAGACATCGGAGCACATTCCCTGCAACAGACACAAGCGACAGCATGGAGGGGAGACAACAACAGCAGAGGCCACAGTGCCACCCAAGGCAGAAGTTCACCATACTGGTGACAGGAGGCAATCTGCCATTGTGCTGGATACAGGGGGTGGCCAGCATAGACAGCCACCACTGACATGCCAGCAGACCGTGCATAGCACAGACATGCAAGGGTGTCAGGAGCACAGGCCATGGACAGTCTGACAGGGGCACCATGGACACAGTGCATGCACCATGGACCGCTGCACACAGGTGTCCAGTGCACAGAGAACAACACGCAAACCACAGACAGTGACCGAGTCCCCCACCCACACCATAGGTGGGTCCCTGCCAGACACACACACATGCCCAGGCCTGCACCACCCCGATGCCATGCACACCACTGCAGCCAAGCACCTGTAGCCCACTGCAAATCAGAGACCACCACAGTTGTCAAAACAAAATATATGTATTAAACAAAATCAACAACAAAACATATTTACAAATATATACAAGGGTGGGGGGAATGGGCCACAAACCAGGTGGGGGCAGGCATGGGGCAGGGTGAACAAATGATAGGGGTGAACAAATGGGAGAGGGAAGAAAGGGTGTGAGGGTGAGTCCAGGGGGAGAATTCAACTAGTGGGCATAGAGGGCCTATTGCCTGCTCCACTCTTCACTCCTGTGCCGTCTCCATCTACTGTGGCGCCGGACCCCATTGCACTCCATCCGCTGCAGGATCTCGAGCATTGCCCTTGCAAGCTGCAGCAGCTCCTGCACCCCTCTCTCGATGGCTGTCCAGCATTGTCCACCAAGGGAGCGTGACTGCCCAGCCCCCTGCAAGCCCACCCATTGTGCATGGCATACAGCCGTGGGCCATGCCCCTGTGATGGTGTGCGACCACCCAGTGACTGTGTCCACAAGACACACCTACCCAGGCAGCCATAACCATGTGGACCGCTGCACACACCCACCACCCATGTCCCACACAGCACCACCGTGGTCATACAGTGACATGGCTATGTGGTGAGAAGGCAGTAGCACAGCCATGTACCCAGTGCACGCATGAACCACCAGTGATGCCCACCCACACATGCAGTGCCACAGGACAGTACTGAGTGTACTGTGTGGTGTGCATGGTGGTGGGGCCAAGTACTGGTGGCCATGCCCCACCGCCAACCCTGCAACGCAGCATGCACAGATGTGATGGGAAAAAAGGCACTCACCTGTATCCATACCATCTGGGTGCTGCTGGTCCATGACCCCTCCTCCACGTCCCTGCTGCGGCGCACTGGCCCTCTACCGCTCAGCTCAGACTTCCCTTGCCCTATGGCACTCCTCCGGGCCTAGGATGCAAACACGGAGAGGGGAACATCGGTACAAACCAGTAGCAAAGCCCCCCTAGTGTGTGCATTACCGCACAGCCCAGTCATGCCACAACCCCACCACCACCACCACCACCCACAATGGATGGCCCCCACCTCCCTGTGGGGTGGACACGTGCACACCACGATACCCAAATGGACGGATGCTACCAGTGTATGGATGGAGCACCTACCTAGCCGTGGCATGGCGCCTCACCGGATGCATGCCTGTAGACAGTCCAGTCTATCTGGGCCCCTCCGCCAGAGGTCCCCATACCGGTGGTGACACTGCTCACTGGTACGGGCAATTCCTGTGGCCTCCTCCATGCCCTCTGCTACCTCCTCCCACACAGCGCTGTGTGGCCTATTCAGTGGGTCCTGTCCAAACAGGACCCCAGCATGGGGCTCAACAATGGCCACAAGGTTGGCCAGCTCAACCACGCTCCACTGCTGGGCTCTCCTGCATGACATCTCTCAGGCAGTCCAGATAACGAAATGGCACTCTGTAGCGCACATCTTCCATGTGCAGATGTTGCATGGTACAGCGCTGTCATTCCCCATCATGCTGTCACTGAACAGCGTGATAGGGGTGCATCCATGTGGATGCATGGCACCTAGGGGCAAAGGTTGACCACAAGGTCAAGGGTCTGTCATGCATGGACCGCCACAGTGCTATTGGGACTCCCTGCGTGTAGCACGGTAGGGTGCCTATGTGTGATGCCCTGCAGTAGCCTACCGTGCTATGGCTCCATGGTGTCTACGGCGCACCAGGGCACAAGCTTCACATGTGAGAACAGTGCACTGATGCCACTGGCACAGTGGTGGCCGTGCCCTGCAATGCCTCCTGCACACAGCACGTCATCAGCGCAGCAGGAGTCGGCGTCAGCACCCCGGGCGTGCACCATGTGGTGCCTCCTGTGCACATCACAGAGCTGTGCCATTGCCTGAGCACACTCAACAACACAGCGTAAGGCACAGCAGCACGATATTCAGCCAGCATATGCAAATCAGCTCATCAGCAATTCCATGGCAGAACCACTGCATTAGCATCCACTTAAAGTTGCGTCTCACCTCATTGGCATGTGTTGCACTATATAAATGTGACAGGGGGCTGCAGAGGACATAGTTTGGTATTGCAGTCTATTGTAGTGAATTGCATGCTGTTTGGATGTGTGGACTGTGGTGTGTGAGTGATGCATGGGACTGCACATTCAAAGGTAACGCCTGTCATTTCCACAGGCTCTATCATGACCGAATGAGAGGAAGAGGAGGAACAGGGACGGGGAGAAGGAGGAGGCCCAACTTCACCCAGGCTGAATCAGATGCCCTGTTCAAAGCCTATCTCAACAGGGAACTGCTGCTCAGTGGACAGCATGGAACACTACAGGCCTATGCTGCGGCATGGGGTGAGGTTGTGCATGCCATGAACCAGCATGGCAGCCACCAGCGGGCAGTGCAGGAGTGTAAAAAGAAGGTTGGCACGGACAGGAGGAGGATAAAGGACAAGGTGGCTGCCATCAGGGCAGCATGTGCTGCCACCGGTGGTGGACAGCCAGGTGTGCCACGCCTGATGCCACAGGAGGAGCGAGTGGCTGGCAGCATGTGGCATTGTGCCATAGAGGGCGTTCCTGGTGGTGGCTTCCAGATGAGTGGCAGCCCATCACTGCATGGTAGGTCCTGTGCTGTCACTGTGTGGGTGGTGGTGGGAATTCCACAGGGTAGGGAAGACAGTAATGCTACTGTGTTCCCTTACAGCTCCTGAGTATCTACATGGGTCAGCGGTGGTGGGTGTGTCCACCGAGGGTGATGCCCTGGACATAGAGGAATGCCTATCCACCTCCACAGGTGTCCAAGGGACAGGACCACTGCATACCTGCCTGTCTGTCCAGACTGAAGATGGTGGTGCGGGTGCGGATGAGGCCCTGCCTGTGTCCCAGAGTGACAGCGCCCACGGACTCCAGCATGCTGAGACATGGACTGGTGCCAGATCTGGCACCGATGATGATGGCTCACACATCCCGGACAGTGATACATGTGGGATGCAGGATGGTCCCACAGCAGGAAATGGCACGGGCGTAGCCATGGGTGGTGCCGCCGTGGAGGCCTGCATGACATCACAGTCCCAGCCTGTGCCTGTATGCCCCAGTGGGGCAGCAATGGTGTGCTTCCAGGCCGGTGGGGCTGTTGTGGTCACTGCAGCGGTGACAGTGAGCCCTGGCTATCAGCAGCCAGAGAGGCAGTGCCAGCAGTCAGCCAATGGTGACGGTGGTACAGTGTTGGGGGCAGTGGCAGTGCATCACGTGTGGACATGCCCCGGCATGGCTCTTTTGTGCAGTGCCCATCATCAAGGGGTGCTGCCCAGCAGGGCCAAGAACACCATGAGGGACAGCATGCCAAACCGGCTGATGACCTCTTTGATGAGCACAGCCTCCTATTCCAGGCTTCAGTGGATCAGTAGTTGCGGCTTGTGACTGCAGTGGATGCACTCGGTGCAGTTCTGCACCAGGCAGAGGAGCGGCGCAGCAGAGACCATGGTCTGCTCCTGGCAGAGATGGTCTGGCAGCGGGAGGATGTGACCGCTGCTATTGACAGGCAGAGACATGCATTCACAGCTGTTATGGCCACATTGGGCACCCAGTTCTGTACCCATGTGCCGCAGACATTATGCAGTGTCATGTCCACCCCCCCATTCCCGGTGCCGTGTGACACCTTCCATGTTGACACCGGGTTTGGCTGTGGGCATACCAAGCACGCCTGGCGCGGGCATCTTCGGTGAGCTGCAGACCCCTGTATGAACACGGTCACATTTCTGCAGTGTCACCCCTGGGGAACTGTTGGTGCCACCCCATGAGGCCAGTGGTCAGCCTGGCACAGCTGGCAGGTCTCAGCGGGGCTGCCCACACATCCATGGCAGCCGTGGCACTGTGCCACATGACTGACCTGTCTCCCACCATGACCACTGTCTGCCGCTGCCCTGTGTGCAGTGTGGTGTGTGTCATGCGATGCATGGGTGGGGTACCCAGCCCTGCACACACATGGTCCCTGTGCACACCCTCCCGGCTGCTGGCCACTGTGGTGTGTGCATGATGATGCCTGAGTTGTGCTGTCCGCCAGTGTGCAATGGTGCCCAGCATCTGAGGCACACACAGTGATGGCCACTGGGTGTGGTCGTGTGTGGATCTGTGTGGGGGTAGGGGTTGCATTTGGGATTGGCATGCCATCTACCCCTTGTGCATGTCTTGTGGTGTGTGTGTGTGTGTGTGCGCACGCACGTGTCATGTTTGGCCCTGCCCATCCCTGATGCCGTGTGCGGTTCCACGCTCAGACCCATTCCCTTGCTGCCATCCACCCCTGGGGTTCATCCATGCCTGTCTGTGGGCTGTGCCCTTGCCATTGGTGGTTGCACATGGCCCCGTGACCTACCTATGTTGGACAAAGTGCTCTTCGGTGATGGTGTCCAGGTGCAGCTGTGACATCCAGATCAGGCGGGGGTCCCTTCACCCAGGGGGTGGCTGCCCATCACCATCTGGACCGGCGTTCTCATTGTCCCCACTGCTGTCCCCCTGTTCAACCTCTATGGCAATCCCACAGTCGTTGGCCATGTTGTGCAGGATGCAGCAGACCAGGAATAGCCCGCAGGCCTTCAAGAGGCTGTACTGTAAGGCACCACCAGACGTGTCCAGGCACTGGAAATGTGCCTTCAGCATCCCGAACACCCACTCAATGACATTCCATGTTGTGGCATGTGCCTCATTGTACCGTAGCTGCAATGGGGTCGCAGGGCGCCAGTATGGTGTGAGCAGCCAGGGACTGAGTGGGTAGCCACTGTCACCTGTGTGTAGAGGGTGGACATTAGTATGGTGGTCTGCATCACTTTGCCATGGGCCGTCAAGGTCGATACTCATGGCACCTCTGACTATGCACCCCCCCATGTCTGCTCATGTCGTCCTTCGTGATGTGCATACTCACCCACTAGGTCACCAGTGGGGATGTCCCCACTCTCAAACCTGTGGCACAGTGTGGACTGGTGCCAGATGAAGGCATCATGTGCTCCTCCAGGGTGAATGGCACAGACATTGGTTATGCACCCCCTGGCATCGCACACCACCTGGCAGTTGATGCTGGCATACCCCTTCTGGTTTATGCAGCTCACACTGTCAGGGCCAGGTGGTGTGCGGATGGCCACATGGGTGTAGTCAATAGCCCCGAGCATGCCAGGCATCCGTGCTACCCTATGGAACTCTTGTATGTGTGCTGTGCGCTCTGCCTGTGTGCTGGGGAAATGGATGTACTCTGCAGCATGTGGCAGCAGTGCACTGAGGAATTGTGTGAGTAGGCATGACGCGGCTGACTGGGTTATGCCTGTTGTGTCCCCTGTTGGTCTCTGGAAGGTGCCCGTGGTGAGCAGGCACGTGACAGCTGTCACCTTCATCTCCACTGACAGAGCATGGCTCCATCATCTGGGTGCCTGCATCTCATCACTGCACAGCTCACAGAGCCGCCTCAGGATCACCCGGTTCAGGCAGTACCGGCCCACAATCTGTGTGTCAGAGTAGTGTTCGAAGGTGGTGCGGGATCGGTACCCCCTGTTCTGGGCAGACCACCAATGGACCTTCCATGGCCGTGCCCCCCTGCTGCCTGCCTTCTCACACCCCTCATTACTGCCTCCATCTGGAAGGTGGTACTGGCCATGTCCCTGGCTGGTGTCCCCCCCCGGCTGCTGTTAGCCCGTTCCCCCCGCTGTCCATTTATGATGCTCCCCCTGCATCGGGTACACCTCCGGCCTTTGGCTGTGGCTGTCCTGCCTACTGCCACTGCTCTCAGTCCACTGTGGCACTACCTTGGCAATCCTGCACAGTGGAACAGGCTCCCCACTCCTTTCCTGTTCCTGGTTTACTCCAGGTGTGCCCTGTCCTGCTCCTGCCCAGTGCTGCTCACTGCTACCCTCTGCCTTGTGCCTGTTAGCTTGCTCCCACCTGTGGCTTCCCTGTAGCGTTCTTGCACCCCTCTCTTGATCCTTTTTATTTTGGATCATTTCTGCTGTTGCGCAACTTCTGGTAGATCCCCATTGTGCATGGCGCATACTGTTGAATATCACACTGCGCATGTTATTCATGGTTCCTCCCCCTACGGTTGCGCATGCATTCATTACTATTGCACTCTTGCACATTGCAACTTGCACAGCACACCTGCCTCCTGCTGAATATCGCACAATGGTGAATTTCCATACTTGCGCTGATGCATCTCTGTTGCGCATGGCGCATCCCTTTTGAATATCCGGCCCTCTGCATACAGTAACATATATTTTTGTAAATTTTGGCTGTAGTGCTCCTTGAAAATGTGCAGAACTAGTGGAGTCACCATCACTTATATACTGTAGAACTGATGTAAACATGCAGATGACCTGCTATAAGAGAATGAATTGGGTCCCTGGACCATGCAGTAAATAAGTATGCACTTACACAGTTTATAAGTAAAGACTGATGTGTGCTGCAACACATTCTCAAGTGTTTCCATACTGGGCTCCAAGATGCATACTATCCTGCCCCACATTAAAGCCAGGATTCAGGGAAAAAATATAAATACTCACCGTGAGGAATTCCTGCCATGAGCGCAACCCCTGGTAAGGGAAGGTCCTGGGGCATAACCCAAGGACTAATGTGGTGCCCACTTGGCTGTGCCAGTGTTCTAGTCTGGGCTGTTAAAGGGGGAGATCATAGGATGAAGGGTAACAAAAACATCATGGCAAGTATAAGCATCACCATGAAGGAACTTTATGATCCACTGAAAGCAGGACTAAACTGGCACCATTCAGTCCTGCCTTAATGGTGCCAGCTAGTTCCTTCATGGTGCTTTCCACATACATACTTTTTTAAGACCTGAAGTTTATCAAAGAGATTTTTGGACAGAGATCAAAATCCCAATGCAACACAATTTCAGTTAGTTTAATCTTATACAGGTTAGATGACATGTTTTACATAGGTAAATAGTTCTTATAATGGTATGATCCAAAGAAGCACTTTCTATTTGGTTACGCTTAACTTCTCCCTTGTTTCCTTTCCTCTCTCCCCAAACTCTCATGGCACAAACTCTGGTCTACATGCTGTTATATATAATAAACAACTTGTCCATTGATTTTGAAATTTGTCTGGAATGTTTGAGTCTTGCTTTTTTCCCATTTTGGAGATTTCAAAGATAGTGTCTTCTTGCTGCTGGAGAGTCAGGATTCCTGGTTGCAGCCATAACCTGGTTATTACTTTTTTTTTTTTGCTGCTGTAATAAATGTTCTTAATTTAATATGTACCATATTGGTGATGTTTTCTGGGTGATTTAAAAATATGACCATTTCAGAAGTCATGGTCCCACCCAAGTTCCTGAATCTAATTATGTAATTTTTCCCCACCTTGTTATTTACTTGCATGCTTACAGTGAAAAGTGGGGAGGGGATTGTGTTATTGTGTTCCCTGTCACAGTGGGTGGGAATTGTATTTATTTCCTGTGGGGAAACACCCTGGTAGTGCTCTGTCATAAGGATCCCCATAGGTGGAGGCACCACACCACTTTCCAAACCCATTTCTAACCACAAATCACAAACAGACTTTGCCCTTTACCCTCTCCAGGCTTAGTCAGCACACCTCATGGGTGGGGTGGTTACACATTTGGAGGCACTGGTAGGATTTCTGGAACATTTCTGCAACATCTCACCCTGGGCAGGAACAGAGTTTGTTACCCACCCCCTCCAATTTTCAACTTCATGATAGATTGCAACCAACTCGTTGCTAGACTGGTGCAAGTGTGAGGACTACAAGGGTGAGAGCTTTGATCCAGAAAAAATCCATTTAGGTGCATGAGATTCTTGAAGGAATCCCTAGGGACCATCTCAAAAGTGTCATGGGCAGCATAAAATGTTTGGGATCAGTGACTGTTCCTGGGAAAGTTTACCATTTGGCTCAACAGACATGTGTTCTGATGGAGTTCTGAGAGAATATTGATCCCTCAATGGTGCCTGACAAGTTCAGTAATGATGGAGACCTCACCCCACATGATTCATAACTACCCATGCAAGCCTGGACCCTCTGCCTGAGGGCTCTAAAGAGGAAAGCAAATTCAAACAGACAGAAGCTGCAATCCTTTTTGGCAGCTAATGGGAAGACTGTTCATGATGTGAAAGCATTCTTCAGGGAAGAAGAAGCAGTGCCAAAAATATGAACTGGCAGAGTCTGGGTTGTGGGACAGGACTGTAAACCCTATTTTGTCACACCCTATGAACAATACCGGAGACTGCATACTTTCTCTTGAGCCACCTCCACTCCTCTTGGGGAGAATGACTATGAAAGTTGGATGAGCTGGGATGCATAGCTGGAGAAAGCATGGAAGTGTTCAGATGATGAGAAATGCAAAAGAGCTGTGGAGAGCATGAGATGTATAGCTTTGAACATGATCTGTTCCCTATATGCCAGCCAAACTGCATCACAAGTGATCTTGCCATACTTAAGAGTACATTTGGAGCAGCTGAGTGGAGGGATGACCTAATTTACCAATTGGGACCCCCCACCCAAAAAGAGAGATAAAAGTTATCTCATTACATGACCCAAGTAGAGACTGTGATTCAAAGAATTGTAGAAGCTGGAGGATTACCTCTGCACAGTCTGCACAGATGAGTCTGGACTAGATTTTTTGAGGAGCTGTGTATTTTCTCTGGACACTGATGTCTCTCATGTTGAAAGAATGCAGAGCAGGTCTCGTAAATGTCTGACAGCTACTGGATGGAATAAGGGAAGAAGAAAGTACAAGAAGCCATTGACAGTTTATTATGAATACCCACAGAGAACACCGTACCCCTGCAGCTGCAAGATAACAGCTGTCGAGAGCAGAATGATGCCCTGGATATGGCTACTCAGGTGAAGAAACTGACAGTGTGTGCAAAGGCCTTGCAGATGGAGCTGGCACCTCATTCACAAACTAACTCCCTGTCACCAGGTCATGGAAACCCACCAAATCCTTCATCTGCCCAAAGAGTCGGGCCTCGATGCTTGATGCTGCCCAGAGATGGACTTTTCTGCCTTCACTGTGGATAAGATGGACATTTCACACAAGGATGTGGCAGGCCCAAGAACCAGCAGCTTGTAGATCACAAATGGAAAAGCAGCAACAGTTACAGAGAAATAACAGTGAAGCCCAGTAAGGGAGTGACCTGGGACTCTGAGAGTGAACAGCTCTGTAAGATGGACAAATCATGTTACCTCTGTTCAACACAAGTTGCCACCTGGATTGATGGGTCCCACCGTGACCATACAGATATCTGTTGAGGGATACCAATGTTGATACCAATGTGAAGTCATAATGGACAGTGGATTTCAAGTCACCATCATCTACCAATCATTTTAACGGATGTACCTGAAACATCTGCTCTTACAATCTCTAGAAAGACTTTCCGTCTGGGCTTTGAGGAGTGCAAACTATCCCTAGTTGGACCAGATCATCATTGTAAAGTCCCTGGAAAGAGGTTTGCCAAGCTGTCTAATAGTTCAATAAGACATACTTCTTGCTACCTATGTAATGGTCAAGAGTATCAACATTTTATTTATTTATTTCAAAAGCGTCACCAGGAAAGTCATATTGAGCTGGTAAGTGAGCTGGTAAGAGAGCTGGTAGTTCATTTTCAGATGTGTCCTGGGGGAGGGTGAAGAAAGGTGAGGAGAACATGTACAAAGTACAATGTATGAAATAATAGAATAAATTAGAAATAATAAATCAACATGTACAACTAAGACCACTTGAAGAATAATAACCAAATAGTAAAATTACTATACGATAAATTGTGTAACTGGCAAAAGAACACTGAACAGCATGCAGCAACAAAATAAGAAACAGGGCGATATAACTGAAACTAAAGTAGGGCAGTGCAGGTGTCAGTGTTGGTGGAAGACAGGTGAAAAGGAATCCACCCCAACATCAGAAGCAACTGAATGAGTGAATAGAGAACTCATGGAGGAGAGATTTCTGAGCAGTAAAGGAAGGAGCAGAGTGAACATAAAGTTAAAGAATAAAACACATAAGGATTTGACAGTGCATTCTGGTACATTACTAGCCAACCTGTACACTGTTGAAGTGGTAGTGGCACCATCCCACCAGGATTGGACCCCTTGAATAGTTTTCCATTTTGGGTCATCTCCCATTCCCCAACTCAAAGAAATGACTGCAAGGGGAATTAGCTGATCAGTCAGATATCCTCTCATGCCATGAGTGGGATGTGGAGTGTGCCAAAGGGGAAGACCACTGTATATGATTGCATGACGATTGCCCCTTCAGAGAAGGATCAAGGAGACTGGCACCTGCTGACAATGAAGATGTCAGACAACACCTGCAAGAACTCTTGGTGGGAGGGATCATAAAAGAGTCTTGGAACCCCTATGCTTCACCTACAGTAGTAGCCTGAAAGAAGACTGACACCATAAGAATATGTATTGACTGTTGTGCCCTTAATCAAAGGACTGTGGCCAACCAATACACCATGCCTCGAGTGCAAGACACCCTGGACAGCCTCACAGGGAGTAGATGGCTCTCTGTGCTGGACTTGCTCAGTGGATACTATTAAATATCGATGGCTGAGGAAGAAATGGAGAAAACTGCCTTTATCTGCCTCTTGGTTTTCATCAATTTGAGCATATGCAACAGGAAATATCTGATACCCCAGCAACTTTCTAGCACCTAACGTAGAAGGTGGTAGGTGATATGAATCTTCTAGAGGCCTTAGTCTAACTGGCTGATTTCATAGTGTTTAGGAGGACACTGGAAGAACATGAAGCCTGACTACTAAAGGTGCTGGATCAGCTGAAGGAACATAGTGTAAAGCTCTCTCTGGACAAGTGTCAGTTCTGTCAGACATATGTTGGACACATTGTATCAAAGCAAGGAATTAGCACTGACCTAGCAACAGTGGAAGCCCTTAGAACATGGCTGAGATCCAACAGTTTAAAAATGCTTCAGTTGTTCTTGTGGTTCTGTGGATACCATAGGAGATTCATAATACTATAGAAGATTCATAAAGGAATACTCCTCGGTGGTTAGGCCATTAAACAACTTGACTCAGGGGTACCCTCCAAACCAAAAGATCAGAGGTTCAGAGAGACAAAACAGAAACCACCACTGGAATACTACAGGACCAGTGAACCTTCTGGGGATAGATGGACTATGGACTGTGAAAGTATTTTTCAGGATATTATTCAACATCTAATGGGGCCCCTGTATTAGCTTTTCAGGCTATACCAAACCATATGCCCTTCACAATGATGCCGGCATGGCAGGACTGGGTGCTGTACTTTACCAAGAGCATGAAAATGGTATGAGACTGGTTGCCTGCACCAGTTGCAGTCTCAGTCCATTTGAAAAGAACTGTCCAGTCCATAAGGTGGAGTTCCTTGCACTGAAATGGGCAGTGACTGATCAATTCAATGAATATCTTTAAGGAACCAGGTTGATTATATTAGAATAGAATTTGAATTTGACGGCAGATAAGGAACGCTTGGCCCACCCAGTCTGCCCATTTCCCTACCTACTGGATAAGCTGCAGCTCCTAGTTAACCAGCAGCCTACTTCTTCCTACCCCCACCCCCCAGAACTGCCTTATGACTATCCCATGCATGCTTGAATTCCACCACTGATTTTGACTCCACAACCTCCTCCGGAAGGCCGTTCCATGCATCCACAACCCTCTCTGTGAAAAAATACTTCCTTAAATTACCTCTGAGCCGCCCCTCTATCTTCAAATTGTGCCCTCTTGTTCTTGCACACCTCTTTTTGAAAGATTCTACCCTCTTGGACTTTGTTGATTCCCTGAGGTACTTGAAAGTTTCTATCATGTCCCCCTCTCCCTTCTTTCCTCGAGGCTATACATATTAAGCTCCTTAAGTCTCTCTTCATGTCTTCCGGTGCAGACCCTGCACCATTTTAGTTGCCCTCCTCTGGACAGCTTCCATCTTGTCTATGTCTTTCTGGAGACTGGGTCTCCAGAACTGCACACAGTACTCAGATGGGGTCTCACCAGCTGTCTGTACAGAGGATAATAACTTCCTGTTTTCTATTGGTGATGCCTCTCCTATGCATCCCAGTATCCCCCAGCCTCCTTGCTGCCCTCTCACATTGCTTGCCCGTCTTTAGGTCATCTGATATGACTGCCCCTAGGTCCCTTTCCATTTTGTTGTTGTTAGTATCTCACCCCCATTGTGTACTCTTCCCTGGGTTTTGTCTCCCAGGTGCATTACCTTGCACTTCTTAGCATTGAATCTAAGCTGCCATACATTTGACCATTCCTCTAACCTTGCCAAGTCCTTCTCATCCTTTCCACCCCACCCTGTGTATCAACTCTGTTGCAGATCTTAGTGTCATCTGCAAAGAGACATACTTTTCCTTCCAGTCCTTCTGCAATGTCGCTTATAAAGACATTGAAGAGGACCGTCCTAATACTGAACCCTGACGGTACCCCACTAGTAACCCTCCTTTCTTCTGAGTGGACTCCATTTACTATTACTCTCTGTGTCCTATTCTCCAGCCAATTCTTTACCCAGGCTGTCATCTTGGGACCCACTCCCAGGCTGGCTAACTTGTATATTAATCTTTTGTGTGGGACTGTGTCAAATGCCTTGCTAAAGTCTAGGTAGGCCATGTCCACAGCCCCTCCCTGATCTACTACTTTGGTCACCCAGTCAAAGAAATCTATCAGATTCGTCTGGCATGACCTTCCCGTTGTGAATCCATGCTGCCTAGGGTCCTGTGCCCCTCTGGCCTCTAGATACTCGACAATTCTTTCCTTTAGAAGTGATTCCATCATTTTCCCTATCACTGAGGTTAAACTAACATGTCTATAGTTTCCTGCTTCTGCCTTGCTCCCACTTTTGTGAAGGGGAATCACATCTGCCCTCCTCCAGTCCTCGGTACCACCCCATCCTCCCATGATTTGTTAAAAAGGGTAGTCAGTGGTGTCACTAGTTCTACCCTTAGTTCTTTAGAATTCTGGGATGAATCCCATCAGGCCCCATTGCTTTGTCCACCTTCAGTTTTAAGAGTTCTTTCATAACCCTTTCTTCTGTAAATGGGCCGGTATCAACTTCTGTATCCAGAGTGTTACTACTGTTTGTTTTATGTACCTCTTCTTTGTAAATACTGAGCAAAAATATTTGTTTAGTATCTCTGCCTTTCACAGTCTCCTCTGCCCACCCTCCCTCCCCTTTATTAAGCCTCACTATCCCTCCCTTGGTCTTCCTTCGCTCCCTGATGTACCTATAAAAGGTTTTATCCCTTCTTAACTGAGTTGGCTATCTTTTCCTCGGTTTGGGCCTTTGCTGTTCTGACTGCCTTCCCAGCCTCCTTTTGCTTTAACTGATACAGTTCTCTGTCCTGCTCCTTCTGTGTTCCTTGTACTTCCTGAATGCTTTCTTTTCTCTTGAACCTTCACTGCCACTTCCTTTGAGAACCATAGTGGTTTCTACATCATCTTGTTTTGTTTATTTGCTTCACACAAAGGCTCGTACCTCTGTGATGGCAGTTTTATTATTCCCCATTGTTCTTCCACCCTCCTTCCTGCCCATTTGCTAGTGCGTCCTTAGGCACTCACCCATTTTGGCAAAGTCAGCCCTCCTAAAGTCCAGTACTTTTGTCTTTGTATGGCTTGACTCTATTGCTGTGTTTATTTGAACCATACTGTTCGATGGTCGCTAGTTCCCAGATGGCTACCCACTTCTACATCTGTAATCCTCTCACCATCTCCATTTGAGAGAATCAAGTCTAATATTGCTCCCCTCTCGAGTGGGCTCCAGTACTAGTTGTCTAAGGCATGCCCCTGTAGGGCATCTAGAATAACTACATTTTCAAGTGGCAGCTGCAACTGCACTCCAGTTAACATCTGGCATATTCAGATCACCCATCAGCAATATCTCCCTTTTCTGCCATTCTAAGTATACTTTCTATCATTTCCTGTCCATTTCCTCCCCTGAGAAGGGTCTGTACAACCCTGTGCATATTGTGGTGCCATTGCCTGTCTCCAAATTTACCCACAGTGCTTCTTCTCCTCCCTGTGTACCTTTTTGTTCTGTTGCTTTTATTCCTTCCCTTATGTAAAGAACTACTCCTCCTCCTCTTTTACCCTCCTGTCCCTCCTGTAGACAGTGTATCCTGGTATGTTTATGTCCCAGTCATGGTTTTGTGTGTACCATGTTTCTGTGACTGCCACGATATCCAGATGTTCTTCCTCCATCAAGGCCACTAATTCAGGAAGCTTGTTACCCAGACTACGGGCATTAGTACTCATTGCTCTCCATTTTTTGATGGCTCTACCTTCCAGTGCAACATCCCCCACTGACCGTCCTACCTCTGTCTTTTTCTCATTTAGTACCCTGTTTTGTAGGGAGAGGCTGGGATTTTCCTGCTGCTTGTCAGTGCCTCCCCCTTTGACTAGTTTAAAAGCTTGCCAATGAAGCATTTAAACCAATTGCTCAAAAGACTTGTTCCCTTCCTGGACAGATGCAGACCATCCTGCCAGTATAGGCTGGTGTCCCTCCAGGTGGAACCCCAGTCCCCAATGAAGCCAAATCCCTGTGCTCCGCACCATTTTTTCAACCATTCATTAAACTGCATGGTGCCAATTACCCTCACCTCCCCCATGCTTTTGACAGGTAGCACCTCTGAGAAGGATACTGTGTGTGCTACTCGTCTTAGGTCCCTCCCCAACTCTGCAATGTCCTCCTGCACTGCTCTAATCTCATGATGAGCCAAGTCATTTGTCCCTAGGTGGACAATTACGTCCAGCTCGCAATCCCTTGCAGCTGTTCTCGTGATCCTGAGGATGCGCTTCCTGTCCCTCCAAGCCATGGCACCAGGCAGGCACCTTACTTCATTTTTATCATCTTCTCCCAGTTCTATACCCCTAATAATTGAGTCCCCCACCAGGAGCTGCTTCCTTTCCCTTTGGTGTCCTCTGCCTCCTTTCTGTGGGCCTCCCTTGTGACAGTTATCATCAGTCTTCTCTGCGCGGGTACACCCATAGGGGAGCTATGCTCCCCCAGAATGGTGTATGGATTGTGTAGTGGAACAATTGACTGGGTGTGCCTCTGTTCCACCCTCCTCACCCTCCCTGAGCCCACTGTGGTCCAACTGCTGTACTTTCTTCTCAACCTCTGAGGTAGTGGTGGTGGCACTAGTACTCCCTGGATGGGGGAGGTTCCCTTTCTACTGTCCAGTGTGGCCTGGGGGAAGGTTTCCTTACTACTGTCCAGTGAGGCCTGAAGACGGGCAACTTCCTCCCTCAGGGCAGATAGTTGTCTGCAAATAGGGCAGCATCTCAGCCTCCAGAAAGACTCCCGGAAGACTGCTGCCCGACAGCAATTACATTGCACTACTCCCCACATGTTTATCTAGTTTTTTTATTTTTATTGTATTTGTGTGTGTGCGTGCATGTGATTTGATTATATAGAAATATATATATATTATACAACGTGTATGCTTATATTATCAGTGCAGTGTGCTAGAGAGGATATGACAATGAAATGCACCTTGCACTCGAGGAAATGATGTCATAACCTCAGGTATAAAGGAACTATTTCCAGGGGTGGGTGGGGTGAGGGTGGGAAGGGTTGGGCCTAAACTGTGTCCTCACAAAACAATCGATCAAAGCTCTCACCCACCACTGCGTTATGAGAGCCTTCCTGTCAGCAAGATACCCTACACAACAATTTGACAGAGAAAGTACCCTGCTAATCAAACAGAGAAAAATCCAGACATCCAAGTCAGACACAGGTAAACCTCTCCAGCCCCAAAACAGCCTGGTGGTTTGTTAGCCAGAAAGGAAAATCAAATATGCAGTTATTTCAGCCCTTCTGAGGATGCTGACAAGATAAGCAGTTTTAAAAACCCCCTTTCTGAATTAAAAACTAAAACAAATACCAAGCTCTGCCACTTTAAAAGTGAGGAAAACTTCTCTCAGATGTAAGCAAGAGAGAGAGTTTAGTTACAGATAATTCGTCCAAAATAGTATATTCCACACAGCTTCTCAGTTGTTCCCAAGCACTCCTGTACACAACTTAGAAGAAGATGGACTTCTGGCTCACACAGGAGCACACCACTAGTTTATAGTAATTGAATAATGCTGACAAATGGTCTAGCTAGACAAATGGCTATGATGCTGAGCTCTGACTTGTGAAGACAATTACCCCCACCTCAGGCTATGTTTGGCATCCAGTTTACAACCTGCAGCTTTTGCTATTTTGAATCACACAACCCACCAAAAGTTGCAAAATATATTGATGCAGATTCTCACAGAATTCTAGTAATCAGTCCAGTTAGCCACAAAGGAAAATCAAATATGCAGAAGATAAGCAGTTTTAGAAAACCCCTTTCTGAATGAAAAACTAAAACAAATACCAAGCAATGCCACTTTAAAAGTGATTTAGTTTATAGTAATTGAATAATGCTGACAAATGGTCTAGCTAGACAAATGGCTATGATGCTGAGCTCTGACTTGTGAAGACAATTACCCCCACCTCAGGCTATGTTTGGCATCCAGTTACAACCTGCAGCTTTTGCTATCTTGAATCACACAACCCCACCAAAAATTGCAAAATATATTGATGCAGATTCTCACAGAATTCTAGTAATCAGTCCAGTTAGCCACAAAGGAAAATCAAATATGCAGAAGATAAGCAGTTTTAAAAAAACCCTTTCTGAATTAAAAACTAAAACAAATACCAAGCTCTGCCACTTTAAAAGTGAGGAAAACTTCTCTCAGATGTAAGCAAGAGAGAGAGAGAGTTTAGTTACAGATAATTCGTCCAAAATAGTATATTCCACGCAGCTTCTCAGTTGTTCCCAAGCACTCCTGTACACAACTTAGAAGAAGATGGACTTCATGGTTGACAGAAATAACCTGCTGACTCTATGTGCTAATGACTGCCAAGCTTGACGCCATGGATCTCCACTCTATCCGCTTACAACTTCTGCTTGCATTACCATCTGGGATGAAACAACAGTGACACAGAGGCTCTGTCCAGATGACCACATCATACTCCTCCCACAGAGGGGCCATGGACTTATGTATCCAAAGATGAAATAAAGACAGTCTGTCATCTAATGGTGCTTGATGACTGGCCTGCTCCCACCAACTCCGACAGGGCCATGGACTTGCTTGGAGTGCAACCTGATGATGTACTGGAGGTATACACCTTTGTCTCTCTGCATAATACGTCTTTGCCTCATTAAGACCTTCCGATGTGACATGTGCACAGTGGACAAATCCTAGTCTGTGGTATATTATTCTAGACAAAGAGAAGGGCTTGGCTTTCACTCATGTAAGATCAGATCTTTCAGATGTGCTGTTTCTCCTGAGACAGTGGGACACACTTTTACTAAAAAATGAATGTTGTATTGAATCACAAAAGAGAAAATGCCTTCCCCCACAAGGCAACTGGTTCTTCCTATCAAGTATAAAAAACATTTTAGTGATTGCTTCATGAGGACATGGGATTCCTGGGGTCTAATAAAACTTTAGGCCTTGTCCAAGACCAGTTCCACTCCAGTGGCCACACATGGCTATGGAAGAAAGGAGACACTGTAAATGCTTCAAAATGTTGCATCAAAATCTGTTGCCTGAACCAGTCAACCAAGTACCTCACTCACTGCCCAGGAGACCTGCCACCAGGAATGACAGCCAGACAAGGAGGAACTGTGCATCTCCAGCAGAATTACCTGTTGCCCCCTGAAAACTACGTCTGATGTGATCTACAGTTACTCTGAGGATTAGGAACCCTACAGTTGTCCAGTACTACGCGAATATCTGCTTGCACCATTCCCCATGGAATGTTACCCTTCAGTACCTGGAGGAAGTAATGCAAGTCATTTCAGACCACTGAATCCGACAGCAGCATTCTTTATTCCAACTGAATTTGGGCCCACGATCATGGACTTTGCTCCTGTTATAGAGGAGGTTGGGTCCCAGTAACACAACCACCTCAGGACATTAAAAGACTTTAACTTGTTCTGGCAGAGGATGCAGAACCCATCAATGATCCTGATCAAATGATTGCAGAGGAACTTGTGGCACCCTGCATTTCTGGAAGGGAACTCAAACGCCCAGTTAAACTCACTTACAGTGTCTCTGGTGCCCCCTCTGATCACCCCATAAATGTGATGTATAAAAAGGTCAATCTGCTGTCAAGCCCCATATTACTACCTACTTTTTGCTGTCCTCAAGATGTTTTTGGGAGGTGTAATTCTTTACCATGGCGGGAAAATGCTTATACCAGTGTTTACCCTGTATGCTGTGAAGTACATGGTTGATATAATTCAGATAGGATGCATGTGCATTAGTTAGAAATGTTTAGGTAGGAATCAGTTGTATTAGACCACCTAGGTTGTGCTGTGTTGCAGTATTTTACATTTGTAAGGCTTAGACAAGGATGTCAAAGATTTCAGTGAGGTGAGGATGAGACATACCTCTCAACTGCACCACATTATGAGGAACGTTCCTCATTTTACATCACAAAAGCTCCGTATTTCACATTGTGAGGACTTGTTCCTCATTCAAAGTCAACAAAGCAAAAATCCATATTAAATTATGCTAAAAAAATATTATTCAACTAATAACATACTTTCTGAACATAAATGCAACATTTTAGCAGTGTTTTCAGCTTCTTAGGTAAAAATCTGATTAAGTGTTCCACATTTTGCCTACTTTTTTCACATTTTGACAGGCAATGTTCCACATTTGGGAGACAAAAGGTTGAGAGGTATGGGATGCAACCCCCTCCCAAAAGGGTAGCCAATGAAAATAGCTAAGTAAAAACAGCTAAATCAAAACAGCTAAGTCAAATACAGCAACCGTAAATTGTCCCCTCCCCAAGGTACATCCCACCTGGAGTTGATATATAAGAAGGGGCCATGGGGGGCAAAGCCCCCCACAAGGGGGTGTACTGTAAGAACAAAATTTGCTGTATTTGACAAACTGTTTTGTATTAGCCGTTTTTGGTGGTTGAGGTTTTTACTTAGCTGTTTTCACATGGTGCCCACTAAAAGGGGGCTTGCCTTTGGCTCTAACCGGGGCACTGCTGCTGCCCTCCCCTGTGCTGCTCTTTCACCCTGGTCCCAGTCCAGACTGCAGCTGTGGGAGCCAGGGCTGGACTGAACACTGTTGTTTGTTCTGCGGGCTTGTTCTGTGCCCTTTTCACCGTGGCCAGTGTACCACCACCTCTCTTTGCTTGGTAAGCCCCTGGGCTGCCTCAGGTTTTTGGAGAGCCCACAGGAAGGAGGTAGCTCAATTTCAAACCATTCTCAAAGCTGCACAAAGTGCAAAACAACTAAATTAGTGCATCCTGCCCTAGTGAAACTGACATCAGTTTGGAGACTACTTCAGTTCTATAAAACAACCAAATTAATATATCCTGTCCTTGAAAGTGAACATCTACTTGGAGCTCAGCTCTGTAAAACAGCTCTGAATTGAAGCTGTCTCAGCACTTGTAGACGTGCTCTTCCCTTGGAACTGACAGTCACTGAGAACCAAGGGTTTAGCATAATGAATAATGCATGAAATGCTAGCCACTGACATTTAATCTCTGGATTTCTGCCTATGCAGGAGAGACATGTACAAATAGAGAAGATTTGCCTGAGAAAAAACTCTAAGGAGAAGAGATCGTTTGTGAATAGCTCTCACTTGTTATTCCCGTCTGACTAAAAAGTTTATCAAAAACAGACTTGAGACCCCTAAAAAGGGGACTGATGCAGCTAGCGTGCCAGGTCTGAGCTCTAGTACAGAATTAGAGCATGGAGTTGCCTTGAAGGCTGCTCTGCATGTGGGAAGGAGGTGAGCCACTGCCTTCTACTGCTGTTAGAATTTTATCCCAACAGGGGATTGAACCAGCTAAGGTGTTGAGTGACAACCTGCCTGTTGAAGTGGGTGAAGATAGATTCCTGTGTAGGGTGAAGAGGATCATCGTCACCTGGAGCATCATGGCCCACACACCCTCACCACAGGAAATACACTTGGTCTGGTGCATCTGTAGCCAGCTTATAGAACAGAACTCCCATCATCCAAAGTCATCTTAGCCCACATCCTTTGCCACTGGGAGCCCATTGGGTTTTCTGTATCTGTATCCAGCCTACAGAATAGACCATCCAGGCATCATCTTCCTAAGCAGGGGAAACAACCCCACGGAAACAACACTAGCTTGTCATCTAAAGGTTGTTAGTACTGGGTTTTACCCAGGGAACTTATCATTCTTATTGTTTAGCTAACTAGCTAGATACTTTCTGGGCATTTCTGTGTGCCCATAGACTCAAGCCAACAGCGACAGCTCACAGACAGGAGCAACTGTTTTACTGTCCATCCAGTTGTGTAATTTGCCAGTCAGCGGCTGCAGCCAACAACCGAATTTACGTGGTACCACACTGAGGTCCAAGTGTCACAGCCTGCAAAAAAAGAAATACTCAGCACTCAGGAACAACGCAGTAGATGGTGCAGTAGTTGCAAATTGAAATTTAATTTGGTGGGGCTGCCAACAAACACATCCTACTTCCCCAGCGCTTCAGCCCCACACAGGGCCTTCCTCCGGGGAAGGCTTCCATCACCTGAGGAAGGCCTTGTGTGGGGTTGAAGTGCTGGGGAAGTAGGATGTGTTTGTTGGCTGCCCCGCCAAAATAAATCACAATTTGCAACTACTGCACCATCTACTGCGTTGTTCCCGAGTGCTGAGTATTTCTTTTTTCATAATGTGCTTTGGGGTGGCAGCCCTTCTCAGCACCACCATAACAGCCCTAGTGCACTCCATTTCAACTTTCTACCTGTTACAGCCTGCAATTCTGCATCGGTGTGCACACTTGAACTATAACTGGGAGCTCCCAGAGGGACTGTGGGGTTAACTGGTGTACCAGTGGGGGCAAGATGCTGAGATAACCCTTATGGTGGGGGAATGCAGACTGCTGTCTCTGTTTATTTTTACCCTTGCTTCCCTTGTCCCCTACATTGTTCTCCAACCCCTAAAGAAAACCAATTGGTTATTTATTTGCAATTACTGATGTATTTTGTCATTACTGCCTTGTTATTTACTTGCATGCTTACAGTGAAAGTGGGGAGGGGATTGTGTTATTGTGTTCCCTGTCACAGTGGGTGGGGTTGTATTTATTTCCTGTGGGGAAACACCCTGGCAGTGCTCTGTCATAAGGATCCCCATAGGTGGTGGCACAACCCCACTTTCCAAGCCCATTCTAACCACGAACCCGTGCACCATTCGCCCAAAGACATAACAGACTTTGCCCTTTGCCATCTCCAGGCTTAGTCAGTACACCTTGTGGGTGGCGATGGTTACACTGGTATACATTCAATGATGCCTTGTAATTAGTGGGGTATGTGTATTTTTTTTTGTACTGTCTGTCTCTATTCACATAGCCACCTTATCCACCATCTTCGAACCTCGCCTAAAATCTTTTTCCCACATACCTGTAATTCCAAACTGTTTCTCTGTTATCACTTTTTTTGTTACTTTTTTGCTCCTTTTGACTTCCAGACTGCCAAGTTTGTCAGCTGGAATTGTCTGCTCTTGCTGCTGTCTTAGCCTAAGAAGTGCCCCATGCTGTGCCTAAAACACATTCTCTCTGCTGTATATATTGTACTATATTCTGTTTTAAATGTATGCTGCTGCTTTAGCCTACCAAGTGCCTGACAGTCTTCATGCTGTACATATTGTAATGTATTCCATTTTAAATGTTGTATTGCTGCTGCCTTAACCAACAAAATGCCTCAATGTACCTATGATAAACGATCTTCCTGGCTAATGCACATATTGTGATATATTTTCCTGTATTCAGTTTTGTATTGCTGATATTTTGTTTTCTGTATTCCCCTAGTTGTCATTATTTACCCCACTGTGAAGCATTTTGAGGTATGCTTTGTATTAAACATGCGATACAGAAAAAAATTGCACTGCATTTTTAACAAATATGTATAAAATGTTATATCAACATATTTTAAGCATTTATTGCAAAATAGATGTATTTAGAATTCATCAGCATATGTTGACATAAACAAAATACATAAAGACATCCAGAACTGTGAAGAAAAATCTGTTAAGTCCTAAGTGTGTAAGTTCGAAGTGTGTTTGAATGTACAGTATATACATTCAGAATGTATATAAACTCCTGCAGCACTGTAAGGGTTAAATAGTACTGTTGACAATACCAAGTCAACTGCAGAGTTACATATATTTGGATTTGTAAATAGTAAAAGGTCATGTACCATACTATTCCAAAGGGTGACATCTAGGCTTGCAAATGGTATATGACACAAGTTTCTAGCATGGACTGTTCCAGAATATACTGCCCTCTCAAATAGCATTTCCTTTGACAATGATGTTGTCTCTGCATGTCAACATGTTTAAAAGTATGTTGGCATGTTTAGAATACACTGATGTGTTCTGAAAAGTCAACAATACCATTACACTTTAGTGACCAATATATCCTAGATCTATGAATAGTAGAAGTGCATCCAGTGAGAAGTGGAGTGGCTGTGATTTACAGAGGTATATGGAATGAGTTCCTAGTGTTTACAGTTCCCTATTATACACTCAGAATGTGCATTGGCATTGTTTCATTAATTTTTTTTTTCCACTAAGTAAAGATTATGTCAATCCTGCACCTTCCCAATAGTAAGACATAACATAGAACTAGAAAAAAGGGTGTAGTCTTCCTTGAGGGATTATCAATAGTATCTTCTGCATACTTTAACCTAGCAATTTAGGGAATCTCAGTGTTGGGCAAGTTGCTTTTAAAAAGTAATAAGTTACAGTTGCTAGTTAATGTCAAAGATCTGTAATACGTTACAGTTACTTATTGCTTTTGTATAAAAATTAGAAAGTAACTGTAATAGTAATGTATATTTCTTTTTATGGTACTTTATATTACTTTTCATTTTGTGTCCTCTAGAGGTGTGTGAATACCTTATAGCAAATATTTGGCCTGAATATTCTGTTTTGATTTTTATTTTTTTTTGGGGGGGGGGTCCTAATATTATTCCACATGTAGGGAAAGGCTTCCCATTCTCAGGTGGTCAGGGCACATTTTTTGGCCACCATCCCTCCAGATTCCAAATGTTTCCTACCCTGCTGCCCCTTCTCTGGAGTCCCACACAGCTAAGAAAAGGCATAGTGAGGAAGTCCTCCCCTGGTTGTGGTCCTGAGGAGCGACCAGACAGGATGCCTATCGGGCTTTGAGAACGCTGACCAAAAAAGGTGGCATGCCCTGGACAGTGGTGCAATACTGTGAGCAGAACAGACAAGCACAAATAACAGATGCACTTACATCCCCACTAGCCATGTAGCCGTCAAAGGATTTACAGATACAAACTGGTATTTAATAAGCTATTCATGTAACCAGTACAGGACTTGAAAAAGTGTTGTTGGTGGATTTAGGCCAGGGGCTCCCTGAAGTGCTAATCACTTGACCCTTCAGAACCCACCTGCCAGCTTATGATTCTTTTGTGTCACTTGCCAAGTAAGTAAGTGCATGTTGAAGTAAGGTCACTCTAGAGAGACCACTTGCTCCTTTCTGCATGGCATGCCCTCAGTCTGGGCCACCGAAGGGAAGTCATGCAGCTGAATGAGGTGCAGTCCCTTCTCAAGGCAGGAGGCATCCAAGATGGATGTCAGCAATGCACCCTCCCTGTCAGCACCAGAGGTACTGGGATCGGGGCATGAGCCTGGGTCTTATGAACTAAGGTTCACTAAAGTATGAATAAGGAGCAGAGAGCCAAGGCCCATAGAAGCTCATATCGTTTAACCATAATAAGTCAATTTGACAATATGTGACATGAAATTATCCAGTCTGTTTTTAAAAAATGTTTTTGTCTCACTGACTACTGTGTCTGAGGTCAGAGGGTTCCATGGATTAGTGACCCTCTGAGAGAAATATAGTTCCCTCTTAATGGTATTAAACCTTTCACAGGTCTGTTGTAAAGGTTGGCTCCTAGCTGCAACATTAACTTGCTTGAACTCTAGCCTAATTTCAGACATTAAGTACTGATCTTGCAGGACTTCTCATGCCACCATTACAACCCTTCTCATTCTTCTATTTTCAAGTGACATGAGGTTTAATTCACTCAACATGTTGAAATAGCTAAGTTTGCTCAAACCATCAATTAGCTTGGTAACTTTCCTTTGTACTTTTTCAATATGAGCTACAGTATATCTCCTCTCAAGTAAGGGCTCCAGAACTGAGAAGAGAAGTCCAGATGTGGATGGATATAGGATCTATATAGTTGAAGTATGCCTAATCTACCTCTGGACTTTATACAGTATTCCTGCACACCTCCCACCATACTTTGTCAGATTTTCCAATAACCTCAGAGATTTGTTTTTTGAAAGTGAAGTCATCCGAGATCACCACTCCCAAATCTTTTTCTGATTTCGTTTATTCAGCCATTTGCCCGACATGTAATATTCATTTGAAGGGATATGCAGGCCAAGGTGTATCACACCATATCAAGTTAAACCTCATCCCCCACTTAGTTGCCCATAGTGAGAGTATGTCAAGGTCAGACAGAATGCGGGAGATATCATCATGATTTTTGCAAGCAGCAGCACTACCACTTTACTAACAAGCTGGCAGGAACATCATTTTTTTAATGAGTGCTTAGAGTCAGGCAACATAGAATAGTTACATCAACACAATTTTAAATAGTATCAATGATGCTATCAATAATAACATGATGTTTTAAAATAAATTATGTGAAATATTTTTTCTTAGATTTTTGGTTCACATTCAGATTAAATAAATAAGTTTTCACTAATGTTGAAAATTGTAGTCCACATCAAATGACATCATGAAAACTGCAAAATTCTTCATTTAATGTTCAGGAATCTTAATGCCTTCCACAGCTTTTGCAGGGTGCAGAAGAAAATAATGGAAGAGTGTCGGTGTATAATAAGCTATTTTTACATACCCCAGGTGTGTGATGCCATGTAATTCATACAGGTGTCACACATAAAAGTTGTGTAAAAACATAAGTAAAATGATACTAGTATATTATTTTTTATAATTACTTGTTTTACGTTTCTCCCATTTGAGAGTTCTTGAGCTGCAGCTTCCCTTGCATCAAGCAGCTGTGATCACAGTGCAAGACAGTGAGCTTATGTTATACATGTACACTCATGTATAATGGAAAAAGACTCATACTGAGTTCAATGTGTAATCAAGGGTAACCAGTAATTATTTTAAAGTAGGTCTTTCACTGCAGTACGCCATATGATCTTTTCCATGTGGCTGTCACACAGATTAGAAGCACAGAACAGAATATGATGGCACAAAAAGGTCCATCAGACCATCTAGTCTGCCCGTCCTGTCTAATACTTGTGCAATGATCCTACTGGCCATCAACCTTCTTGTTTCTCTTCCCTGCTTCACCATCCCCTGTTCTTATCAGGCCCTTGTATATGTTCCACCCTTACTTGAATTACTCCCACTGTTTTAACATATGCCACCTTACTAGGCAGTCTTTTTCACCTGTCCACCACACTTTCTGTGACAAACTACTTTCGGACATCCTTACTGAACTTTTCTCCAGCCAGCTTCAGTGGATTACCCATCATGCTTGTATTTGCAGTTAGACTGAACAGCTTATTCCAATTTACCTTGTTTATCCCTTGAAGATATAAATACATTTCTATTATGTCCCCCCCCCCCCCATCCTCCATCTCCAGGGTGTAAATGTCTCTCAATTTAGGTTTCTATTTTTTCTGCCAAAGTCCTGACTAGGGAGAATAGACTATCTAACACCCTATGTACCTTTTTACTGGCATTGCAACTAAGAGGAATCTTAATGCCAGAAACACATACTTTGAAAACAGGTGCGACATATATTAATATATCCTTAAATTATTTTGGCATATCTTAGCACTTTTAGTAAGAGGAGGGGTATCACAGGTCTCATTACGTGAAAGACAGGCAAGTTTGCAAGTAAAAATGCCTTGGCTGGGCATATGTTTATTATAAAATAACAAAACGTCAGCTTCAGGATAGTTGTAGAAGGTATTTCTTAATCAGGACGGAATAGGCAAAATGCCAGTTACCGTGAACCTTTCTTTATTCAGGCAGAAAAAAGGAGTTGCAATGACTGTAGAAGGACTTCCTTCCTTCTGAAGCTAGGTTATTCTCTTTCACATATCAGGTACAACTGAAACAAAGCCCCCCAACACAGAGAAATCACACTCCCTAAATATCCCTCCTTTGGGTCACCTGACACTCAAGTCTCATGCCTGTGAGAGCATAACGCTATAACTAACTTTCATAGAAACATAGAAAATTATGGCAGAAGGAGACCAAGGGTCCATCTAGTCTGCCCATGAGTTTCCAAGACCTTCTACTGGTCCCAGGTCCTAGCCCCCCTTGTGGTATTTGTCTATCCCTGTTACAGTGCTTTCCCTTGCTCTGTCCCACCCAAGCTTGAATGCTGCTACTGTCTTAGCTCCCACTACCTCAGCCATCAGGATATTCCTTGGTTCCACTTTCTATTTCTTAATGCCAATAGCTATTCTTTACAAAAGCCAGGTCATCGTTTCATACATTTCAAACATTCTTGAAATCTTAGTACTATATACATACAAACTTTCTTGAAGAAACAGAAAAATAAACATAATTGTTTGAGACCATCCATTACAAGTGTTTATTTATTTAGTTTTTGTTGACCGGGTAAGTGCACTAGACAAATCCTGCCTATTTTCAGGCACGACCCGGGGGAGGGGGATACAGATGAATGGCAACTGACCTTGAACCAGATTAAGCTGTTGGTGGTATTTTTAGTGAATGAGGGAAATTTGGCCAGGACACCGGGGAAATTTCCCTACTCTTTTTTGATAAGTGCCATGGGATCTTTAACATCCACCTGAACTACCACCAATCCAGGCAGATAGGACCTCGGTTTAATGTCTCATCCGAAAGACGGAACCTCAGAAGTGCAGCACCCCTCTCATGCTGCACTACAGGGTCAGTACTGGGATATTAACCCAAGTGCCAGATTTGGGAACTGAACCCACAGCCCTCTGATCTCCCGGCCTCAGAGGCAAATGTGCTACCTACTGAGCCACTGACACTGCTAGTGTAATAATCTGGAGCAGGGAACAGATGGACTCAGATGCAAAGCAGCTTGCTTGTTGCCGTCTTTATTACACATTGCCTAGAAGGACAAAGGGGTGCCCACTGGGCAAGACAGGAACCACTGCAAGACTACAAATCTTGAGGCTATGGACTACAGATCTAATGACTTCCCATGTACTTCCTATAAGTACATATGTTGTATATATACCACACAACTCCCCCTTAGACAAAACATAGTTTAAACACCCAACATTAACATTTGCTAAGTTCCAGGCTGAAGCAGATTATTCAGTACCCAGGAACAAGTTCAGGGGGTTATTCTTTCCCTCTGGTAGGACTTGTTACTAACTAACACAACAGGCAATGTGTCCAGTTGCACAGAGGTACAGGTTCCGTACATGACTTAAAGGTCAATGCTTTGTGGTGCTCTTTGCTGCCTCATGGGGCATCTTTAGGCTGGAAAAACTGCTGCTAGTGAAACATGTTCCGATATTATTTGGCACAGGCTCTGGTGGAATTTCATAGGCAGAAGCAAATTATCTATGCCACGTCCTCTTCTGGCGTGTCACCTTCTGCTGAATCAGCTGGAACCTCCGAATATAACAGGTGATCCACATGTATAAGAACAAGGTGATGTCCCACATGAACACAATTGGTCAAAGGTCCACATATTTCAATCACCAACTCAGGAATCCAAAGACTTTTTGGATTCCTGCAGTCTCAAATCATCACCCTTTCCTCAGGATGGAAGATCTTTACTGGCTTGGTAGACTTGTCATGACCCTTCTGTTGTTGCAGTTGATGTTTCGCAACAGTATCAACCAAATCCAGCTTGAGCTTTGCCAAATGGGTATGTGGTTGGCATTTTAGGAATAGTTCAGCAGGTGTTCACTCTGTGATGGCATGAGGAGTGTTTCCATAAGCAAACAAGAAATGAGCCAATCTTTGGGCTGAGGCATTGACTGAGGATCTTGTTTGGTCCAAGCTTTTTAGAATAACTGTGCAACTCATTCACCTGCACCATTTAATGTTGAATGGTAAGGTGCAGACACAATATGTCGGACCCCATTCTGCTTTAAGAACTGTTTAAAGTCTTCTGAAGAAGAGTGGGGACTATTGTCTGACACTAGCTCGTATGGCAGTCCACTTGGGGGCAAAACATTGTCTCAGAAGTTTTAGTCTTTCCTGTAGTTGTCACTGGTGTGGGAAGCACTGCAATCCATTTGGAGTGGATGTTGATTACCACTAAGAAATGCTGTTTGTCCACTTCTACATAGTCCACATGGATGTGTTCCCAACGTAGCCCAGGACCAGGGATGCAGGGGTGCAGTTGCAGGTTGGTTATGGACAGCCGCACAAGATGCACATTGGCTGACAAGATGTTACATATCTTGATCAAGTCCCATCCACCAGAGGTATCCATGGGCCGATGCCTTCATCTAAGAGATTCCATGATGACCCTCATGTAAGTCAGAAAGTAACCTCTTTCAGAACTTTGGAGGTGTTATGACTCGAGCACCCCAGAGAACACAGCCTTGTCTGTGGATAACTGTTCCATCTTGTCAAAGAAAGATTGGAGAGTTTGGCCTCTTGTGAAGATGTGCCAAGATGTTAGGGTGAAATCTAAGACCTTACAGAGGACTAGACCGTGTCTTGTTTCCTCTGCTACATCCTGTGATGCAATGAGTAATTCCTCGATATGCAAAAGGTGGAATTAGGCCCCATCATTTTCTTTCTCTCTCTATCATATTTGCATGGCAGTCTCAATAATGCATTTGCATTTGTGTGATCTTGAGAACATCTGTATTTGATGTCATAGTTGTAGGCTAACAGAATCAGGGCCCATTGCCACATCCTCAGTGCTGTGAGGATTGATATGGCTGCCATTGGCCCCAGAATTGCCAGTAGAGGCTTGTGATCTGCTAGCACACTGAATTTCCATCCATGCAGGTACTTACATACCTTCTTGACTTGATTATGCTCAAGGCTTCCTTTTTAATTTGAGCATAATTTATTTTGCTTGGGGCAGGGCCTTGAAGCAAAAGCAATTGGATGTACCTCCTTTGAAGGTAATTAAGCAATAAGGCATGATGCAGCATTGGTGGTACTAGGTTTCCTCCATGGTCAGTGGTGTAGTGAGGCACAAGGCGAAGCTGAGTGCCTTCAGTCCCCTGACTGTGGGGCAACCTAGTACCACCAACATACCCAGAGTGCCTTATTGCTTATACAAAACTGGTCATAGGCAACTTTAAAAAAATTAACACTGTAAAAGTTTTCAAAGCCACAAAAAAATATAAAAAAATGTTGCTAAATAATGTAAAATAGTCTCTTCACAGATGTTTTTCACCTGTCAGTCACTTGTCTTTCTTTACATTCAATGCATTTTGTAATCATTTACTATGGAATAGAAGAATTCAAAGCTCTGCATTATTCCAGTAGTAAAATGTTTCAAATGTTCTCCCCCCCCACACACACACATATGGAATGGTAACATGGAATACATGAATTCAAAATTCTTCAGCGTTCCACTGGCATACACACACACACACACACACACACGCCTCAAGTGGAGCCAGAACCTCAGTTTAATCTGTTGCCAGGTAAGGAGCAGGGAGTTCTCTGGCAAACTGGCTGGGTTAGAAGGGGGATTTTTCATGGTCATCAAAGAAACACTAGTAATAAAAATTCTGAATAGTACTTGATTTTTTAATTTGTGTATGTGTATAAGGAGGGACTCTTGAGCGGAAATAACATTAAATTATTTACTTACTTTATTTAATTTAATATACTTTTATTTTAGGGCCTATTTGAAGTTTTTTATATATGAATAAAGGCTACAGCAATGTTTGTGATGGAAATTAAGAAGTTAGAGGCTCATGAATTCTGTGAGATGCCCTGATTGGTAGGGACTTGTTTTTAACCATTGGTGGTGCTTTCTTACTGCCATGGATAGGACAAAGTCTCAGCCAATCCGGACATAGGGATTTCCTTGCCCATTTTATATCACATGAGAGACTACTGCATCTAACTCATATGGGGATGCATCACACGCCAGTCTCAGAGGTTTAGCTGGCTTGTAGAACGCTAGGCACTTGCTGTTCAGAAGTCATTGCTTGCAAAACTGGAATACTTCCTCACACTATGGTGACCAATTCCATTTATTTATTTGAATTTTGATGACCGAGTAGGCCCACCAAGATACACACTTTCCATTTTCAGGGGCGATCTGGGGAAATTCATGTCCAGTAACATAGTAATAACTGTGAAACAGGATGAGAGTTACAGAGAACATTAACTTCTGACTAACAATTGCTGACAGACAGTTCAACAGAACCACAGTGAATTATTTCATACATAACTATAATAGGTATTGCAAAACAATGTATACATGCATACGTACTGTACATACATGCATAGATTATCATGAATCAAATAACTACATGTATTTAGCTACTTGCTGTGGCAAAGTCATGCAGTGGTTGCAACAATGTGGGCAAGTGTGCTAGAAAATGTCTATATTAGTTCAACTGGCCCAAGAATGATCGTAACTCAGTCACATTTGTTGGTGCTGGTGCACTGACAGTAGCTTCCATTTTTCTCTCTGTTAGGTGTAGGCTCTGGGCATTGATCTGATAGCCTAGGTTCTTGACAGAATTTTGTAGAAACTGACATTTGGCTAACTTCAGTATCACTCCATACCACTGTTGTCCTGTCCTGACAGGACTTTGTCCAGGACTGTCAGATGCTCTTCCACTGTTGGTGCTGTTACCAAAGTATTGTCCATAAAGTAGACTACACAGTCCAACTCGTGCAATGCCTGGTCCATTGTGTGCTGAAAAATTGCTGGCGCTTTCGAAACTCCACAGGCCAAGGGATGATATCAGTAAAGTCCCTTGTGGGTGTTGATGGTTAGATACAGCTCTGACTTTAGTTCCAATTCCAACTGCTGGTATGCAACGGATAAGTCCAAATTACTAAAGAACATTCCACCCACTAGTGTGGCAAACAAGTCCTCTGTATTGGGTAATGGGTATGCTTCTGGCTGTATCCAACAGTTCACTGTAATCTTGTAGTTACCACACACAGCCTCATTGCTTTGTCTCACTTTGGTACCACAATGATAGGGAGCCCCAGTCACTCCTCACTACTCTTGATAAGATACCATGGTTTTCCAGATAATCCAGTTCCTTCTCTACCACTTTCTTTAAGGTGTAGGGTACTGGTTGAGGCTTGTGGAAAATAGGAGTGGCTCCTGTTTGCAGTCGTATCTTTGTCTTGAAATCCTGGATTGTGCTATAGCTGTCCTGGAAAATAGAACCACATTAGTGCAGTACTTTCCTCACTGCATCTTACAGTGTTTTGGTCACATTTTTTTTTTTTAATTAGTCATTTTTAGGTTTTTGTGCCCCAGTTTTCCTCACCCCCATCTCAGCATGAATGCATGCATTTGGTGGCACGTGCACATCATGCTTGAGGCACCCTCCCTTCATGTCACCTCCTCCCTCCTGCGCCATCACCAGACCTCCACCCTGCGGCGATGGAACTATGGGGAGGCGACAACCTCCCCAGGAGAGGAGAGCTACCATTAAGTGGCTTGATCCAGCTCTTTCCTCCCCCCCCATGCTGACTCCCTGGTGACCTGAGGTCATTCCCGAACCCGAGTCACCGGCATGGCATGAGGTAAGGTGTGGTCACAGTTTTTAAAGTGATGATCTTTTCCCAGTTCAATTGATCCTTTCAAGGCAGGTTCTTTCCAGTACTGCAGTTCTTTTCTCCTTGTACTACCACCAGAGGCAAGGTCCATGTTTCTTCCTTGTAGGGGACTGGTACCTGAATATCCCTCAGAACCGGGATTCAATCTGCAGTATAAGAAATGAACTGAATGTGTGATGGTTGCAATAGGCACATCTTAAGTTTCTGTTTGTAGATGTACTCTGGCAAAATAGCTATTGAGGACCTGCTGTCAAGTTGCATTGTAACTGGTGTGCCTGCTAACTCGATTTGGAGGCAGATTTCCTCTCCATTTCATTGAGTTGCATAGACAGTGCACAAGTTCAGCAACTCATCTTCTGTTTCAGTTTCTCTACACTCTCTGTAGATGACTCACTTTTCCACAGTTGTGGCATTTTACTTGTCAAAATTGGCATGTGCTTTGCTAGTGATTACCCCCACATCAGTAACACAGTTTTGACATTGTGGAACTGGCCTGTAGGGATGGCTTTTGAGGTGTTTTCTTTTTTTTCTTTTTTTACTTTTTATTTATGGGGTTTATCACTTACAGCATACACCGTAACACGTAAAGGTATAGGGCAGGGTATGCAGACCCAAACAATAAGCATATAGGCATTTAGTAATTCAACATGAAAGAACAGGTTGTGAAGTCCATTCATTATTTGGAGCTGCCAGAGTCCAGTAATAAACAGGAGTAAAGTCCAGCTTGGTAATGCTGCTGGATACAACGCTCTCACCGTAAGATATTGTAAATAGGTAATACACCAACATCCCAGGCTCCACACAGGTTACTGCATGTCTATGGGAGGGCTGACAGGCACAATGAAAAAGAAAGAGAAAAAAAAATGAAAGCCTGGAGTCTTTTAAGTTGTGGTACATCCCCACAGTGTATGGCAGGCTACTTCTGCCATATGGGGTAACAGGCATAGAAATTACTAAGAATGTAGTGAAAATTCACAAACTGAGGGCTGTGTTATACCACACCAAGACATACAGCTTACTGTTTCATTGCACCAATGAGTATAATATACTTAGGAGTAAAACAATAAAAGAGCAGGACACAGCAAACATGACAAGCAATAGAACTGTGATAAGGCAACTAAGGGTACAACTGGTAGCCCATTGAGAACACAGCTATATCAATTTCACTGCTCCAACACAGAAGAGTGATGAGAACATCCAAAACCTTACTTCACCCCTCGTCATCCTGGTCATCTTTTTTGGAAAGACTGAGCTGTGTAATTAATGTTTCTGAAAAAGCCATCACAGAGTCTGGGTCCACAAAGACCTAAGTTTTGGAGTTATAGCAAACCTGTAGCTGAGATGGACTGATGGGCTGGGCTGAGACCCCATTTTGCAGAAGCACTTTTTTGGTGACCTGTTGCTCCTCCTTCTTCCTAGCTTGGGTTTGGGCTGAAATATCAGGGAAGAAGGCCAGCTAACTTCCCTCCCAGATGACGTCACCCTGAGATCTGCCAGCTTGAAGAAGAGGGATCTGGGCTTCCGCCACTGATAATGTTGCAGTGGCAGTCAAAGTTCTCTGCAAAGTATCACAACATGGCTGGGTCCATTATGCAATGGGAAAAGCTCTCACCACTTTTACCCCCATATCTATAGGCAGCAATTGTAAGTCTTCAAAGGTCAATTTACTCACTGCCACTAGGATGTCCGTTCTGCCTGCATACCGGGGAGGAAATCCCACAATCTTGACATTGGCTTGTCTTTGTCCATTTTTGAGTGCCTCCACCTTTGCTTGAGAAACTGAAGGTCCCTTACAAAGGTTGCATTATGGTCCAATTGCTGGGCATTTTCTTCCAAAAGTTCTTTTATCGCCACAACGTTCTCCTGAATTTTACCATCACTCTCTGTAATCTTTGCTTCCACAGCTGTCAACCCCTTATTGGTGTCTTCACCCATGGCTTGGATTTTGGTAAGAATAGACAGGATTTGAGCCATCAGGAGGTCTGATGCAGCAGCTCCACTGGATGACATAGGCCCCAGTCCTTTTGAGGAGACTGCAGGAGAGAGAAAGGCATCAAGACACTGGAGAGTGTATTTCGTATCTCTCTTTGGCCCCATGTCATGCAGCAACAGTTCAGCTAAATGTCAACATAGTTTTTTTTAGCTGACTAGGGGTGAGTTCCTATTAATTAAGCAGGTTTTAATACTTCATCAAGCCGAGCAGTCTTAGTTTGTGTCCGCCATATTGCCGTTCCACTGTGGCCCATCCGGCTTTCCAGATGTTTGTGGTTGCTGATGAACTTGTGGTGGACAAAATTATGGCCTGGAATGTCCCTTGGTTCCTGGCATATGGGTGACCCTGTGAACCCCACTCACTGCTGGTTCACAATGTCTGGCTAGCTCTCTGGTGACTTTGTGGGTTAGCACCAAAGTGAGGGCAACGTGACAGGCTGACTTAGAAACAGAGAAATGTAGAAGTTGATGGCAGATAAGGACCGCAAGGCCCATCCAGTCTGCCCATTTCTTTTCCTACCTAATGAATGTGCTATCGGCCTTTGCTCTGTCAATGACCTATCTATTCATACTCATCTGTATTGCTCCCTTATGCCTATCCCATGCCTGTTTGAAGCCCTGCACTGTATTCATATCCACCACTTCCTGAGGTAGGCCATTCCAAGCATCCACCACCTTTCTGTGAAAAATAACTTCCTCACATTACCCCTTAATTGTCCTCCCTCAAATCTCATGCTGTGTCCTCTTGTCCTGCTATTTTTCTTATATTGAAACATGTTAGACTCTTTCACCTTGTTAATGCCCTTAAGGTGTTTGAATGTTTCGATCATATCACCTCTCTCCCTCCTTTGCTCTAGGGTATACATATTGAGCTCCATTAATCTGTCTTCATATGTTTTCTGATGCAATCCCTGCACCATTTTGGTTGCCCTTCTCTGGACTGCCTCAAGTTGGTTAAAGTCCTTGTGAAAGTGTGGCCTCCAATACTGCATGCAGTACTCCAGATGGGGCCTAACCTGTGTCTTGTAAAGAGGGATTATTACCTCCCTCTTCCGACTTGTGACACCTCTACTAATACACCTCAACATCCCCCTAGTCTTACCTACTGCTTTAGTGGTCTGCTTGGATGATTTCAGGTCATCTGTGATGATGATGCCCAAGTCTCTTTCTTCCCTTGTGAGTTGCCAGCAACTCCCCTCCCAGCCTATAGGTGGCTTCAGGGTTTCTCTTCCCTATGTGCATGATCTTGCACCTTCTTTGCATTAAACTCCAGTTGCCACTCTTCCTACCATTTTGCCAGTTTATCCAGATCTCTTCTCATTCTGCCCACCCCATCTGGATCATTTACTCTGTTGCAGCTTATTAATGTGTTGTCTGCAAACAGACAAACCTTACCCTCCAGTCCATCTGCAATGTCACTGATGAAGATATTGAAGAGGACTGGCCCCAGGACTGATCCCTGAGGTACCCCACTTGTGACTTGCATCTCTTCTGACTGTATACCGTTTACCACCACTCTCTGTTTTCTGCCTGTCAACCAGTTTGCCACCCAGTTGACCAACTTCTGACCAACCCCGAGCCTACCCAGCTTATTAATCAATATTTTATGTGGAACAGTATCGAAAGCTTTGCTGAAGTCAAGGTAGGCAACATTAACTGTTCCCCCTTGGTCCACCATTCTGGTTACCCAGTCAAAGAAATCTATGAGATTAGTTTGACAGGACCTTCCTGTTGTAAACCCATGCTGTCTTGGATCCTGTGCTTCTATGGATTCCAGGTGTTGCACTATGCTAAGGAGTGCCTCCATAATCTTGCCCACTACTGAGGTAAGACTGACTGGTGTGTAGTTCCCTGCCTCCTCCCTGCTACCACTCTTGTGGAGCGGGATCACACAAGCCCTTCTCCAGTCTTCTGGGACCTCTCCTGTGCTCAGAGACTCACTAAACGGTTCTGATAATGGCTCTGCTAGTCCCACCCTTAGCTCCTTTAGTACACTGGGATGTATGCCATCAGGTCCCATTGCCTTGTCCACCCTGAGCTTATTGAGCCCTTGTAGGACCTTTTATTTTGTGAAGGGACTAGTGCACACCTCCTTCCCCCCCCCATGTCCATGGTGCTGAGCTGTGGGCCCTGCTCTACCTTCTCTTCAGTAAATACTGAGCAGAAGTATCTATTTAGGATATATGCTTTTACATGGTCCTCCTTCTCACATGCCTCCTTATCCCCTTTGATCTTAGCAATACCCCCTCTGGACTTTCTTCTTTCACTAATGTATCTATAGAAAGTCTTGTCACCTTCTTTTACTGTTTGTGCTAGTGTTTCCTCAGTTTGGGCCTTTGTCTGCCTTATTGCCTTCCCTGCTTCCCTTAGGGAAGTTTGGTATCCCTATGTCTCCCTATCTTGATCCCGCTGCGCTCCCTTATATTTCCCGAAGGCCAGACTTTTGGCTCTGACCTTCTCTGCTACTGTTTTTGAGAACCAAAGTGGTTTCCTTCTTCTTTTGCACTTCCTTTTCTCTCTAACACAATGGAATGTTGCTTCAAGCATTGCATCCTTAATGCTTGCCCACTTTGCCTGTACTCCCTTATCTGTATTTCTTCTTGCCAGGGCAAGCTTAACTCTGTTGGCCATCTTTTCAACGTCGGCTCCTCTGAAGTCCCATATTTTTGCCTTGGAATGGGATGATTTAGTTGTAGTGGCCAAATTGAACCATACCATGTGATGGTCACTGGCCCCCAGGTGACCTTCTACCTGGAGATCTGTGATCCTTTCCCTGTTAGTCAGTACTAGATCAATGATAGCCCTGTCTCTTGTGGGTTGTTGTACCAGTTATTTGAGGCCCTCCCCCTGCAGGGAATCCACTATGTGTCTAGTTCTGGCAGTTGTTCCTGCTGGTATTGACCAATCTGTATCTGGTATGTTGAAGTCTCCTATTATCAGAACCTCCCCTTTTGCTGTCATGTTTTGTATATCTTCTAACAGTAATGTGTATATGTCCTCCCCCTGGTCTGGAGGTCTGTAGTTAAGTCTTGTTCTGACAAAAGCAATTTGTGATAGGTTTCTCCTCTCAGACCGCTGACAAATTGATCCTTTAGGCCATCATCCAGGAACTAGACGAATGGTAAGTGCTTGCTAGACACTTCAGTGCAATGATGTAGTCAGCAGAAGTTTCCTCCTCCTCTTGGTTCTGATGATGAAAACAAATACATTCTGCAATGAGAATGAGTTTGGGCTTAAAATGGCATGTGTGTGCCCTCGGTGAGTTACGCATACTGCATGTCCACCAGGTTGGCAGGTGCGCTGAGGCCCTTGAGAAGTCCCTAGACTTTTGGTGTCAGAAATGCCAGGAAGACATCCACCTTTTTGTCATTGTGGATTGCATTCACCGCCAATTAGCATTCAAAACGCTCCAAGTATCAAAGTCTTTATTTGAGTTGTTGAATTTTGGCACACGTCCAATTGATGCCATGTCACCAGTAATCCTTGATGTGGCAGCTGACTATACACTGCTGTGCAGCTCCGACGTCCTGAAAGAAAAGAAAGAAAGAAATTATTCTTCTCTTACATCTGTGTTCTCTTGCACTTACTTGGCTGCAATTTTTCAGTTCAGTAACACAGCATTGATGCTATGCTTCCTTTGTGCTGGGGCTCTGCAATAAAATCCTTCTGCTTAGAGGGTGCTATTGCATACAGGCTCCACTGGCTATGTAGGCTTGAGGGAAGGTGGTGCCGGCTTGCTGCTTTTGTCTGTCCTTGGTGTCTGGGAGATTTATGGCTCCCTTGGATATACCCTGGATCCCTCCTTCACTCGTTTGACAGCAGGTATAGTTCTTATTTTAAATATATATTTCTGTCCCCTGCAGGCTTAGGCATGCCTGTATTGTGTGGTAGTGGGGTTCAGGTGAGTTACAGTGAATCAAGATGTTAGGAGTAGCAGAGCAGAGTGGTAGCATGGAAAGCAGGCTGCCTGAACTTTAATCTTTTTTTATAGAGTTTTTTCCCCTCTTTGTTGCCACCTCACGCCTTTTGTTAGGCCATGTTCCAGGAGCCCCCAGTCCCAACATCCACTCCCCAAGCCATCCAGCTAACTGGGATCCACATAGATGCAGGACCCAAGAGTCCCCCCAGGGCTGTCATATATGGTGACGGGGGGCATATTCTTTAGTTTTCTCCCCTTATTTCCAGAAGCCTCAGTGAAGCAGAAGCACATGTGCGTGGAGGTGTACATGCACTCTGGAACTGGTACTCCACACCACCCACCCGGCCTAATGTCAGCCCTCCATTTACTTAATGCTACCACCAAGCTTCCACTTTTGGTGGTAGCCAAAAGCCAGGAAGGCTCACCTCCCCAATCCAGGAGAGGAGAGCTGCCAAGCAGCAACTCAGTCCTCTCCCAGCCCACCTCCCCCAGCTGATCCCCAGCAATCTGAGCTCATTCCTGAACTTGGGTCACCGACGTGGTAAGAGGTAAGGCATCCAGCGCCTCAGCTCTCTACATTACTGGACCGGCTTCAGTCTTTTTGGTTTTTTTGTATATTTAGCATGATTGCTCTTGTGGTGGCTTTAGTGTTAGCCACAAAGGGGATGCCTTTTTTCTTCCCTTTGTTACCAATGCGCGGTCTCAGCCTCCAGTCCGCAGCTGTTGGGTGGGAGGCTTGCAGTAGCTGGGTGGGTATTAGAAAAATGTGCAGTTCAGAAGCACAAGCTAGCAGGGAGGGTTTTGTGGCTGCTATGATTGTGTGTTGTAGTAATCTGGAGCAGGAAACAGATGGACTCAGACCCAAAGCAGCTGACTCAGTTGCACTGCACCTGTGGTTTTCCATTGTCCTCATTGCCACTGTAATAATCTGGGGAAGGAAACACACAGACTCAAATGCAGAGCAGCTTGCTTGTTGCCATCTTTATTACACACTGTCCAAAAGGACAACGGGGTACCCACTGGGCAAGACAGGAACTACTGTAAAACTACAAATCATAAGGCTAGGGACTACAGCCCTAATGGCTTCCCGTATTCTTTCTACAAGTACAGGTACATATGCTGTATATATACTATAATATGCTGCTCCCATGGAGCCTCTTACATCACTCCTTCTCTTCTGTTTCTAGATAAAAAAATCACAGGTGAAACCAACTGGCTTCATAGACCCACCTTTGCTTCACATGGATAAGAACCTCTTGTTTGTTTCAGCTCTTGCAGATTTTAACTTGTCTTTTCACCTGTCTTTCAGGTTTCACAATGAGTAAGATGGAAGCAAGGCTAATGCAGTCAGGATGTGAGGTGGGGTTTAATATGTACAATGGGCAGCATAGTAGCAGAAAACATCAGGGACATGTAGCTGAGTGAGTCCTGACATTAGACGGGAAGCAGCAGGTATTGGTAAGGATGCATGCTAATGCTAGGAGCCTGGGTAACAAAAGCTGTGACCTCCAGGCAATAATGCCTGAGGTGCAATTGGACATGGTGACTGTGACTGACAGATGGGCAACACAGCAACATGAGTGGGAATTACTAGTATCATGGTACACTATGTTCAGGAGAGACAGGGGAATGGGGAGGGCCAGTGGAGTTATGTATTAAGGACGGCATGTTAGACTCAGATATCCAAGTAGTAGATAAAGGCAAAGGACAGAGACAGGTGGGGCACAGGTGACTGCAAGTGAAGAGAGTGATTAGGGTCAGAGTATTACCTCCATCACAGAGGGAAAATGCAGACAATGAGCTACTGTAGGGGAATAGATCAAAAAGATAGTAGAATTGGGCATGGTACTGATATTGGGGGATTTCAGTTTGTCGGACGTTGACTGGTACTTCCTGGCAGTGGTAAGCACAAGGAAACAGTCACTGGAAGAAAAGATGCAGGAGGTATTTCTGAACCTGAATATTATAGATTCCACTAGGGAAGGGACCATACTGGATCTGGTCCTGACTAAGAGATACAGTGTGGGAGAGGTCTGACTAGGGAACTGTTGGGTTCCAGTGACTACAGAACAGTGTGGGTCAAGGTTAAACTACAAACTGATCGGGTTCTTTTCAGGACTAAGGTCCTGACCTTCAGAGAGGCTAATTTTGGGAAGATGAGTTAGGTGTTGTGGAAGAAATTTTGGGATGTAATGGTGAAGGTACAAGCAGCCGACAAATGGGACCTGATTAAAATGTGGCTACTTGACGCATTAGATCTTTATACAATGTTGGTGGTGAAGAGTAAGTCGGGTAAAAAGCACTGAGGTTCTCAAAAGGGGCAGCACAGACATTTAGGGGAAAAAGGAAGCCATTTGGAGACACAAATCAAATCAGACAGAGGAAAACAGTGGCAGAGTTTCTGGAAAAGATGAGGACAGCAAACAGAGCAGGTAGACAGACAAAAGCAGAGGCTGAGCTGAGACTAGTGGAGGGGGTTAAGGAAGGTGACAAGGTATTACCTTTTTAAATACTCTATGTGAAGAACACAAAACTAATAAAGAGTGGTCATGCTAAATAACGGGGATTTATTTATTTATGTATTTATTAATCATGCTAAAGAAAGGAGATTTCATTATTTATTTATTTATTTCAAAGGTTTTACCAGAAAAGACATACTGAGCTGGTAACAGCTCATCCAGATGTGTCCTGGGAAAAGGGGAAAAGAGAAACAAAAATACAGACTATAAAATACATAGAATGGGATAAATATAAACAAAATTAAACATGACAATTATGGCTAAGAACAAACTGACTAAAAAGCACCAAGCAATAAATTTTGGAATTGCACAAAAGAACAATTAACTAAATATCAACTTAGCAAAATAAAAACTGGGGGAACGACTGATACAGGGAAAGTGGGGAATTGCTGAGGGAAGAGAATTTGGTAAGCTGCAGGCAAGAAGTACATCCAATATCAGAAGCAACTGCAGGAGTGAGTAGAGAACTCACAGAGGAGAGCTATAAGGGCAGAAAAGGATGGAGCAGAGTGAACAGAAGGGGGAAGGCAACCCCAAAATTTAGAGAAACAAAATGAGAAGGCAGCCTGGCCTACAGTAGATTTCATATGAGGGAGGGCAAAAGAGTGAGAGCAAGCATTATGAAGAGAGTAGGAGGATGAAGGGGGAGGAAGAGAAGAATGATAAGATCTGAGGACAGAGGGCCAGACCAAAATTTGGAGATAAAAGACACACAGTGGGTGAAACGGCTGACATCAAGAGAGAGGAGGGAGAAGGAAGGATACAAAGTACAGTGATGTGAATGAATGGGTTTATCAAGCGCAACGTGACAAATGAAGTGAAAGAGAGGGTGTAGTCTAACTAAAGTAGAGTTTGGAGCAGCACTATAAACAATGGGCTCAATTTTCAGAACCCTGAGAATGCTGCAAACCCCTGCTGCACCGATCATTTGGCGCATGGAGCTTGCAGCATTTTCCTGGCCACCTATCAGGATTCTCACACCTGAGGGCCATATGCCTCAAGTTAGACCAGGTTTTACCTGGTCTAACTTGTGCCATTTGGGGTCCCCTTTTACAGGACCTGCACCAAATATTTGGCACAAGCTACTATAAAGTGTGAAAACTGTAAAAAAAAAAAAAAACTTCACCCAATGTAGTAAAATCAGGTGCAGTTGCGTCAAAGGAGTTTGGTGCAGCTGCACTAAAGAATTGGATCAATGCAGGTCTTGATGCAAGCCCTGCGTCAACCTTTGAAAACTGAGTCCAATGTCTCCATAGTCAAAAATGGGCAAAATTATCGCAGTGAACATTTCTCTGCAAGCAGACCTCGGAATGCTTCTTTTATTTTTGTAAAGTGCCCCAAGCTTGGACGAAGTGTCTTTTGAATAGCATTCACATAAACAGACAAATATAGATTATGATCTAACCATACCCCAAGTTACTTGAAGGAGGAGACATCTTCAATGATTGCACCATCAAGGGTATGAAAGTAAGGAAGCAGAAGAACTCTGGCAAGTCTCTGCCTGGTGCTAAAGTCACGGGGACTGTTTTTCTGGCATTGAGGGATAAATGATTAACTTGAAACCAATGTTGGACATTATTGAAGTCCAGTTGGAGTTAATTCATAAGGTCGGGGTAGAGGAGCCAGAGAAAAAAAAATATCTGCATACATATATGTTGACACAGAGGAGCAAGCCTTGGGGAGGTCACTTAGAAAAATAGAGAAAAGAAATGGGCCCAAGACAGACCCTTGAGGGACACCTGAGCTAGTAGGGAGTGGGAGAAAAAAGGATGCCTTCAATACAGACAACTTGTGACCTGCTTTCAAGGTAGAAGTGGAACCACTCATCTGAAGATGTCTTAAGCTTGTCAAGGAGAATAGGATGGGCTACAATCAATCAATCAATCAAGTCTTTATTTAGCCAGGTGATCACCATTGAGGCAAGCTCATTTTCAAGATGGACCTGGGCAACATAGTAAAGTTTACATAACAAAGATATACATTTGAACAAAATACAAAACAAGGTTGAACTAATACAATACACAAAATAAGCAATGTACAATGTTGAGGCATAGGTTCAGTGGTAAAGTAGTAGCCACAGACATTGCCAGCTATTTTCAGATATTTCGGAAAGTTTCTGAAGAGTTTCTTTCTGCTGGCCCTACTGTAGAAATGCAGAAAGCAGGAGATATTTCTGGAAGAATCACAGGAATTTCAGGAAATGGCTGACAGTGTCTGTGGCTGCTACTGTAGCTACCTAAGATAATATGTACAATATTTACAAGGGTCTATCTGAATGTAATTAACCTAACAGTCCTTGGGGAAGCACAGTAGAAGGGAGTTTGCAGCAGTCAAGCACAAGCATTTAGAGTATGGCCAGGGCATAGGAAATTAATGTTAATTTGCAAGGGGGGGGTCTCTCCAGAGTATGGAACATCTACCGGCTGTGGACATGTGACAATAAACCAGTAAGCAATTATAAGAGCTAGGGCAATGAGTGGAGTGCTTCTACAGGGATAGTGGCAAACTTCAATAGGAAGGGAGGAGGTAAATGTACAGGGCTTCTATGCATGACCAATAGCTGCCAGTGAAAGCGCAATGAGTGAAAAGGAGGATGGATTTATTGTATTAGGAGGTGCCAAGGGACACCGTACAAGAGTCAAGTATCCTGGAAGAAGGATACAACAATTATGGGAAGCAGTTACAAGACTCCTTGAATGAACACGCATAGAGTTTTTTCAATGCAGACAAGTTGAAAGGTTCAACTAATATTAGAGTTTTTGCAACTTGTTCCAAAGTTTAGGTAGCAAATTGCTTATAGCTGACCTCCCAAAATGTGATTTGACCTTGGGAATGGAAAAGGAGATAAGGGAGGAACTTCTCAAGGCATACTTGCCTTCCACAGTTAGAGATAGGCAATCTGAAATATACTGAGGCAGCTTTTTTGAGATTGTTCTATAAGCCCAGAGGGCAGCATTTCTTTGTCTCCTGAAGTTAAGAGATGGCCATCCTACTACTGCATAAAGAGAACAATGATGAGTGAGATATGGAGCACCAGAGATGAATCTTAAGGCTCTCTGATAAAGTGTATCAAGTTTTGCCAATGCTGAGGCAGGATCTTGGCCATAAAGGAAATCAGCATAATTCAGCAAGGAAAGGAAGTTTGTTTGGACCAGTCTTTTCTTAGCATCCTGGGTAAGGAGGTGTTTGATCCAATAAAAGAGGCCTAACCTCGGCATGAGTTTTTTAGACAGCTCCTTGATATGATCCAAGAAAGAGAGTTTGTGGTTGATCTAGACCCCCAGATTCTTGAACTTAGTTACGAAGTCCAGGGAGTCATCAAGAAGTGTGGTCATTTGGGGTAGGGGTCCTAGGGTAGCCGGATTAGCAGCATTTGCAAAGGGTGATAATAGCATTACCTTTGTCTTTTTTGCATTCAAAAGGAATTTTTGCTTCAGTAGGTGTAGTTGCAGTTGATTGAATTCCTTCCTTAAGTGTGTGCAAGTTATTTCAGGGGTTAGGCTGTCAATTTAGAGTACCGTGTCATCAGCAAATAAATGAATATTGGCTGAACTAATTCCTGCATCGATACCATTTATGTAAGCAGTGAAAAGCAAAGGACCCAGTATGGAGCCCTGGGGTACACCCCTTAATAAGGGCTTGAATGGTGAGAGTTCCCCTTGTGCTTTAACCTGTTGCTGTCAACCATTAAGGTAGTTTGTGAACCACCGCAAGGATAGGGGTTCAGGCCTAGCTCATGAAGGGATTCTAGAAGCAATTCATGGTCGGCAGTGTCGAAGGCTGTACTTAGGTTCAAAAACACGGCGCTTATAAAGTTTTTAGTAACTAGGGCATGTTGCCAGTCATTGATTACCTTTGTGAGGGCCGAGATTGTACTGTAGCGAGGCCTGAAACCGGATTGCAGAGGGTTTAGCAGGTTTGAGGATTCCAGGTAACTCCGTAGTTATAAGCTCACTATTTTCTCCAATATCTTAGATAGGATTGGGAGTATGGAAATTGGTCTATAGTTTTTTAAGTCTGAAGGATCTCCTGATTTGAATAAAGGTATTACATGAGTGATTTTCCATGTAGTTGGAAGATCACCCTGTGAAAGTGAAAAGTTTAGAAGATGCGTAATTGGCACTGCCAGGACATGGTGACTAATCTTGAGGAAGTAAGAGTCAATGAGGTCAGCACCAGCACTCTTCCTGATATCCAACTGCAACAGTTGCTCTTCAGATTCTTTCGAGGAGACAGGCTGAAACGAGAATATAGCCCCACTTTTAGGATCGTTGGTGGTCAGTGTCCCTGGGTCATGTATGCCAAGTTGATTACGGAGGTTATTGATGGAGGACGTGTCAAAAGCCAGCCCTGCAGTAGCTAAATGATTGTTAAGGAGATCCAGGATTATCTGTTTATCTGTAGTTGCGGTGTCACCAGAGGTAATTTTTATGGGTAGGGTATTAGGTGTCCTATGACCTTTGATTACCTTCAAAGTTTTACAGAATTTGGCAGAGGATTTGGAGGACAAGTCAAGTTCTGCCCGGAAATAGTTTGCCTTAGCTTCTCTGACCATCTTAGTGCAAGAGTTCCTAGCCTTCCTGAATAAGGTCCAGTCAGACAGAAGTTTAGTTTGCCAAGTTTTTTCCATAGACAGTCATGATTTAGTAAGGCAGTCCTCAAGTCGGCTGAAAACCAAGGGCATGATTTTTTCCTAGTGCGTATTTTAACCAAAGGTGCATGTTTGTCAAGTACCCCAAGCACAATTCCCTGGAAATTATTCTACGTCACATTCACTGTTTTGGCAAGATAGAAGTACTGTCAGCTCACTGAGTACTATAGGACAGAGAGAAATGCACGAGTGTCAAAGTTACGACAATTCCTCTTAATAGTGAAATTAGAGGTAGATGCTAGTTTTGTGGCAGATCTCACACAAGTAATAAAACAGTGATCAGAGATATCTGTAAAGAACACACTGGCATGTGAGAACATGTGGGGTTTGCTTACTAAGATGAGATCCAAGATGAGATTCAACAGGGTGCTATCTGTTTTTTTTTTTGTTGGGATGCATAACTTCTGTAATAAGTTGCATTAGGCAAATGAATCACAAATGTTTTTGAGGAGTTTGGAGGTGCTGGAGAACCAGTCGAGATTGAGGTCTCCCAAAATAATAAAATCCATTGATAAGGTACCTAGGAGGCTATTTAGATGATCTAAAATCTGAAGCCCCGTTGACGGGGGCCTGTAACAACCTATGACACAAAAGGAGACAGTTGAGGAAAGCTCAACTTTGAGAGCCAAGCTTTCAAATTCCCTAGGGAGTGAGGTTGAGTCGATAATAATGGTTGAGAATTTATCATTGACATAAATGACAACCCCACCTCCGTTTGTCTTCCTGTCAGTTCTAAATATAGTGTAGGATGAGATGTTCACCTCATGATCTGTGGTATTAGGTCTGAGCCAGGATTCCAAGACCACTAGGATATCCAGCTTAGTATGGAAAATCCAGGCCTGTAAGGAGGTGCACTTCTTTAAAAGGCTACAAGCATTAATGTGCATGAAGCTTATTCCTTCAATACAGGCTAGGTCGGCTGGAGACGAAAAGGGTCAGAAGGGGACCAGGGTTTAATTTGACATTGCCCGAGCATATCAATAACAACAAGAGTTTCTTTAGTGCACCTAGAAGCAGTCTGAATAATCTAGTCCATTCTCCTTTGTGGTGATATTCAGGCAGGCTGGGAGGGACATTGTGTCGATTCCCAAGAGGTCCAGTGTCAAAAGCTTTAGCTAAATCAACAAATATAGCTGAAGTGGCAAGGCCCTGATCCATACCAGAGAGGATAGCATTAGTGAGCCAGTGCAATGACACTTCCTAAAGCCAGACTGGAAATTAGTAATATAGGAGGCTGAGTGAAGAAAATGGGAGAGTTGAGAAAGAACTAGAAGTTTCTGGAGCTTAGCTAAAGTGGGAAGGAGGGAGATAGGATGAAAGTTACTAGGGGAGAAGAGATCACCCCTTTGTGAAGGGGAATGACACTAGCCAGCTTCCAAGAGTTTGGGATAGAGGATAAGGAGAAAAAGAGGTTAAGGAGATAAGAAATAGGAAATAGGAAGGGCAATGGCACGAGCAGAGAGAAACTGTAGTCTAAGGTCAAGACCATTAGGACTACAAGCAACAGCAAAGGTAATGGCAGAAAAACAGAAAGGGGAGGAGGGAGACAGAGGGAGAGTTTGAGGAATAGAGTGAGAGAGAAGAAGAAGGTATGGGTGGAGGATGACAAAGGATAAAGCAAATGTGCTGAATGATTACTTCTACTCTGTTCATGGCAGAACGAAGAGGCCCTCTACCAGACTGCAAAAAGAATAGGAGATGACTGGCCAGTGCCAGCACATAGCCCATAATGGAGAGGGTATTGAAGGGCCTATGTCACGGCACTGAAGAAATAAATTGATGGGCCTAGACAGGATGCACCCACAGTTGTTTATTTCTATAAGGTTTTTCTCCCTTGGGCTACAGGTGGTGACTTATCTGCCATATCTGCGCTCTCCTCGACTGTCACTCACCTTCCCTGGCTGCCTCAAAGTCCCCTGTGATTGGGCAAGAAGGGGAAGGGCTGTGCTCCCCTGGTACACATATTCAGAATGCCAGCAGCCAGGTGGCAGTGTGGGCTAGAGAAAAGTGGGCACAGTTTCATTAAGCCTGCCCCAACCCCTTTTTCCATTTACTTGCAATTCCCTAGCCATGGCAGCACTTAAGCACATGAATGTGGAGGAACTCACACTCTACAGAACTGCAACCCCTCCCATTAGATAGTTTGCATCCTGCATTACCACAGGTCCTCCAACCGGTGACAAGCAGAGGCTGAGATGGCCTGCCATCCCTTCATGGAAGAGGATAGGGGTCCCTGGGATGCTTGATCCTTTCCCCCCGGCTGACCTCCATGAATCAAGTTCATTCCCTAACACAGGTTGCCGGCATGATGACAGATGAAGCAGAAGTACCCCAGCCCTCCACTCAACTGGGCAGGTATACCAAGATTGTTAAAGGAGATGGAGTAGGTCCTGGCTGGACTGCTGGTGGAGCTCTTTAGTTGCTTTCTGGAAACAGGCGGTAGTATTTGAGAATTGGAGTACAGCAAATGTGATCCCCCTACACAAGTGGGAGCCAAGAGGAACCAGGCAACTATAGGCTAGTCAGTTTGACATCTGCAGTGGAAAAACTACTGGAGTCTATAACACAAGGAAAGGATAGTATAGTTCCTGGAGGCCAGTGGCCTGCAGGACTCCAAGCAGCACAGATTTACCAGTGGGAGAATGTGCCAGATAAACCTGACTAAATTCTTTGGTTGATAAAGGCTATGGGCAGGGTCAGGCGTTGATGCCTTGTACCAAGATTTCAGCAAAGCCTTCAACTCCATCCCACGTGGGAGTTTTATAAAGAAATAGGGAGACCTTGCAGTAGGGGACACGATTATGAGATGGATGAAAAACTGGCTTGAGTCGGAGAACCCAGAGGGTGGTCCTAAATGGAGAACTCTGAAGGGCAAGGGAAGTCATGAGCGGGGTGCTCCAGGCATCAGTTTTAGAACAAGTTATTTTTAATACAGAGTATTTATTTTAGATATATATGGGAGGGAGTCTGGCACAGATATACCTCTTTGCAGATGACACTGGGATTTGTGGAAGAGTCGACACCGAAGAGAGGACAATGGCCATTAAGAAAGATATGCAAAATGTAGAGAGGTTGCTAATAGTGTGGCAGCTAAAATAGAACATGAAAAAGTTCAAGGTAATGCATATATGGGCTAGGAACTAAAGAATGGAGTATTGGATTGATGGGGTGGTAGTATAAGAAGAAAGGGACAAATGTAAGGGCATTGGCTGAATGTAGTAGGACTGAGGGTAAGGCAAATTGGATGCTGGGGTGTATAGGGAGAAAGATCACTAGCAGATAGAGGCAGGTAATCCTGCCTGTATAGACCGCTGGTTCACCCACATTTTGAGTATAGTGTGCAATTGTAGAACCCACACTTGAGAAAGGAAAGGGACAGAATAGAGGTAGTGCACAGATGCACCACCAAAATGATACACGGGCAACAGGGAAGGCCCTCTGAGAAGCGTGTAGAGGATCTAAATATGTACATGCTGGAGGACAGGAGGAAGAGTGGGATATGACTCAGACATTTCAGTACCTCTGTGGATGCTCAAGGGGAGAGCAGTGAGTTGTTTACAATGAGTGGTAACACGGTTACATGGGGAACTCTATGGAACTGGTATGGGGGAGCTCAAGATGGATGCCAGATAATGCTTATTTACAGAATGTGTGGTGGCAGACTGGAACAAACTTCCAGAGGAGGTCATCTGTGCTGGGATATTTGGGATGCAAGTATGGAAGCCATCAGATGGCCCTCTTTAAGGATAATCCACCAACAGGTCACCACTGTCCCCAATTCCAGACCATGGGCAAGATCTGAACCTCCAGAGACCTGCACTGAGGGGAGCCAGTGTGCCACCCAAATGCAATATCCTGCAATAATCCTGGGCCCCCTTCAGCCAGTCCCAGCTAGTGAAGTGCACCTGTAAGTACCCAGAACCCCAAGAGTTATGACCTGAAACTAGACCTAAAAGAACAGGAACACACAAATGACTTTTGGAGTGACCAGTATCCCTTTCACAAGCATCTAGTGGGCTAGATAAACACCTGGAAAAGATGTGCCAATGGGCACTAATTGTGCAGAGTCCAGATGAAACACTCTTTTGCTAGGCAGAAAACATTTGCAATACACAGGAAACACACTCCTGAATTCTGAAAACATCGGCTAGAACCTAAAACCCCTAAGCACAGACTGACAAGAAGGTGAACTAATAACTTCTATTTATAATAGCCATGTTACACACAGAGAAGTGAGGGACAGAAAAAGACCTGCAAAGTCCATCTATTCTGTCCCAAGAGTCCCTACTTGGAAATACTGTTGTCATTGTATTCTCTCCCTGTCAACCCTTCAACTTGCCACCTCCCATCTGATGACTTCTTTATATGAGTTCTACTTCCTCTTGAATCCTGCTATTATGTTTCCCTGCACAACCTTGTCAGAAAAGTTTTTCCACCCAGCCACCACCTTTTCTGTGAAATATTTTTTTGTGTCCTATATGAATCTCTCTCCCAAGCCTGAGACACTGTGTCATAGTTTGAACATATTTGATGTGCCCACTCTGTTGAACCCTTTCATAAATTTGGAAATCTTTATTATGTCCCCTCTCTCCTTTCTGTCTCCAGTAAATGCACAAGCGAGATTTTTTCAGTCTCTCATCATATGCTATCCTTTTTGCCATTTATATAAATAACATTGATTCAACCCTTACCAATTCCTCTGTACACCTCTTTGCTGATGACACTGTTCTGTATGTCAGCAACCCTTCGCCTGCAGCTGCTCGTGAAATTCTACAAACAGAATTCTCCTTGCTACAATATCAGCTACTCGAGAAAAAGCTTCTGTTAAATGCTAAGAAAACTAAAGCAATGATGTTCACAAATCAAAGCTCCACCAGCACATCCTCTCCAATCATTCTCCCCCAGCTATGCACTATGCTTGGAGAAAATCTGGAGTATGTAGAAAACTTCAAATACCTAGTGTGTGGATTGACAACAGACTTGACTTCACTCATCATTTAGAAGAACTGTTAAAAGTCACAAAGGCTTGGCCTCTCTATAGATTAAAACCCTTCCTAAACAGAGACTCAAAGATGAGGTTAGTCCAGGCCATTTTTCATCAGTTGTTGACTATGCAGACTTCCTTTATAGTCACTGCCCATCTCCTACCATCACAAGTTGGATACCTTATATTATAGAGCAATAAGGTTCATTACAGATCTGCCATCTAATACTCATCATTGCTCTCTTTATGCTGCAGTTGGTTGGGTTCTCTTCACCCTCAGAAGGAACAGAAATGCAGCACTATGGATTTACAGATCGCTGTCAAAAGACTTTCAAACTATATCCTGGACTGCTTCACCCAGACCTCTCCTAGCTCCTATGCCCTAGAAGCAACAACATCATCCTGCTCAAATTGCCCAAATTCAACACCAGGCTAGGGAGGCAGCAATCAGCTATCTCTAGCTATAGCATGGAACACCCTACAAAATCCCTAAAACTGTCCAATATCATTCCATTTGCATCCTTTAAACAGCATTGTACAGTCTTCTTCAAAGAGAAATGCAATTACTACCACTAGAGCTAGCATTGTCATCTCACAAATCTCCTTCCAAACCATATATGGCATATTCCTTCCAGACAGACACCCCATCTTATGGCACCCAGTAATACCTTCACCATCCTAGTATTACATTATGTTGAGTGTCTGCCATGCCCCCCCACTGGGATGTGTATATACTGTACATGCTGTAAATATTAGCTTAACTTTCCTGTAACTGTTTTTTATCATGTGAATTTACTGTACATCACTGTGTTTATAAACGTTATTTTCCCCTGTATGAATAACTGTCTTATATAAGTGTATGATGTATCTGTTGTGTATCAACTATTGAACCTTGACCTTATCAGGTCCATCTTGTAAATGAGCCTTGCTCAGTGATGTTCGCCTGAATAAATAAAGATTTGATGATGACGATGATGATATGCCTTATGCTGCTGCCCATGTAGGATCTTTGTAGCTCTTTGGTACCCTGTCTCTAATCTATCCCTGCCCTTCCTTGGGTGCAGGCCCAACAAATGGACGGTGTTCCAAATACACGTTCACTAGTGAGCTACAGAGGTTGTATCACCTCACTTCTTCTGCTAGCAATACCTCTTGCAATGCACCCAAGCATTCTGCTAGCTGTCCTATATATCCTGTTGTACTGAGCACCATTCTTTAGGTTATTGCTGATCTCCACTCTAATTTCTTTCTCCTCCTCCTCCTCCATGCTCTCTGCCAGCATCCCATTATAGTTACCATTCCCAGATTTCTCCTTCCTTCTGTGGGCCTCACCTGGAACAATTTTAACATTAAATTTCAACTGCCAAATACAGGATCACTTTTCTTGTGCCTGCATATTCTGTCTAATAATTTGAGCCCCTTCTTCACTGTTGACCCTCCCGCAGAGCATGGTATCTTCAGTGAACAGACTCTTCTTACCCTGTTTACCCTCTCCTATGTTGCAGATATACATATTGAACAGGAGTGGTCCAAGGACTGACCCTTGCAGTACCCAGCAAGTCATTTCCATGTCCTAAGTAAGGATTAACCCATGACAGAGTGTGGTTCTACTTGAGAATTAATCCATGGGGGTGGGGGGCATGAGGCCACAGGCTAAGTGCCTCCAATCACCCACTCATAGATTAATTCTCAAGTAGAACTACGCTCTGAAATAAGTTAATTTGCTTGTAACATGGCTAACAAAAAGGATTCAGCTCTCTTTTGTTAGCCATGTTACAGAGGGATGATTCACCCCCGACTGTTGTGCCTACTGTGACATGGCTCCCATCCTCTCACTTTGGTCTTTCTGCATGACATGCTGCATGGCCTGGGTCTCTGGCTGTTGCTCTATGGTGATGAGCATCCTGATATGCAAGGCAGACTTTTCTGCAAGGGGAAACAGACACTGTTAAACACAGTTGTAACATGGCTAAACACATGTATCGCCCCAACCACTACATTTAGCCCTGCCTCTCTCTGCAACAGCACTCTCCCCACTCCCCATGCTTCCAGCCCCATCCCAAGTGCCAGCAACACAGACTTCCAAAGGCAACTGTCCCTGCTCCTGACCGCCATGGTGCTGATGGCAGTGCCTGCTGCTCTGCGGCGTGCTCCCCATACTGGCAACACACACTCTGTCAGACACAACTGTCCCTACTCGCCAACCAGTGTGGTGCTGACTCATGGTTCCTGGGATCAGTGTGTGGATGGAATGTTAGTCAATGTGGCTGATAGAGCTGCCTGATGGTTTGTGGGATCGGTGTGCAACTGACTGATAGTTTGCGGGACTGGTGGAGATGGAACCGTGGGGTGGGGGAGAGGGGGACCTCAGAGCAGCAGCCACAGAAACACAGAGAGATAACACTGCTATGCTCCTCTGTGTCACAACCCCACTCAGCAGGTCAGGCCCTCTGCTCCCACAGTGCCAACCTCTGAGTGCAGTATTGTGGACAGTTAACAGAACAGTGTAACCCTCCTGTCTGTTTTATGGATCCGAATCACCTTTGGTCTCAAGTTCTGGAGGGATTCAAACTGTGAACCTTATGCTAGTGTACCCAAATGCACAGGCTCAGATAATTCTGCTCTTCGGGGAAATGCCAGATATCATTCACCTGTGGGCAGCTAACCAGGTATACAAAATGAACCCTAAAAACTCTATGAAGGACCTTAGGAAAATTCTTACATTTTCCCAGTTTGGAATACCATTAAGTTTATGAACAGTGTTGTCAAAATCTTAACCATCCATGCATCACAGGCAAAAAGGAAGGACTTGGAAGACACAGGCAGTCTCTTTGAAATAAGAGGTTTACCTAAAATGAATAAAATATGTAAAATGTAACCACAGAACAATATATCACAAAGCATACAATCACTTAAAAGAACAAGGTTTAAAGTGCAATTTCCTACCAACATACAGTTAGACTTTTCTATCTAATGTATACCTTCTTACAGTGCTTTAGGTAGCTGTTGTTTCAACAGAGTCCAAACAGGAATGTGTCAGTAAGTGGAAATACAGAATACAGTTTAAACCCTGTGTCTCACCCCTTCTATGACTCCACCTAGCTCCTTTTAAAATATTAAAAATTATACAACCAGAATGTCTTATCACGCAGGAAGTAAATTAAATAAGGTGACATCAGCAAGAACTCATTTCTCAAATGACTTCTTTGCTCTTAAGTGGTTTCTTGCTTTTTCAAAGACATCAGAGAACTTTTACAACTCTGCAGTTTTCTCACTTAGCTGTCATATACTGTAGCTTTCTAACACCAGCTGAAATTAACTGCTCTTTCCTCTGAAGATGTCATAAAATGGATATTTTAGTTCCTGGCTTCAAAGAAGCACAGCTCAACAAGGCCATAAAATGTGACTTTTTTGGAAGTTTATCACATTACAGAGATCTGCTGTTTAACATATCCTGTCCTTTGAACTGAAACCTGGGGGGGGGGGTCATCCCAGGATCACAGGATGTCTCAAGACAGACAATCACACTACATTTTTATTTACAAAAAATCATACAGCAATCATAACCAGCTGGCCAAGCGTCACACTCTGTACCGGGGTTTACAAATATGGTCACACAGAACAATGTTGGTCACCTATGGCTGCTGTGGGTATGGGTAGGACAGAGATCTGGTGAGCCACCTCTCAGGGGATGACAGGGAGCGGCAGCCCATCAATATATGTCACTGATGCTTAAGAATAGACTACTCATGTGGCTGAGATCCAGCGAGCCAACTCTCAGGGGATGACATGAGCCCGTCAACAATGTCACTGATGTGTAACAACAGACCACTCATTTGGTGGATCTTAGATCGGGACTGTAGTGACTTGTGTCTGATACTTCTGTACAAGGTGACGTGTTATGTTTAAAAGTAAAACACTGTGTAGGGACAAGTGCAATGTTTACAATGGGGTTTCTGGACAACGCACTGTTGTGTGTGGCTGTTCTGGGTACTGCAGGAGCAATCCTGGATTAAGTAAGCAATAAGACACAACAGGGTGTACATGGAACATATTTTACCGCATGGCCAGGGGCATAATAAGGCATGGGGCCTTGGCTGAGTGCCTTTATCCCCTGGGTGTGGTAAAATATGTTCCATCCACACACCTGGAGTGTCTTATTGTGCTTATAAAATGGGCTGCTATATTTATTTAAATTTGTACAGTTAGAGAAATGTTGCTTGTGTGTAGAAAAAAACATTAATGCTGCTAATCCATCATAAAATAGTCCTTCTGCTGCATTGTGTTAATATTCATGAGGTCAATTGCATTTGACACCAGGTTGCTATGTGACAGCCAATATTTTTATACTATAGGCAGCACAATGGCAACAAGGGGAGTGGACACTCGACATTTGCCAGCTGCATGTTTTTCTGAATGATCGGTGAGGCTCCTGGTACAATTTTGCTGTGTCTGCAGCCAGAGAGAGAGAGACAAGAAGCACTGCGCATAAAGCATGATCTGAACTTCCCCCCCAGTCTAAAGTCCCAAGACCAAGTTGTTGTGAAGGGGGATCTAAATTCCTGACTAACTACTGCCTGACAAGCCCCAGCTGAAGTAAAAATATTAATAGTAACCAGCAAATGACTCTGCCTAGAAGGACCATTCGATTGTAGGATCGTTTGACATGCTGAAGGGAGACAGAGAGAATCAAGTGAGAGGTTTAAATTAGTAGGCCATGAGCCTTGCCTTGCTGTGAGCTGTGAGCAACCAATAAGTGGGGCAGCAGAGGCAGCACAATTATTGAAACAGCACGTACATACGTGCATGGGCATCAGACCTGGGGCTGACTAACAAGAATGCCTATTTCTGTGACAGAAATTCAACACCCACAAAGAAAAGAGAGAGAGAGAGACAGAATGTCTGTGGTGCTCCATTGAGACCAGTCAATTCAAGCCTGCATTCATTATCCCAAATGGGTAGGCTGAATAATCCAACTCTGTTTTCCTTGTGCTTGTCAAATACAAAGATGGCAGACAGTAAACATGCCAACGTTCCCTGGCTTATGGATATTGGCCTTTTTACTGCCGGACCCTTTTTTTACCCATACAGGGAACATATTTCATGCATGGGTAACTAGCCAATCACATTGTTGGATTTAGCCTACTCGTTTTATAATTGAGAAATAATCGATGGTCATCTGCTGTCTTTCCTCCAATCAGGTGCAACTCTTTATGTTATCCACATTGCAAGAGAATTTATCATTTAGGACTATCCTCAGGATCTATCCGTCAGTCAGTTTTTGACCTATCTAGTTATTTTTTCCCCTCTCCCCAGATTGCTTAGCTTCTGAACCAGTTTATTATACGCATTCAGTTAAAGGCTTTGCTAAAGTTCAGGCATAGTATGCATACTGCCTGCTGCCTGGCCCCTGTAAGCAACATAGTCTGACATTACTGGCCCTTAGTTAATCCATGCTGGTTCCCATCCATTAAGCCCTCTTCTTCTAAGAATATGACTATCCCAACTTTAATAATTGTGTCCAGACATTTCCCCACTTTCAGTATCAGGCTTACTGGCCTGTAGTTTTTTGCATCATCCTTATTACCCCCTTTCTGTAAATGAACCACATTTATCACTCTCCAGTCTTTAGGCACTTCACCTGTTGCTTCTGAGTCTCCCAAGAGGACTTCCACTATTACCTGCCTAGTTTCCTTAAGCACTTGATTTACTGGTTTTGGAGTTTTCCTGTCCCTTTAAAGTCCATTCACTTGTTGTCCACCTCATCTCAAACCTGTTCCACTGTATCACCTTGAATTTTTTTGTATTGTTAAGGAGAAGGCTTCCCTCCTCGACTGTGAATGCCGAACAAAAAATTAATTCAGCATACTGTACCTTCCTTCTTCATATCATCTCCTGTACGCACCCCCATCCTTTTGTAGCCTTTCCATGTTATCCCTTATCTTTTTCCTGTCCCTAATCCAATCAAAGAAAGTTTATTCATTCCTTGACCCTTTCTGTTAACTTCAATTCTGTCTTTGACCTTTCCTCTCTACTTAGCTTTTTACTTAACCCAGTTTCTCTTTAGACCTCTGCCTCACTCTGTTCATTCTTGTGGGCTCCAAATACCCCCTTTTCTGTAGTGCTCCACATTGTCAATGGATAATTAATACATATGGGTAATGTGCACCCGTACTGGGGGTAGTGGCACAACCCAAAGCTGAATTAGCATAGAACACTGGGCACATGAACATTTTGACTAGCTGAGAATCCAGTCTTTGCTGTGCCGATGATTCCCCCCAAAAGTTTTATTGTTTTATTTGAAAACTGCAACTGTGGGGCAGGTTGGGGCTACCTGTTAACAGGGAGGACCCCGAAATTTAAAACTCATGGCTGTTAAGCTGCAGTTTCAGACTGACTTATCTGCTGATTTCTCCCCATTTTCTGTTGCCTGCTGTGCATGGATTGGGGAACATAGACCCTGCCTTAAATTAGAGTGTTGTTCAGGTCTCCGAGCCATGTGGTGCCTCTGGTAAGTGACTTATCCTTATTTGGTTGAGGGATACTGTTAGGTAGACATTAACTATTTCTTCCCTGGTTCCCTCCCTGGAGTTTCTGTTCAGTATCGGTCCCTCCCTTACTCCTCTGTTTAAACTGTTTTTCTGTCAGTGGGAAAAACCCTTGTAGTTTAAGGGGAGTCTGCCTCCTAAAACTGAATGGTATTTCATTTTCATTAGTGTTCAGTGTGCCCTCTCAGACAGCCATTGAGGCCATCTGTGAAATAATTCTCCCTGACAATGTATCTAATTTCCGAGGGTTATGAGCTCATCCCAACTAACTGTCTGTGGCTGTGCTGATTTTAACAGTTTTTGGTGCCTTCAGTGCTTTGTTCTATATGGTGCTTCTAGTGTCTGCTGTTTCAACTGAGCAGAGCCGCATGATCGTTCAGTCATTTCTGACCATTTCCCAACAACAGCTTGTGTCTTCTTGGCTGTGGGTGCAGTTTCATTGGCTTCTCCCTAACATTTTTTGCATCCAAGTGCTGGGGTGCACACCTGCTGATGTAGGGACATCATGCACATCAGAGTGATGTCACTTACATCAGGATTTCTCTTTCAGCAGTCTATCAGATTGCTGGCTTTGCTGGCCTGTCAAACCTGTCAGATTTTTGTCAACAAGCCTTTTAGTGGTATTTTTGACATGGTGACTTGGTAGTGATCAAAGGGATCATTGTTTTTACTATTTTATACCTCAATTTGAGTGCATTTACTTGATGCAGGACCCCTCAACCAAGGAGGAGGAAGGTGAGTGGATGGAGCCAAGGAGAAATATTCTGCTCCCTCCCCTGTATGATACAAAATCTCTGTCCTACCTCATAACTCAGGCAGGTATGATGTTATGGCTGAAAGAGGTGCAACCCATAGAGGCACTGCTCATGACTCCCATTTTGTCCACATCCTCCTCCACATCAAAATGTTTTCCAAACTTTAAGCACCATGACCAGATTATTGAACGGGAGTGGACAGGAATGAACCAGCAAAAATATCTCCCCAGGCAAAGGGTAAGATGTTATCCATTTATGGAGCCAAGGAGAGTTCCCAGAAGTGGGAGACTACTTTCCTGGCAGACAAGAATGTGCATTATTCTGTTATGCATACAACTAATCCAATTGAAGGCTTTCTGGCTTTAACTGATTTACATGATAAGCGAGTGGATGCCATGTGCAAGTGTTTTTTTTTTCTCAAATTGAGTATATCTTTGCACGTCCTATGCATCCTTTATTGTGTTTTCAGAGCCCTAGGTTAATGGTTTATGCTTCTGGGTAGCTTCATTCCCCTGGACCCTAAGGGAGTGAACTTTTTTACAATTGTTATCTATGGCTTCTGCCTTTTTGGGGATGTCACTGCTGACAATTTATGAATGTCAGAATGTTCCAGTTATCACACTGTGTCAGCCATGTGAGGTGTATGGCACAGGAACTGGGTCACAGATCAGGCATCAAAGGCCAGACTGTTTAACCTGTCTTTTGGGAGACTGTCATTCAGCTCTGGCTTGGATGACATTTTGAAGGTTATCCAGGATAAGAAGGGGCACTTTACAATGCCAAGCAGCAATAGAAAAAAAAACGTGGATGCTAAGATGTTGAGAGGGCAACTGCTTGTGGCAGGCTTGAGGTGGTTCTTGGCCCTTTCGGATTTTCAGCAACCAAAGGAATAGGGGATCATAATCTGGATTTAAGGGAAACAACAACAGAGGATCCTTTACTCACAGGCATAACAGGGCTTAAGGATGAAAAGAAGGTAATTCACAATGCAAGTACACAGGTTCATCTTTGTCTCCCTTCCCTTGGAGGAAGTCTTCAGAAAGTTTATTCAAGATGGACCTTCTGTCACCGTACAATTTGCCACAGTGTACAAGGGGGGTTTCCTGCAGTCCCTCATGCCAGAAGACCCAGTGAAGAGACAGGCAGTGTCTGAAACCTTGCACCACCTCAGAAAGACTGTGGCATTTCTTTTAGTTCTCCCATTGAGGAAGGTCAGGGATTGTACTCTATTTACTTTGTGATTCCCACAAGGTCAGTGGATTTTTTTAGACCAATGCTGGATCTGAAGCACTTATTTCATCACATGGCCTTCAAGATAGAGTACCAGTGGTCAATCATAAGAGCTGTCCAGCCAGTGGAATTAGCTATGATCTATAGTTTTATTTATTTATTTATGTCTTTGGTAACCGGGTAGGTGCACTGATCCAGAGGACCGTTTTCAGTCACGATCAGGGCTACAAGGTGGCAAACAACACAGAAACAATAGTACATACAGGCACAGTACAGTAAACGCATGTCCCAACATGTAGTGGTGAGGAAAGAAATATACTGTGGATAAGCAAGATTATAATATGACAGTGTACATAAGCAAAGACAAGCGATTAAGACAGATAGTGCAAATTACGTACAATAACAGTATATGAATTACATGATCCAGTTCCATACAGGTGCAGCAACATTAACTCCAGTTTCAGACAATCAACACTTACATTGTTTCATTAGGGTTCAAAAGAGGATCAAGGTAGGTTTGAGGATTTTAAGGGTGTGGGGGGTAGGATAAAGGAAAGACAGAGGTGAGAAAGGAGGGGCAGGCAAGGTAGAGGCAGTAAGTGATGTCTACACATTATAGAGCATTGACAATTTATAGGCCCTAGCATTTCTGTACAGTGCAGTGACAGTTTGCAGCTGTAAGGAGCCAGAGTTTTAGGTTTCATTTAAAAGCTTGGTGGGTGGGGGATGAGCGGACAGATGGTGGGAGCTTGTTCCATGGGGAGGGTGCTGAGGTTCAGAAAGCTCAATTTCCCATGGCAGTGATGACTTGGGGTACTTTGAGAGGGGGGACTGAGGATGCCCTAAGATTCCTTAAGACAACTCTATCTGTCAGGAGGGATGAGTAGGGGGACAGGTGTTGGTTTCGGAGTGAGCTGTCCACCAGGCAGCCCATTACCTAATCAAAGTGACCTTGTAGAGGGAGCCACCCTAAGGACTAGTAGAGTGTGCAGTGATGGGAATGGTAGGGAGCTTGAAGGATGAATCAACAGATAGAGTTGTATGTTGTGTTTAGCCATGAGTGTAGGATAGAGGATATGTGGGAGTAGACAGGGGAGCAGAAGTCAAGGAGGGGTAATAGGTTTTTCATGTGTGATGGCAAGGCATGCTTCAGTGGACAAATAATGTTTGTGTCGGTATGCAGCGCCTAACTTCTGGTGGATGCTCTGTACAGTATTGTTGACATGTTCAGAGAACGAAAGGGAGGGATCAATGGTAACACCTAAATATTTGAATGATAGGACATTTTCAAGGGGAGGGCATGCTGGGGTGAGTACAAGGAGGGAGGAGTTGGTTTTGGTGGCTTTGGCTAGGAAAGGTTTCGAGTCAAAACGCATATATTTAGTCTTTTTTCATTGACTAAGAGCTTATTGGAAAGGAACCATTGATGGGCAGAGTCATAATTTCATGTGAGGACAGAGGAGATGGATTCAATTGATTTGTCGTTATGGTAAAGGACTAGATTGCTGGCATAGAGAAGAGCTGTACAACTGAGGCTATCCCTGGGGAGTGCATTAATGAACATGGGAAAGAGCAGTGACCTGAGTATGGAACTCTGGGGGACTCCAGTGTGTACAGGAAGGGGAGCAGAGGATGCTTTACCAATGATAACAGACTGAGACCTATTTGATAGATAGCTACAGAACCAAGAAGCAGTTCCAGGGAAGCAGCCAAAAAGAAGCAGGGTTGAGTGGAGGAGATGGTGGTCAACAAGGTCAAATGCTTTTGACAGATTAACGAAGACAGCAGCTGTGGGTTTGCTCTGGTCCATGTTTTTTAGTACATGATCATGTTTCTATAGTCCTGAGGGATTTATATTTCCACATCCCCATTCATGAGTAACACCGGAAGTTTTCTTGGGTCCACAATTCAAGGACAGCACTTCCAGCCCAGTGTGCTCCCCTTGGGGCTAACAGCAGCACCCAGGGTGTTCTCAAAGGTCCTTATAGCCTTTGTGGCACATGCAAGATAGCAGGGACAGCACACATATACCTTCCTGGACAACTTACTCAACCAAGTGTCGTCAGCCCAAATGGCAAGGAAGTCCATGTCCAGGATTCTGGAGACACATGATTGGGTAGTCAGTTGAGAGAAGCGCTCTCTCCTCCATCACAAAGCCCTGGAATTCCTGGGTGCAGTATTCAGGAAAGATTAGGGGAACATTTTCCTCTCTGCAGCAAGGAAGGAGACCCTGAGATGAGAGGTTCAGTGACTGAAAAGACAGCCAGTCTCTACTCACAGGCTCCTTTGGATTTTGGGGCTGATATCTGCAGCAATAGAGCTAGTACTGTGGGCTGTTCTCACATGTGGCCCTTCAGAACAGGGTGCTAGCAGCCTGGAACCCAACTGCAGAAGACTCCCCAAACCCTTTTCACCTACTTGTTTATTCTGACAGTCATTGAATAGGTGGGAGAATTCCGAGAACTTAAACAAGGAGTCCACATTAGAAGCCTTGCCAATGTTGATTCTCCAACTGATGTCAGCCTGTGGGGCTGAGGCACTGCCCTGGTCCAAGTCCTGGTCCAGGGAATCTGGATTGTGCAGGAACAACAGCTACAGACAGATGTTTTTGGAGATGAGGGCAGTACAGCTTGCCTTTCTTCTCTTTCACAGTCTACTTTGGTTATCATCTTAAAAAGCAGATAGGACAACACCACCTCAGTGGTGTACCCAAATGATCAAGGCACAGAGGCAGGGATATGCTAGCAGAAGCAATCAAAGTGCTACTGTGGGCAGAGGAGAACCTGTTATCTCCCTTGGCAGTTCACCTGGCAGGAGAACTGAACATTCAGGCTGACTGGCTGAGTTGACAGACGGACTGTTTTTTCCATAACAACATACGAATGTGACAGTAGATGGGGATCGCTTGATCCATCTAGTTTGCCTATTTGTTTGACTACCCCCCAGATTTTACTTCTTTGCTTCTGGATCCCACAATGCCTATCCCAAGAATGCTTGAATTCCCTAACTGTATTTGCCTCCACCACCTCCTGTGGCAGTCTATTCCAAGGCTACCTGACTCTTTCTGTGAAGAAGAATTTCCTCACATTGTTCTGGAACCTACCTCTCACCAGACAACTGTTGTGCTGTCTGGTTCATGCTTCTTTTTGTTCCTGGAAGAAGCTCTGGTCCTGTACCAAGTTGATTCCCTGGAGGTACTTAAAGGTTTCTAACATGTCTCCCCTGTCTCTTCTCTGCTCCAGGGATTACAAGTTTAACTGTGTTAGCCTAGTCTCACAGGGTTCATGGTGGAGGTCCCATACCATCTTCGTGGCTCTTATTTGTACAGCCTCTGGTCAGTTTATATGCTTTTTCAGGTGTGTTCTCCAGAACTGGATGCATTACTTTAGGTGAGTCCTCACCAAGCACCTATACAATGGAATAATGACCACTCATTTTCTGCTTGTAATATCTCTGCTGATGCACCCAAGGATACTACTGTCTTTCTGTGCTGCCTTTTCACATTACCTTCCTACCTTCAGGTCATCTGAGACCAATACCCCAAGGTCTCTTTTCAGCTACGGGGAATTGGATACTGAATCCGTAAGTGTATGAACTGTTGTGCAGAAGGTTTGGTCGGCCTTCAGACTGACCTATTCGCCTCAAGTCAAAATAGTCATGTTTTTCACCAGCGCTGTTGCCCACAGGCAGAGATGGTGGGTGCTCAGTCCCAGACTGGGATTCCATCAGAGCCTATTCTTCTTCCTCTGCCACTCCTCCCCCCCAAGGTCATTAACCAAATAAGGCACTGGAAAGGAAATTATCCTCTGTTAGCACCACAGTGTCCAAGAAGGCTGTGGTTCTCAGACCTAGTGAATCTTGCTCTGCAAGTGCTGTTCTAGCTCCCACTTTGGGAAGATCTACTCTCATAAGGATCCAATCTTACTCCATACCTAGAGGTATTGCTACTGGTGGCCTGGCTCCCGAGAGGAAGAGGCTGCTAAAACAGGTTTTTTTTTCCAGGAAGGTAGTTGATACCCTGATAGCTGCCAGAAAGGTCCCTCTGTCCACTCTGATAGGGGCTGTGGACATGGCCTACCTAGACTTTAGCAAGGCATTTGACACAGTCCCACACAAAAGATTAACAGTCAAATTAACCAGCCTGGGAGTGGGTCCCAGGGTGGTAGCCTGGGTAAAACATTGGCTGCACAACAGGACACAGAAGGTAATTGTAAATGGAGTCCACTCTGAAGAAAGAAGGGTTACTAGTGGGGTACCACAGGGTTCAGTATTGGGTCCAGTCCTTTTTAATGTCTTCATCAGTGACATTGCAGAGGGACTGAAGGAAAAGTATGCCTTTTGCAGATGACACAAAGCTCTGCAACAGGGTTGATACACAAGGAGGCATGGAAAGGATGAAAAGGGACTTGGCAAGGTTGGAGGAATGGTCAGAAGTATGGCAGCTAGGATTCAATGCAAAGAAGTGCAAAATAATGCACCTGGGAAATAAGAACCCAGGGGAAGAATACACAATGGTGGGAGGTAGTAACAACAACAAAAAAGGAAAAGGACCTGGGGGTAATCATATCAGATGACCTTAAGGTTAGCAAGCAATGTGAGAAGGCAGTAGGAAGGGCTGGGGGTATAATGGGATGTGTAGGGAGAGGCATCAGCAGCAGAAAACAGGAAGTTGTTATCCCTCTGTACAGACAGTTGGGGAGACCCCATCTGGAGTACTGTGTCCAGTTCTGGAGACCCCATCTCTGCAAGGACATAGACAGGATAGAGGTAGTCCAGAGGAGGGCAACTAAATGGTGCAGGGTCTGCAAGAGAAGTCGTATGAGGAGAGACTAAAGGAGCTTAACATGTACCCTTGAGGAAAGAAGGGAGAGGGGACATGATAGAAACTTTTAGTACCTCCAGTGGAATCAACAAAGCCAAGAGGGTGGCATCTTTCAGAAAAAGAGACATGAAAGAACAAGGGACACAATTTAAAGATAGAAGGAGGGGTTCAGGGCAATGTGAGGAAGTATTATTTCACAGAGAGGGTAGTGGATGCATGGAACAGCCTTCCTGAGGAGGTTGTGGGGTCTAAAACTGTGGGAGAATTCAAGAATGCATGGGACAGACATAAGGCAATTCTTGGGAGGGGGTAGGAAGAAATAGGCTGTTGGTTAACTAGGATCTGCGGCCTATCCTGTAGGTGGAAAAATGGGCAGACTAGATGGACCAAGTGGTCCTTATCTGCCATCAAAGTTTATGTTTCTAATTTTCTGTCTTCAGCTTAGGATCAAGTGTGGAATACTTTCTTGGTTTGGACTGGAGAATGAAGTATCAGGTCTTCGTAGGCTACTGTTCCACAGATTTGTTTTTTTTCAGCAGGTGGAGGTAGATGGAGGGCGTGCCTGTGTACCCTGAGAGGTCAGGTGTCAGGACTAGAAGCAGCACTGGGAACATCCAATGGTTTTGTTTCTGGGGAAAAACTGGGGGATTATTCAATTTCTCAGAGCAGTTAGCAGATGAATACCACTCTTTTGATCCCCATTACTTCCATGGGGTCTGATCCTGCTGTTGAATGCTTCTTGTAGAGCATCCTTCAAGCTTCTTTTTGTCAGTTCTGCTGGACTTTCTGTCCTACAAGCTGTGTTTTCTTAATTGCAATCTGTTCAGCCAGAAAGACTAGCAAATTTCAGGCATTGTCACACAACAGACCTTACCTTATCCATAAGGAAAAGGTGGTTCTGAGGACAATTCTGTCTTTTGTAAAAGATCTATGACATCTCATGTAAATCAGGAAATCTGTCTGCCATCCTTCGGCTGAAGCTGAATCAGGCTAAGGAGTGTGAGTTATGCAAATTAGATTTATGAAGGGCAGTAATGACATGCCTACAGAGTGAACTGTGGAGTTCAGAAAATCTGAAGGTCTGCTTATTCTTTTCGGAACAGCAATAAAAAAAAAAGACTTCTGAGGCCAACTTGGCCAGGTGAGTGAGGTCTTGTATCGCCAAGTCTTATGCAGCAGAAGAGAGGAAAACTCTGGTTCTTATCAGGGTGCACTCCACCAGAGCCTTGGCCATTTTCTGGGCAGAGAGAAGGAAAGCATCCACCATAGAACTGTACAAGGCAGCAACGTGGTCCTTCATCCAATAAATCAATAAGTGCTACAGACTGGATGTTCAAAGTTCCGCTAATGCAGCCCTTGATTGCAGAGTTCTGCAAGCGGTAGTTTGCAGATAATTATTTTTCACCCGTATGGATTATAAATGGGATAATATTCTCCCCACTCAGTTGGGAAATGGGTACTGGAGCTGGTGTACTGCCTAAAACTAATATTACATTTTAAAAGCAGCCGACCATTACCTTTTATATCTGAGGTACTGCAGTAGTTGAACCCTCCCATGTGGTAGTTGAACCCCCCATGTGAGTAGTGCTTAGCTGAACCTGACGTTTTCTTTTTCTTTCCTATATCTGTTCCAAAGACTGTTGCACAACAGCACTTTAATGTTTCTTTACATGCCTTTCCGTTTCTTTCTATCCCCCAACCCCGCTTCTGTGCAAAACTGTCGAAATATGCTGCAGTTAGACTAGCCATCTGGCGCTGTGTATTACAATTTAAACTATTTTTCTTCCCCTTCCTATTTCTGCTCTTCTACATCATGGTCCAGTTAAATTTAACTACGTTATCCCTGTATTTCCCGCAAATGTGCAGAAATGGTCTAAATGAGCTGTGCAGGCTTAAAGAGTGAAAGCGAGTGAATATGGCAGGTAGTAGGTAAATATCCCTCTGAAATGTAAACAAAAGAATTTTCACTGCCAGTTTCAGTGTTTTAAAATAAGTGCAGGCATAGATAAGAGTGTCCTATTCCTTGGAATCATAAATATAGGTTAAACTTTTAAATAAAATACAAGATAGATAAAATGTAGACAACCTGCACAACTCTTAACAGTTTCTGGTCTCCAGTCAGTGCTGATTTCCTTGCTAGGTGCTGTCTCTTATAAGAAGTCAGCAGCACCTTTCTCCCTTCATTTATATGGTGCAGCTCCTAGTTACCTTTACAAAAGGGGAGGAGTTTGTCTGTAATGCAGCCCACTATTGCAAGAACTAACCACTATTATTTGATGGAGCATTATGTTATCTGTTTTGATCTGTCAGTAATGGATTATTCGCTATGCCTTTCCTATGTGTGTGTTTTATGTAATTGATTGCACAAAGAAATATGAAGAATTCCTGTAAATATCTTAATAGATAGGTTGGGCTATGAGCTAAGAGGTGGAGTTTCCCTCTTTAAAAGAAGCCAGCCTAGTTCCTAAAGTTGAGATGCAGTTGGGGAGAGTTCTTGTGAGGACCTCCTGCTCTCTCTGATATGAGATAGTTGCACAGATTATGTTTCACTGCCAGCTCCTTGAGAAGCTGTGCTGATTTTTGTGACTTGATTTTATTTAGATTGTATGCTGTCGAAAGTTCACTTCTGTAAGCTGTTACTTTATTTTCTTATTTCATTAATTTTTATTTATTAAAAATCATGCCTAAAAAAGGTATGTTGTACCGATATGCTGCTCCTGTGTGACCTGATTTAATCAACTCACGACAGGTGCTTTTTCTTTTCCCTTTGGTTAATTAGAAGATTGTTTACCTGATGTTAGTAGGTGTGATATGTGAAACAGATCTTAGCCTGGCTACTGACATGTCTTGCTATACTGCCCCACACTACATCATCAACATTGTGACCTCACTGACTGTGACATCTCTGTTACTTAGGAACAGCAAGTGAGTGAGTGACTGCCAGGTCATTCACCTGTGATGTCACTGTCAGTGAGATCATAATGCTGATGATGTAGTGTGGGGCAGTACAGTCAGACATGTTAGCTACCAGGCTAAGAGCTGTTCCACACATCCAGCACAATATTATCACATAGAATATTTTCTGATGAGCAAAAGGAAAAAGAAAAATATTTCAAAAATAAAAAGTTATAACTGACTACTCCTTACGGATTGTATTATTTTCCTGTCTTCCTGATATGATTTCACTAGCTCTTTAACTGTAATTTCCTTTTCTGTTAGCTTAAGCATTGTCAATTGGGCCTCTCCCAGGAGCGCTCTGGCTGTTCCTGGAGAATATTGTCGAATATGTTTTCGAAGGATGTTGTTTCTTCAGAAGGTATGTTTGTGTAAATTTGGTCCACATCTGACACAGAGTTATCTGCTAATGGAAAGGAACAGATAACAGTTTCTTGGATTACAGGCTCATGGTTTGACAGGTTGGCTCTTGCATGAACATGAGGTGGTACCTCCCTAATATAGGTTAGCGTTTATACTGTTTTTTGGCAGTTCTAATTAATGTAATTACTGTTATTACTGTTATACCTGTTCTGTGCTCTCAGTATTATAAGCAGCGTATCAGAACTCTCAGAAGTCCATTGTCATGACAACATTGAAGTTGAAAAGGTTGGTGCCAATGGTCATCCAGCTCTTCAAAGCGAGGTAGAATGTAAACTCATTATTTTCCTGGTAACAGTTATTTGTGTGTCTGCTTTGTTGGTAAGCTTCAAGGGGGAATCAGATTCATTGGGCTTTTCACATATTTTTGGTTTACAAATGCCTATTTAAGTACTGCAAGAACAGTAGTGAGTGAAGATTCTTAGCTAGTCGGAATGTTCAGGTGCCCAGTGTTCTATGCTGATTCACAGCTTTGGGCTGTGTCACTACCACTAGTAGAGAGTGCATATTACCCATATGTATTAATTACCCATTGCAATGTTGGAGCAAACAGAAAAGGACATTTTCAATAAGTATGAAGCAATGTCTCCTTTTTCTCTAATAGCCTGCCTTAATTGCCCCTCTAATTATATTGGTTTCTGTGATGGTCAGGGTACCCCACAGTCCCCAGTGGGCCTCTCTCTCTCTCATGCATTGGCCTTTGAGATCATGTGGTGGACCTGTGTCATTTCTACTGCTTTTGGCAAGCATGCAGACCCTAGTTCTCTGATAACCCTTCTCTGCCACTTTCTACCCTTCGGACTCCTAGTAAAGGTTTCTGTTCTGGGTAGGACAAACTCTACCCTCTTGGAGATCCTGTGCTGTGCACTACTTTATCAAGTACCTTTCCCTCAGAGATGTAGTCACAAACAGTCAGTTCCTCCAGTCGTCAGAAAAATAGCTAATTTATTACTAAACACTGGTTGTTCAAATTCAGCATTAATGTTCAAGTGTATACACTATTTGTACTTATAAAATGACAAGGGTTATTATGACAATCTGATTGACTAACGGCTGTGCATGGAATATGTTCCATGCATGGATAAGAAAAAGAGCATACAGTAAAAAGGTCAAAATCAATAAGCCTTAGAACGTTGGCATTTTTACTGGCAGCCATCTTTTCGTTTACCCATTTACTGTCAAACCCACAATCACTTGCTATGAAACAGCTAAACAATGTAAATTTCAACAGCAGCATGTCCAATGAAGAACTGGAATGCCTATTTAGCATTCTGGATGAACAGTACACACCAGTAAGCTGTGCACCCACCACAGTGAGTAATATTGCCTTAACTGAAACTGACAAAGCAATGCCAAGCGCCTCAAGGTATCTGTCACTTACCTCAGAGGCCCTCGATGAAATAGAAGATGGCAAGAATGAGCTGAATACCAAAAAAAACCCACTGCATTGGCATTGAAAGTGTTTTCCGAATGGAAAAAGGCTAAGCAATTCAAAACTGATCTAAAAACTGCAAGCAGTGCTGAACTAAATGATACATTCTACTGCTTCTATGTTGAAGTTAGAAACACAGATGGCAATGAATATTCAATTAGCAGCTATTGTGGTATTAGACCTTCACTGAATCATCACCTAAATTCAGTAGCCATAGGCAGGAAACTAACCATCATTGCAGATCCTGCTGTTAATACTAGCAATAATGTGCTTGTTTCAGTAGCAAAACATTACTGAAGGCAGCAAAAAGATGTTTCTAAGCACCATTTGCTTATAACTACAGCTGACTTACAATTACTCTGAAAATCTCCAGCTTTTATCTCCCGGCACTGCGTCTGGCCTTCTTAGAAAAGTTTGGCTGGACATTCAATTATATATGACCAGGCACGGTTGGGAGGGACTATGAAATTTAAAACCAGAAAGCTTTAAATTTCTTGTGAATGAGAACGGCTCTGAATATGTTATTCTAACCTTCAATGAGGCTGCAAAGAACCACAGTGATCCCCTAGAAACCAATAAATAATCCAACAGGGCCTTCATATACGCCAAACCCAAGTCCATGCTTTTCCCAGTAAAAAGTTTAAAAACATACCTGAGCAAATTGTGGGCTGACGTGCTGACACTGTATTGTCATACACACCGTTAGCCACAGCAATTTCTTGATTGTAGCGAGATGTGGTACACCCAACAGCCATTGGATCTAAATTGCCTGTCAACCCTGATGTCCAAAATGAGCAAAGAAGCATGGTTGACACAAATGTACACAAACCACTCCATCCAATCTTCTGCAGTACAGTTACTGTATCAGGCTGGGCTGCAGAGCTGTGACATTATGGCGGTAATGGGGCACTGCTGTGAGGCAAGCCTGAGGTCTTATTGGGCTGTCTCCTGTACTGATCGTCAACACTGAAACTCGATACTTGGCCAAAAGGATAAAACAACCAGCCTCCAAAAGAGAAGAACTTGAAGAAAAGAAGCTACTGCCACACAAAATGATATAAAGAGCACTGCACTGCCACCAACAGGAGTAATGATTTCATTCAACCAAGGTCCATTTACTTTCAATGGCCTCATGCATTTCAATGGACTTGTAACCTTCATTAGTCCAAGCAAGTGATTTTTTTTTATTTTGTTACACTACCTGGACATTGCTAACAGTATCACACATGGTAAACTGTGTTTTTTATTGTTTTAGTACCCACTCCAGTTCCCAGTTGATGTTATTTCCCTCCCTTTCCTATTCATATTTATTAGGACTACTTTATGGTGTGTAGTGATTTTTGACAAAAAAAGTGATTTTGTGCACCTAATACCACTTTTCTGTGTTTTTTTAATTAAAACATTAAGAGGCCATTTTATAAGTGCAATAAGACATTACAGGGTTTGCATGGAACATATTTCACGGCCAGAGGCTAAAGTCACTACCTGGACATTGCTAACAGTATCACACATGGTAAACTGTGTTTTTTATTGTTGTAGTACCCACTCCAGTTCCCAGTTGATGTTATTTCCCTCCCTTTCCTATTCATATTTATTAGGACTACTTTATGGTGTGTAGTGATTTTTGACAAAAAAGTGATTTTGTGCACCTAATACCACTTTTCTGGGTTTTTTTTTAATTAAAACATTAAGAGGCCATTTTATAAGTGCAATAAGACATGACAGGGTTTGCATGGAACATATTTCACAGCCAGAGGCTAAAGTCACTCGGCATGTGGCCTTGTGCCTTATTATGCCCATGGCTATGCGGTAAAATATGTTCCTTGCACACCCTAACATGTCTTATTGCTTACATAATTAAACAACATTACCCATATAGGTTTACAAAATAAAGCCTGCACAAGTAAATGCTTCTATCTCCCCTACAAGTTACAAAGTTTCTTCTAAACTTTCTGTCATGCGCTAAACTTGGTTACCTTCAGATGAGGAACATGACTCCTTCCTTGGATGTTAAGTTAGCACCCCAGCAAAAAGGGACTGTGATGAAGAATTTGTGTCCATTCCCACTCTCTCTCTCTCTCTTTCCCCGCTCAGTGCTTTGGTTGAACAAGGCTGTGACATAATTTCCCTGTACCTGAATTCAAATGATTGACTAAGGCAGATTTTTACCTGGAATTTGAGTGATGCCTACCTTGCAATATTGTTTGACAAACCTGGATCTGGGAGAACACTTCCTCTAAAAGATTATTAACATATGAAAGACGTTGGACATGCCAGTTTCAGACTGGATTTCTCTGACCCATTCATCACTAATGATCCCCATCTGCTTTTTAGGAGGCTCTCTACAATGAACGTTTAAACACCTGTTAGATCTGGCTTGCTGGGTTGCTAAAATCTATATAACTGGCAACCTCTTTTTCCCATAGGAGAAGGGGTTATAATTTTCCATTATAACCCATGGGTTATAATGTGTGTGAGCATGCGCAACAAGTGCTCTTCCAGTCCTCCTCAGTACACAGCACGCTGTAGTTCGCTGCCAGTTGGAATCAGCGGTAAGCTAATTTAAATGTATTTTATATAACTGCTGAGGTGAAAAAGCATTCTCCAGCAATTATATAAAATAAAAGCTGGGGAGGTGTGTGAAACTCGAATGTTAGACACCCCCTCGGTGTGGGATGCCTGTACAAACCCCTTGAGCTTCGCTCTCGGGGTTTATGTGGCATCCCACACCTTGGGGGTGTCTAACATTCTCGTTATAACCACCTCCCCAGCCATTATTGTGTATACAGAATAGGTCAGGCTCTTGTCACAGCTGACAAATGCAGCCTCACAATATCAAAACTCAGGCTCCCATACTTATACAGAGAATAAATCAGCAATTAAGAAATACTTCGGGCAATCCAATCAGAAAATGGTTTAGTCATCACAGTTTCATATGTTTTGAGGTCTTTTTATAACCTTGATGTGGTCTGGGTGACCTTTATAATAACCTCCTTTAATGCTGCCCGCTTCCCCTCCACACCTTAATCTTATGGAAATCCTTTAATCTTTTCTTCGTTTATTCTCCCATTTTCCTGAAATCCACTTTCCTCAAGTTCAGCACCTGTGTGTCAATGGTCACATTTTACAACCCCAGCCTCATGCTAAATTTCACTATGCTATGTGTTACTCTGGCTAATTGGGGCCTCCACTTTAATGTCCCAATAATGTCCTGACTGGACGTCAACAGGTCTTGTACTGCCTACCTCCTTCAAGCCTCTCTCACCCACTGTGTCAGAAGCAGTACTGAGTGACACCCACACATCTTTGCCCCTTCTGACTCCTAGCCACTGGCATTCCCCAGTCTCTGTCTGGAAGTTTTTTTTTTGTAATGACACTTTTATTGATTTTCAAATACAAGACAAAGACTGGACAGACAAAATGAAATAATGGAAATAGTACATGACCAAGTGATAGGATACATTGAGCACATGATTGGTGCTGGGATAATTCAGCATAACATACAATGCTTAGCTCCTTTAATAGATTTCTTAGCAACATTCAATAATTGAACTGATAACCTGTGGGGAAGGGGGTGGGGGAGAGCAGGCATGAAGTCCTCTATGGGAGCCAGAGCTATGGGATAAAGGAGGCATTGATCTCCATATAGAGTAGGACCCATCGACTCTAGATGGTGTCAAACACCTCTTGTGTATTAGAAAAGATTGCTGTATGTCTCTTCAAGTGATATATGTGCTGTGTCAGATCATACCACTTTTATTCAGAGGGACATGTTGCACTGAATCATAACCTTGTGACAGTCTTTTTTGTAATAGTAATCAATAAAAGCAATAATTTCAATGTGTTGCTTCTGATTTTATGTGCTCAGTGTGGGATGGACAAGAGGACAAGAAATGGGCTAAACAAACCAAGGATGCTGAGAATGGTTTCTAGGTCCAGAGATACGTCCCTCCAAAAGTCAGTCAATTTGGGGCATCTCCTCCCTGAAAATGTGGACCTGATCTGCATGTGGGGTTCCGCATCCCTGCCAGCAGAACCCCCTGTCTGGCCCAATAAATTTCTTTTGGATTGTCAGGGTCTTAAAAAATCTGGACCTGTTTTTCCATGAGAGAACTCCCATAAATATTAATTTTATTTGTATTCTTTGGTGACTGGGTATTGAAAACTAAGCACATGTGCCTGTTTGCAGGGGCAACCCAGGGGCACTGGGGTGGTTACGTGACTTGCTCAGAATCACACAGTATGTAGGTGGAGGTTGTAGGAATCAAACTGAGGTCTGCTGGATGTACCAAGCTCATTCACAGCTCATTACTCTAACCCTAGGCTATATGGGGCTACGGTTATTTTAAATGCAGGTAAGTTATAGTTCTGTCATTGGTCTAGGGATGGTCCATACCCATCTCTTGACTCCATTTTTGCAGCACATATGAAATGGAAACTGGGGTAACCTCCTGCAGACCACTATAAGGATTCCCTATAAGGTGATGCTCCATTTCCCCTCACTGTGGGCCCACCTGGTTAGGCATTATATTAGCTTTTCCTTTAATGTGCTGTAAAAAAAGTTTTAAGCTGCAAGTATTTAAAATGATCTCTCAGTTGAAGAGAATACATTTGTTTTAAAGACCCAAAGGAAAGAACCCATTACTGTCAAGTAGCCGGTGTACAAAAGTGAGACCAGGATGCCTCCACCTTGATAGGGTAGCACATCCATTTTTTTTAAAGGCAGGCCTGAATATGGGGAAGGGATAGGAGCCATGTTCTCATGGTATGGAAAGCAGGAGTGCCAAGAACAGAATGCCAGACCTTCAAAGTAGTAATCATGAAATGCATGAATCCTGATTAAAGGAGCTAACCTGGATGGGAAGCATACAAATACTTATGAAGTGGGTACAAATCTCCTCACTACATTGATCTCGCAACACTCTCCAGACCTCTTCTCTTTCATGGAATCCTGGCTCTCTTCTAGGATTCTTGATTCTAGCTTGGCCATTCTGGACTACCACCTGTTTAGGCAGGGGAAAATGAGGAGGTGAGATTACCCTAGGTCTGCCAGAGCCTCTTCTGTACCATCACTCTGAGGAAGGCTGCACCCTCCTCCCATGAGTTTCTTCTTCCCAAACTCTTCTTTCATTCCTCTTTATCCATTTTCATTGGTGTTTTCTATGCCTCACCAAGAATTTCCACCTCCTCTCTGGTGGACTCATTCTCTACCTTCACTTCACACTCTTCTGCTGGTAAGATCATCCTCCAGGGTGACATTAACATTAGTTGGCTTTCCCTGTCCTCAAGACCAACCATCCACAGAACTGAGTCCCTTAACCTTTCACAGCTCATCACTAAATCCAACTGATTTAATCCCCACTCATCAAATCATACCCTCTGGGACTGGGCTCTCTCCTCACACCTGCACCATATTGTTGCAGCAGGTATATGGCCGGATGCCTTCAATTACCACTGAATGACATTCTGTGTCAGGAAGGTCCATCTCCTTCCTTCCCCAAGTACATTTGGTCCAAGTCTCTCTAATTGCTGAACAAAGAAGCTCTACTCAGTGACCTGGCTGCAACCGACTGCTCCCCCATGCTCATTGCCGCAGACATTGATATGGCAATCTCCCTCTTCCACTCAGTATTTATATTTGTCTGAGAAAAGCATGCCCCCATCAGGAAATCCTGGGTTAAAGCCGCTCACCACTCCTAGATCACTTACAGTCTTATTGACTTGAGCAAGACCTGTGATCAAGCCTGGGCCAGGTATAAATGACACTGCTTCCTGTATGACCTCTCCTACTACAGGGCACTTAGGAACTTGTGTACTAAGGCCATTCATACTACCAAGTTCTTCTGTTTCAAGACCAACTTCAGGAATAATCTGAATTCCACAGCCAAATTCTAGAAGGTAATTCATTCACTTTTTTGCCATCCCCAGCCCAGTACCCTCCCGCAGTCCTTATGGTTAATGGCTCACTAGTATCTAATCCTCCCTCTGTTGCCACTCACTTCAGTGAGTTTTTCACCACTTGGTCACTTTGCTCCCCCTCCTCCTGGCTTCTTTCCTCTCCCCCTTCTCCTCCCTCCCCCCCACCTCTCCATCCCCTGGGGTTTGATTTTCTCCCTGCCCTTTTCTTCCTTAAATCTTCCAAATCTAGCCTTGATGTCCTAGACCCCAAACTTCTATATCTGTCAGCTCCTGCCATCTCCTCCCCCTTACTTACCTCCTAAATCTTTTCTTCACCCTCTGTACTGTCCCTCAGTCTTGGAAGATTGCCAAAGTTCTCCCCACACCCACAAAGGGGGTGATCTAGCCACTGCTGGCAATTCCTATCCTATCTCCCTCCTCTCTTCTCTTGCAAAGCTGCAGGAAAAAACTAATCCAATCACAGCTTGCAGACTTCCTCCACTCCTTCAAGTTTCTGCCCTCCTTCTAGTCTGGTTTTAGAAATAATCATTTAACCATCTCCTCCCTTCTCAGGGTCACTGACTCCATCCTCTTAGGAATGATCGGGGCACATCACAGCAGAAATTTTCTTTGATCTGGTGAAAGCCTTTGATTCTGTGTCCTGTTTGCTCCTCATTGACAAGCTGAGCTCTGCTGGCCTCTAAGACCTTGCTGTCGACTGGTTCTATTCCAGGTACAAGGAGATCCTGAAAGAAAGGCAGGGTGGGAAGTCTGAGGACTAAGTAGGGTCTCCTGTGTAACTGTAGGTAGGAAATTAGAGGGCAATGGGGCCATGAATGGGCCATGAGGTCTTTTTCTGTCGGCATCTTCTATGCTTCTTTTTGTGGGGCTGTCAACAGTTGGTACAGGTAGGAGGTGCAGCAAAGCAAAATAAACCTGTATTCCAGGAGTACAACTCCTGTATGCTAGGTGCTTTAGATACTCAGGAGAAAATATAATAACTGTGTACAGGCATGAAAATTCACTGCAGAATGCATGTATTTCAAATAGAGTTTTGCAATGAGCAAAATCGAATTGAAGAGGAGATAAAGCCCCAGCAGTTCAACCACAGTGGGTCTTCATCAGAGGGTGTAACCAGCAGACAAACAACCTGACTTAAATATGGTGGCCTTAAAGGTATACATACATTAATCAGTATTTTTATTAAAAACCTACCACCTTCCACACATTTATTTGCTGAGGTGCAACCATTCATAAATAAAACCCCTTGGTGGAAAATTAAATTGTTGTTTGAGTTTGCTATTTCAGGTTTTGCTAAATTCACCAACATTTGTGTCCAATGATTACAATGGGGGACTTTAATCTACCCAAGGTGGACTGGGGTACACCAGCCATGTCCTGTGCCAGGAGTCAGGTGATCCTGGATGTGATACCGAGTGGGTTTCTGACTCAGGGTGTCACTGAGCTCACCAGGAAGGGGGCAATCCTTGACCTAGTGCTCAACAATGGGGAGCCTGCACAAGAGATAGTGGTCAAGGTATCCCTCGGGGCAGCAACCACAACACAGTGTGGTTAAGACTGGATGTGGGCAGGGAACACATCACCACTAAGATCAAAATCCTGGATTTAAGGAGGGCAGACTTGAGGAAAATAGGAGAAATTCTAATTAAGCACCTGGAGGGAGTGAGAGTGGACATGGGGTGGACCAAAAATGGACCATCATCTAAGAAGCAATATGGGCTGTCAGAATGCAGTATGATAGGCTCAGGAGAAAGAAACCAGGGGCAAGGTCACCCATTTGGTTCACCCCTGAGGTTGCTTGGGTGATGAGGTACAAGAAGTTGGTCTACTTGAGATACAGCAGAACTACCTGAAGTTGGTCAAAGTGGCATGCAAGGCTGTGCAGCATTGTGCAGCAAGCTAAAGCACAAAAAGAACTCAAAATAGCTGAAGGAATTAAAAGGGGTAGAAGGCTTTCTTTTGTTACATAAGTGAGAAACAGGACAGGAATGAATGGCTACTTAGGCTTAGGAAAGAGGAAGACAGGGTGGAAGAAGATGGGTGAAAGGCAGGAATTTTGAACGATTAGTTCTGCTTGGTCTTCACTAGGGAAAAAGAAGGACCAATGCCATCGGGGGAGAAGGGGGGAGGGGACACAGATGTGGTGATAGAAGAGGATAGCGTGAGGAAGGGGCTGCTAGCAATAAAGGTAGACATGTCCCTGGGACTAGATGACATACTTTCAAGGGTGCTATGGGAGCTGGCAGAGGAGTTTGCGGAGCCACTGGTGGGCCTCTTCAATAACTCTCCAATGTTTCTTCAGACTGCCCTTCCTCTTTGGAGGCCAAAGTATTTGGTCTTGGGTCATCCACAATACGACTATCAAGACCACTGCCAAATGATGAGGGATGAGCTCTAATTTTCCAAAACATTTTGTTTTTATTCAAATTCTCTCCATACACATAAAAGGGCAATGTTTCCTGGCCAGTCACATTCCTCATTTAATCCAATGTTTGGGTTGATACTGCCCAAGATGTATATATATAAAAAAATCAAATTTGAATAACAATTTATTCCAGTCCACTCCTGGTTTTGTCAGTGCTTCTACATGTTCCAAACCCCAGAACCTTCATGAGGTCACAGAATGCCCTGAGATATCAAATTACAGTGTATGGTAGAATGTTGTTATGGATAGAAATCCATAACTAGAATGGCGTTATTATGATGCAGTAGCTATGTCAGCACAGCTGTTATGCTGCACTAGCTATGTCACTACTGCAGCATAACAACTTGGAATGCTGCCACAGAGTTGCTTTCCTCAATCAGATTAAACTGGAAGTTGCTGTTTTTTTAAACCTGAATTTGCAGAAACATCTGCAGCACACTGTGTCAGTTAAAATAAAAGAAAATGTTAAAATTTCTATTCTCTGTTTTCTTCATCAGATGGTTTTGTGTGATTTTCTATGCTGTGACTTCCCATACACTATAGGCTGTGCTCTCGAGGTCATCTGTTACCAAGGAAACCTCTCAATACAAGAATATCCTTGTTATGTATGACTGCTTATACACAATCCTCTATATCTAGACACAGATGAGTTCTTATGCAGTTTAATATCACTTTTGTGCTTCCCAATGCATCTTCAAGTCCCTTTTTGTCTTTCCCACATATAATTTGTCACAAGGGCACCAGATGACATAAACCACATGGTCCATGGAGCAGGTGATGTGTTGCCCAATGGAATTTTCTTGTTAGTCCATGGATGTTCAAAAAATGTTTTCTTATTGGTGTTGCCACATTGGCAATGTCTTCCATAAGGAAAACTTCCATTGGTTAGTGGTCCCAAAAGTAATTTTTTTCCATCCATATTGCTCCCTATAGTGAATGGAATCTACCAATTTGTCTTTTATTGTGTGATTTTTCTTAGATGTAGTTAACGGAAGGTTTCTAAAACCTACATTGATATGGTTACCAGCTTCTAATATACAATAGTTTTTTATCACTTTTATTTTTTCCCCACTGAGATGACTGTATGATGTAGGGAACACAGTTCTCTCTCCCACATCTCTTTTCTGTTTAGCCTGAAGATATTCCTCTCTGGGGACCCTTGATACTTCCTGTATTGCCTCCTCAATAAGTTGCAGTTCATAACCCCTTGCCCTGGACCTGGTGTCCATCTCCACAGTAACCCTGACAAATTCCTGTGGTTTACTGCAATTTCACCTTGCTTGAATAATTTGTGCTTTAGGAATACTTTTTTCAGTCAGTGGTTGTGGTAGCTCCTAAAATGCAGGGTTGTGTTCCAGTCAGTGTCCTTTCTAAAAAGTGTGTTTTTAAAACCTGAAATTCCTTTATAAACCAACAGTTGTAAAAAAGGAATTTTGTTGCTATCAGCTGTCATCGTGAGAATCAAGTTTGGGTTCCTGGAATTTAAATACTCTTCAAACCTATCCAAGTCTGATTTTGTTCCCTTTCAAATGAGGAATATATCATCAATAAACCTCTTCCCAAAAAGAATTCATTCTAAAAATAGATTCTCACAAGGATCCAAGATATGACTTTTTTGAAAGTCCCACATGTAGAGGTTGGAATAAGAGGGAGCCATATTCCTCCCCATTGTTGTTCCCTTAACTTGTAGAAAGGGTCTATCCTCAAATAAAAAGTAATTTCTGCTCAAAACCAGCTCTGCCATCTGTTACAGAAATTCACTCGGTGAATGCTGGTCCTCTCTGCCTCATAGGGCTCTTCAGTAACTCCCTGGAGTCAGGCATGGTGCCAGAGGACTGGAGAACAGCACATGTGGTGCAGATCCACAAGAGCGGTCCCAGAAATGACACCGGGAATGACATGCCAGTCAGTCCAACCTCAATAGTGTGCAAGCTCATGGAGACCTTACTCAAGGAGAGGTTGGTAAAGTACATGGAGGTGGATGATCTCCAGGATGAGAAGCAGCATGGATTTATTGGAGGTAGATTATACCAAATGAACCTGATTGACTTCTTTGACTGAGTCATCAGGGCAGTTAATAGAGGCTATGTGATAGACATCCTGTACCTAGACTTCAGCATGGCTTTTGACTCAGTGCCCCACAAGAGGCTGATAAGAAAACTGGCTGATTTTGGGCTTGGGGAGAAAATGACCAGGTGTGTAGAAAGCTGGTTAGGGGCAGGACCAAGAGGGTGATTGCAGGGGGAGAGTTATCCAGCAACAGGGAAGTCACCAGTGGGGTCTTGCAGGGCTCGGTACTGGGGCCAGTGTTGTTCAATGTCTTCATCAGTGACATTGGGGAGGGCATCAAGGGCAAAATGTGCCTGTTTGTGGATGACACCAAACTCTGTGGGAGGGTGGACACAATAGAAGGGATACATGACCTGCAGGAAGACCTCAGAAAATATGAGAGATGGTCTGGGATCTGGCAACTTCAGTGGCGTCTTACCCAGGGGGCCTGGGGTGGCATGTACCCCCCCAACAAAATAATGACACACCACCACAATGAGAGGAAACAAAATTAGTTTTTTATAAGAAAAATCCTGGGTCCAAAATCAAAGTGACCCTTTTTCACTGTCTTTGGAGGGGGTCTGGGAGGGACTCCTTCCGAACCCCCCTCAAAATCAAGCATGGTCTTTTTTTTTTTTTCCTTTTGTCTCTTTTTTTTCAGTCATCTGGCTGGGCAATTCCCCAACCATGCTGGGACATGTCAGAGTGTTTTTTTTTTTTTAGTCCCTCTTAATTGGCTATGAGTTCTCCTGTCACTCTGCTCACAGCCCTTATAGTGACCTGCAACACATGCACAAGGCACACATGCACATTGCAGTAGGTGAATTTCTATCGCATCATGTCTCTCGGAGAGCTACCGGTCAGAAAACAGCTGTAAAATAGGCCTAAAAGCTAAGGTTAAGCTGACAGAGCCCCAGCAGTGTGTCCCACAGTCATAGCAGGTGAGTTGGTATCACATTGGAGACAGTCGCAAAAAGAAAGAAAGGCAGAAAAAAAGGTAGTATAGTGGTCAAAAAAAGTCTGTAGGCCCAAAAGCAGTTGATCACCAGTCCACCTCGGAGTGTCGCAACAAGGAAGGCAAGAAGAAGAAGCTACTAGCAGCAGTACTGGTAAAAAAAAAAGCCATTAAATACGACATAAACAAAAGCCGTAAAGGTGAAGCAGAGACTAGCCCAGCCCCTGGCCCAGTGCACCACTGAATGTCAGAGAAGGCAAGTCAGTAACATCACATCACCACCTCAGAGGAAGAAGCAGCTACTCTCCGGTTGAAACACAAGACATTAAAGCCGTTAAATAAGCCCTAAAAAACAGAAAGGTGAAGCAGAGACCCAGGTCCAGTGCTGCCCCACAGTCACAACAGGTGAGCTAGTCTCACATTACATCACATCACATCACATCACATCACATCACGTCACGTCACGTCACGTCACATCACATCACATCACATCACAGACACATCACATCACAGATACATCACATCACATCACACCACACCACGCCATACCACATCACGTCACGTCACGTCATGTCACGTCATGTCACACCACCCCACACCACACACCACACCACACCACCACACATCACATCACATCACATCACATCACATCACATCACATCACATCATCACCTCTGAGGAAGAAGCAGCTACTGATCAAAACAGTAGCTATTAAATAGGCCCTAAAAGCCATAGAGGTGAAGCAGATAAGACAGCCCAGGCCCAGTGTTGCCTGTGCCTCATGTCATAGCAGGCGAGTCAGTATCACATCACAACATCATTTTAGAGGAAGAAACATCTACCGGCCAGAACAAAAGCTGTGAAACAGGTCCTAAAACCCGGAGAGGTGAAACAGAGAGAGCCCCAGTGGCCCACATTCATAGCAGCCAGCTGGTGAGTCAGTATCACATCAGATCACCACCTCGGAGGAAGAAGCAGCTACTGGATTAAAAGCCATGAAATAGGCCCTAAAAGCCAGAGAGGTGAAGCAGAGCGAGCCCTAGTGTCCCACAGTCATAGCAGGAGAGTTGGTATCACATCACCACCTCGGACAGTTACAACTTTCCAAGGAAGCACAGGAAGAAGCTACGGGTTGAAAAAAGCCATTAAATAGGTGTTAAAAGAAGTTACCTGTGTAAAAAAAGCTGTTAAATCGGCCCTTTAAAAGTCAAACAAAGGTGAAGGTGTGAAGCAGAGAAAGCAGTCCAGCAGCTGAGGCCTAAGGACTCTTCTACCACCCACCACCGAGCCTAGGAGACAGAGGTAAAAAGAAAAGAAAGAGGATCTTGTGTGGGTGAGCACTGTAGAAAAATCTTGAAAGGAAAGGGAGCCAGGAGGAGAGAACTGTTCAGAGTGGCACTGCACTGGCAGTTGGGACCAGAAGGGAGTTGGTCCGGAGGAGAGCCGAGGTGTGGAGAGAGGAGAGAGAGATGAGACCTGTTTATGAACTGTGGAGGGACTGAGGGAGAAGGATTCTGGGGGAGCACAAGGCCACAGAGAGCTGGAGGGAGGAGAGGAGAGATCTGCTCTGCTCTGTGCAGTACTGGGCAGGCCAGGACCAGGCACAATAAAATGCTACAAAAAAAGACTGAGAGAAGGCAAAACAATAATAAAATGCTACCAAGAAAAAAAGTCTGAATACCAAAAAAAACACTACAAAAAAACACTGAGGTCCTAACAATAAAACACTACAAAAAAAAAAAAAAAGACTGAGGGCCAAAACTAAACTGTACAAAAAAGACTGAGGGTCACATTATGAGTCCACAGCCAGCCCACCAGCAGCACCATTTACCACAGCCACATACTAGGCAGCTCCAGCCAGCGACACAGCCAGCCCACCAGGACAGAAGTGTTACACCACCAGTCAAGCCACCATGCTGACTATGGAATGAGGTTGGACTCTAGGCAGCCCACTTTCTCACCCACAGGTAAACATTTTTTTGTTTGGAAAGAAGAAGATACAAATTGGTGTTAGTGGGGCCAGGGAGGTACTGGTGTTGGAACTACTGGCTGGGCTTAGTTGCCAGGCATGGGCCAGGCCATAGTTGGTTGCCCAGAGGGTTTTCATATACAGTAGTACACTGATTGGGGTTGGCAGGTGGGCCCCGATCCCCCATAGTGGGTCTGTCCTGGGTGTCGGGAGTGAGTTATATATTTGTGGCTAAGACATGGCCATAGAATTAAGAGGTCCCTTGGTGGTGGGGGTGTGGATTGGGGAATGTCTTGTGAAGGGGTGGGGGGCCTGCAGGAGAGAAATACATTACTGGTGATCTTTTTTTTAACCGACTTCTAAATTGTATTTTGTAGTGTTTACATGATAGGACATGGTGGGTGAGGCCAAGGTGGTGTATCAGGCCATGCTGTGTTGCCATTATATGTTTAAAAGTGGAGAATGCAGCTACCATGGGCACAATGCCCAGCCCAGGCCATCATGTATTATGAAGCTGTTTCAGATGGAGGTGTGTGACATGTCACAATCGTTGTAATACTACCATGCTTAAACCAGCTAGCAGGCTATCACCTGGGTTGATGACCTGCCAGCTGGTTTAAGTATGGTATTACTACAAAGCCTGTGACATGGTGTCATATTCTAACCTTAAGTGCCTTATGTTCAACTGTTTAGAGCCTGTGTCTCAGTCACTACGGTAACACAAAGCATCTACAATGCTGGCCTACTACTACAACTACAGCTGTTTGCACTTTTTGCTGAAAATTATAACAGTGAGACTCACACTCATTATTATCATTCTCACCCCAAACTGATTAGTATATTGCTTACCCTTCCACACTTGTCTTGTTAGCTACCTTCTCTCTGGTATCGCTTCCAGCCCAAGGTTAGGACCCTTTAAACATGACCTAAGAGCACACCTGGCTGCTTATGCTTCTTGCAGCTGTTTCCAATAGTGCCCTGAACCACCTGCCCCATGTCCTACCTTACCCCACCCACCTTCCCCACCTGTTCCTTACTCCTCCCCATCCCCAACCTTTCTACATCCCCCCTTTACTGCTTGCTTCCCCTCCCTTTCCTGAATCATTCTTCTCCCCCCACTCCCCTCCTTCCTTGACCCGCTGCCAGCTGTAACCCCCTTACCCCTGAATCGCTCCTGGCCCCTACTTTGGTTTTCTCTCCCTATCCCTCAATGTCCTGCACCGCTAGTTAATCACCCATTCCTGTAACCAGCTACCTAGCACTTGCTTGGACCCACCGCTTTGCCAGGCTTCTGACTTTCTCATTTGACGTGGCCCACCCCTGGGCTGATTCTAGTCATGTTCTCCCTCCAGCTACCTGTCCTCCCCCCTGCTGTACCCCCTGTCTGTACCAATCACCTCCTGGATTTTATCCACCACCCCTACCCTTTTCCCCTTAGCTTTCATCCATTTCTTAGTATTTTTAGTGTGTTCTGCCATTACTTTAATGTACTGCCCTATTACTACTTCCTGTTAGTTGCCTGCACTTAGTGTCCTTTGTCAACTCTTTGCTCATTCAGACCCCTGTATACACTGCAACATTACAATTTGTCTTATGTTGTTTACCATGACATGGAACCTATGTAATGAGCCTGTTCTCAAAGGTTTTAATCCAAGATCCTCAATAAATAAATAAATTGTAGCATTACATTGGGCCGTATGCACAAAATAAAAGATCTCCTATGCTCAGTGTATCTGCGGCATATAGGCAGCCCGAAGTGGGAATGCCTCACAGCAGGGGTCCTGCAGACCCCCTGTGGCATTCACATATAGCCTTTAGCATTGTGGATACGCCTGTTGTGCTGGCAGCAATGTGCCAGGGCAGGGAAGCACCAAGTTTGGTTGACAGTAAATCAGTCAACCACCCACACAGCGATGGCACAATACCGATGCAGGTATTGTGCCACCCACAGTGTTTTCTGTGGGGGCTGTACTTCACACCCCCCAATGAGGGGTCTGCCTCCCACACCCCAGACTTTAGGATTCTCACCTCCAGGTTGGAGTTGGTCCGGGGAGGGGGGCAGGACACTGGGGGAAAGTGAAACACAGAATCGGACCATTACAGCCACTGTTGCTGTAGTGGTCATTTCCCGTGTTTCACCGTCAGGGTGTTGGGCAATGGGGGCCACCCCCAGGCCAGTCGTGGGGAGTGTCAGGGGCATGCCTGCACTATGTGCCATTCACTAAGGTGCGTAGTACCAAGTACAGGGGGTGCAGGGTACAGCAGATGGGATCCTGTCATAACCCAGTGATAGCCCCCATGGACAGCACCAGACGGTTGCGGCAGGACTGGGAAATGACGCTCCATGCTGGCCCAGCCCACTAATCTGATGGGAAGGGCTGGGACAGCCATTCGGGTGAGTGTCTCTACATTTTAGTTTTTTTTGATTTTTGTATATTTACACCTGCAATGCACAACCACCCCATGGATGCAAGGGACCCACTATGGGACCTGGGTTGATCATCCCATTGGATGCCTGCCTTGGTCCACCCCTCTGCACTGGGCTGCCCTCCCCCATGAACCTTTACACTGGGGGGCAGAGCCATGGACAGGTGCCCTGCGGGTGCTTGCGGTCATGAACACTGTGCACCCTGCACCTGTACAGGCTGCACAGCTATGTGGGTGAGTATGTGCCCTTGTCATGTATCTTCCGCCCCATTAATGAATAGCACCCATTGTTTGTAAATTGTTGTGTATTGTTTGCATGTGAACATTGTGTCATACAGAATTCTATGCACATGACACTGCATGGAATGCAGCAATATGAGAAGTCATGTAACCAAAGGGCATGTGTAGTGTCATTATCACCTTTGGCTTGGCTACATGACTTCAGAGCTGCATGACATACGGTATGTCATGTGCACACAATTCAGATGCAGTGTGGGCTAGATGTCCACTAGCAGTACAGTGTACACAGACACTACCATATTTATTTAGTACTACAGGGCCAACAAGTACATTGCTTTTACACTCATTGGAGCTCATCAGCTGTGGGTAACTGGTAACAACATTTTACTTTTTTCCTGCAGGGTTGTCAGACTGATGCAGAGTGAGTGAAAAGCAAGTAGGTCTGGAGACTGATGAAGAGCTGAGCTGAGTGACACATAACAGCAAGTAATCAGTGTCTAGAGATGGATATGAAACAGTAACACAAGCAGCTTACAGTATTTTTGGGGGAGGCAGTAGGCGTCACATGCCAGTAGATGATGTGGCAGGACAAAATAATGCATTCAAATAGAAAAACAAAAAGCTGTGACCACGCAGTCTGAACATGAACAGTGGTAGATTACTGTTTCTATTATGATAGTTTTTTTCTCACAAGTGACTCCCATGCATCTGTTTCAAGAACTCATCTATGGCCCTGTTCACACTCACAATTAAAATTTGTTAATGTTTTTTAACCGTTACGGGGCTTACCATGCTGCTGCATCCACACTAGTCGGAACCATGTCTTAACATGGTTCTGTGCCTGTCCACACCTCCCAAAATGAACATGTGTTACAACACACTGTCAGCTCACTTACCAGTGCTGATCAGACCCCGCATCGTGGGCTCCTGGAGGATCACTGGCAGGGAACATGGATCTAATGCCCATACACACAGGTAAGAGAAAACGTTTCTAACTTAAACCATTTACAAAACAGTGCTAAAATCTTGACTGTATAAGGGTTTAAACACAGTTTTGAAACATGATTCGGTGACATTACCGGTGTGGACGTGAACCGTGTTCCCTGATTTTAAAATGTTACAGGGCATTTGTAATGTTTTCAGATCCCCAGTGTGGACAGGGCCTATGTGAGCTGTTGCACAATTGTTGCTTGCCAGAACCCACTGGTTAGTGTGGCTGCAATGTTAAAGAATTTGGTGTGCCACCGACCTATCTGTTATGCAGTGTTAATTTATAATAAACTGCTGAAAGACACACTGCGTTCTGCTGTCTAAGTTAGTGAGCCATGCTGACAAGCCTAACTAAAGTGTACTGCTGGCCTGCATGTACTGTACCAGCAACTTGTATCGCAGGCGGCTGTAAAAACATGTGATTGATGATAACCACCTTGTCTGATGCAATGTGCTGTGCCGCCTGATGGCCACTGTACTGTAAATATTAGGCCGGTCTTCTGCCTAATGCATACAATACATACATTGGTGTCATTAGTAATGCAATTAGGCTATTTGGTTTAACTTTTTTTTTTAAATAATTCAGCCTACAGTACTGTAACTTAAATTGTTTACAACATGAGGTGCCTGTATTATGGCATATAATATTTACTGGGACGGTCGGAATACTTCAACATTATTTCTTTAAATTATTTAACATAGAAGTATTTATTTAAATTATTTTGATTAGTCACCTGTGACACATGAACTGTGGAACCTGCATAATGGCATAAAATATTTAGTGGTCACTCAGGTTTGAATTTTATGAAAAATCTTTTTTTATATTATATAAAACAGAATTATTTACAGTACTTAAATTATTCCAATTAATCACAAGTGACACATACATAGATACATAGATACATAGACAGTGTCGGCAGATAAGGGCCTATGGCCCACCCAGTCTGCCCATTTGAGCTTGTAAGTTCAGTTTGTTTTCCTAGAAGTCTGTTTCCCCTTACCCCTGACCTCTAGAATTCCTTTATGTCTATCCCATGCATTCTTAAATCCCGTGATTGTTTCAGCCCCCACCACTTCCTCTGGCAGGGTGTTCCACTTGTCCACCACCTGTTCTGTGAAGAAATTCTTTCTCATGTTTCCTCTGAATCGTCCTCCCTCCAACTTCATCCCATGCCCTCTAGTCCTGGAACATCTTTTTCACTTACAAATAGTGTTTCCTGCACCCTGTTCCTCCCTGTAAGATACTCGTATGTCTCTATCATATCCCCTCTCTCCCTCCTCTCCTCCAGGGAGTACATGTTCAGTTCCTTCAACCTGTCTTCATAGGACTTGTGATGCAATCCATGCACCATATTTGTTGCCCTCCTCTGAACCCTCTCTACCCTGTCTATGTCCTTACGTAGGTATGGTCTCCAGAACTGTACACTGTACTCCAGATGGGGCCTCACTAGTGTCTTGTATAGCGGAATTATGACCTCCTTTTCCTGCTGGTGATGCCCCTGCCTATGCATCCCAGCATCCTATTTGCTTTACCTGCTGCCTTGTCACACTGTTTCCCTACCTTGAGGTCATCAGAGATGACAACCCTAAGATCCCTTTCCTGCTTGGTGCATGCTATATCCTCACCCCCCAACTGATATATTGTGCCAGGGTTTTGTTCCCCATATGCATTATCTTGCACTTCTTTGCATTGAATTTCAACTGCTAAACCCTGACCATTCTTCAAGTTTCTGCAGGTCGCTTCTCATTCTGTTTACACCCTCTGGTGTGTCTACTCTATTACAGAGCTTTGTGTCATCAGCGAACAGTGAAATTCTGCCTTCTAGATCCTGCGCAATGTCACTGATGAAGATGTTGAATAGAACCAGTCCCAGCACTGATCCCTGTGGTACCCCACTGGTCACTCTTCCCTCTGTGGAGTGACAGCCATTTACCACCACCCTCTGTCTCCTGCCACCCAGTCAGTTACCTACCCACCACACTACTGTCCTACCCACACCCATTTTCCCAGTTTGTGTAATAGTCTTCTATGTGGCACAGTGTCAAAGGCCTTGCTGAAGTCCAGATAGGCCATGTCCACTGCGCTCCCTTGATCCACCTCCCTAGTCACCCAGTCAAAAAATTCAACGAGGTTGGTCTGACATGACCTCCCCTGGGTGAAACCATGCTGTCTTGGGTCCTGTAGTCCATTGACAACCAGATGTTCCACCAATCTCTCCTTCAGTAGTGCTTCCATGATCTTCCCACTACCGAGTGAGGCTGACTGGTCTGTAGTTCTCTGCTTCCTCTTTGTCCCACTTTTGTATAAGGGGACTACATCTGCTGTCCTCCAGTCTTTGGGTACCTCCCCTGTTTCAGTGATCGGCTAAACAGGATAGCCAGAGGTTCAGCCACCACCTCTCTTAGTTCTTTAAGGACCCTGGGTGCACCCATCTGGCCCCATTGCTTTATCAACACTTATTACTTCCAGTTCCTTCAGAACCCTTTCTGTAAAAGGGACTTGTGTCCATTTCTGCACCATTCTCACCCCTTGTACTCCCTTCAGACCCATTACCCCCTCTTCCTCAGTAAAGACTGAGCAGAAATACCTGTTCAATATGTCAGCTTTACTGTTGTCATCCTCCACCTGGCTCCCATCCTCCCCTTCAGTCTCACTATCCTCCCTTTGTCTTTCTTTTTCTTATGTACCTGTAAAGGTTTTCCCTTACCCACTGATTTTGCAATGTGTTCTTCTGTCTGAGCTTTGGCTTCCCTTCTGACCTCCTACCTCCCTTTGCTTCTCCTGGTACTTCTCCTATCCCTTCTGCCTGTGTATTTTTGTGTTGCCTGAATGCAATCTTTTTGGCTTTCACTTTCTTTGCTACCTCTTTGGAAAACCATAATGGTCTCCTCTTCCTTTTCCTCTTGCTAACCTGCTTAATGCATAATTCTGTTGTTCTTGTAATCCCTATTTTAAATACTGCCCACTGTTCCTCAACCCCTGATTCCTGTCCCATTCCCTTAATGCCTCTTTCAAGTATCTCCCATTTCCCAAAGTCTGCCCCTAAAATCCAGGATCGTGTTTTGTGTGGTTTGGTTCTGCTCTTTCTGTGATTTCAAACCACAATGACTGGTGGTCACTGTTACCCAGGTGCTCCCCCACTGTTACCCCCATCACACTGTCCCTGTTTGTGAGCAGAAGGTCCAGTATTATCTTCTGCCGAGTTGGTTCCATGACCAGTTGCTTGAGGAAGGCACCCTGAAGGGAGTCCAGGATAAGTCTGCTCCTAGTTGATGCTGCTGCTGGGATGCTCCAGTCCACGTCTGGAATATTGAAGTCTCCAACCAGTACTACCTCACCCTTGTCTTCCATCCTTTGGATGGCTAGCATCAGCTCCCTATCTGTTTCTTCCTCATGGGCTGGTGGTCTATAGACCACACCTGTGCGGATGGCTATCCCCATTTTCCTTTCCAGCTTAACCCACAGTATCTCTCCCCCATTTTGTTTCTCCTGGATCTCTGTGGCCCTTATGTCATTTTTCAAATACAGTGCCACTCCTCCTCCCTTCCTGCCTGCTCTGTCTCTTCTGAATATGTTGTAGCCAGGTATGGCCATCTCCCAGTCATGGTTATCATTACACCAGGTTTCAGTGATGGCCACAATGTCCAGGTCTGACTGTACCATGACAGCCTCCAGATCTTCCATCTTGTTGCTAAGGCTCCTGGCATTTGCACACATGGCTTTCCATGATTTGACCTCCTAGACTGCTTCACTGTTCTACTCCAGCCCCTTCCTTGGTTGTCATTTATCCCTGGTTCTCCTTGCTGTCTGCCCTTCTGCTGAATTTTGCCCTTTTCTGCTTATCCACCTCTTGGGCACTAATCTCCATCTTTTGCACACTGCTTTGCAGAGATAGCCCTCCTCTGGTTCACTGGTTCCACTGCTAGCTGTGGGGTGAGCAAGCAGGTACCCTCCTTGCTGGTCTGCCACCCTCCTTTGCTAGTTTAAATGCTTGTCAATGTAGCATTTAAACTTATCATTGAGTCTTGGATTCCCTCCAGGATGGATGCAGGCCGTCAGGCTTGAACAAACCTCCATCCCTCCAGGTGGGTCCCCAGTCACCAATGAATCAAACCCTTCCTCACAGCACCAGTTCTTCAACCATGAGTTAAAGTTCCTGGTGCATGCCTCCTATGCTCTCCTAGCCTCTCACAGGTAGTACTTCTGAGAAAGTGACAGAAGTAGCTACTTGCTTGAGACCCTCCCAGTTTCCTAAACTCTTCCTGAACTTCCTTTGGCTCCCCATTTGCCAGGTCATTAGTACCTAGGTGGATAATGACATCCAGCTCACCCTCCCGTTTTGCCTTCCCAGTGATCCCCAGGATCTTCCTTCCATTCCTCCATGCTGTGGCACCTGGTAGGTACCTCACCTCCCTGTCCTCCCCCTCCTGTGTTCCTAGCTGGATCCCTCTTATGATGGAGTCCCCCACCAGGATTCACTTCCTCCTCCTCTGGGGTCCACTGCTTTCCCCGCTGAGGTCACCTCCTTGGCTAACCTCCACATCCTTTCCTTCCACTTCTCTGGGTACCTCTATTTGGTTGTCCTCGTTTGCCAGTGTGGCATATGAGTTCTTGAGTGGAATAGGATCTGGGATGTGCCTCTGCCTGACTGCTCTAACCCTCCCTGAGCCCTCTGTCATCCAAGTGCTCCTCGTTCTCGGCATCCTTTGAGGCAGCTGCATTGGACTGGGTGGTCCCTGGAAAGGGGTGATGGTACTCCTGACCCAGTTTACTTCCACTCTGAGTCTGGCTACCTCATCCCGCAGTCCAGAGAGATGCATGCAGATAGAGCAGCACCTCAGTGTCCAGAAGGTCTGCCTGAATATGGCTGCCCCACAGCCACTGCATTGCACCACTCCCCACATTATACTGCAATTCCACTACTTGTCTGCTACTGAAGCTCTCCTAGTTCTCTTTTTATTAATTTACTGTACTAAAAATCCTGTCACTGATCCTCAGATAATTTTTTTTTTAAGGAAAAAGAAACCAATAAATAAATAAATGAGTCAAAACACTTGTCGTGCTGTGGGTGGGCTTCTTCCCCCTTATGCCCCTCCTACTTCACACCCCTTACTATACCCTGTGTTTAGCTCCTGTCAATCAGATTTATCAGCACCAGTTCTTCATTTGCAGCAATTAAAGACAGCACAGAATTACACCACCACTATGTTTTAAATTTTCAACAGCCCAAAAACAATCATAAGTAAAGACAACAAAGAAAGTATAGTGTCACTACAAGCCCACAATCTAAGTTTAAAAGAAAAATAGCAATTACCAGTTACTCTAAAGCACTGAATTGAATATGTTTCCTTCCTTCCCCTTCTGGCTTCTTCATGAACTGTTTGTGAAGCCAGCAATGCCTACAGTGATATACACTGATCACAGTGTTCTAATACTTTTTAATTAAACCGTAAATTGGTATTTCCCCACCCCATTTGGGGCCAAATGCAAGCCACTGATTACTGCTCATGTTAGCTTGTAATGATTCATGATTGCCAGCAATATGCTTGTGCTACTAAGTCAAGCTTGCATCATGTTCCTGAAATAAACAAGGATGGTGCTGCACTACTAAGCCATTTACTATGCACAGCTACTCACTTTCAGACAAAGTGGTGCAAGCCAGCAGCACAGTGTTGCACGTCTCATAGGAACACAGTGACGGACAGCACAGCACCTACCTTGTTTACAGTGACTGACGCACAACCCAGATTTGATATCAAAAGTATGACATCCCAAAGTACTGGTTCATAGGATTACACGTGTAATTGGTATAGTACCTGGGGGGGAGGGGCACACATGAAATTCATTCAGCAAGTAAGCCGAGCTTCCACTGTATGCGCTGCACACATCATGAACTGTAGTGATTGCTTAAAAATTATAGTCCTGCACTGTCTAGTTTGATGAATTACATCATGCAGCTAGGTAGCCCTGTCTCAGTCCAGGTCAGCTGAACTGTGCAGTGATGTAGAGGCACCACTACAGGCAGTGATGCCAATTTGAGAGGCAGCTGCAATACATTCCACTGTTTATAACTGTAAAATAATTACACAAGTTGAAGAAATAGCCTGTTATAGAAGCTGACGCCAGCTGATTCACAGCACATCAAAAGGGCACAGCTTTACATAACATTTGCTCAGTATCATTAAACTGCCTTAAATACACAGCACACATTGTGCCACACTGCAACCTATTTACCAGGCAAATGGATGGCAGTGTTAGTGGAACAATCTGTGCTGCCGGTTGCAGGCAGTTTAATGTTATTAACCACTTGATACTGTATGTAAAGCTATACTTACCAGATGGGTTTCATGATGTCCGTTGCCTGCTGGCTGCCCACTGGTTTTCAGTCAATATCAGTCTTTCCAGTCAGTCAGTCTATGTGCATCTGTGTCATCAGTTCCTTCTTACACAGCCCATGGTGGTTTTCTTCTAGGACCACAGTCAGTGCCGCATTCCTCATTCTTCTCAGCTGCGTCACCATTGTAGGACAGGATACCATTTAGCTTAAAGTCATATTCTGAAACATATTTAAGCTCTTCCTCTACAGCAACCAGAAACACTGACGTGTGAGAACCAAATAATTGTGTTACTTTACCAGGAATGTTTTGTATCTAGGCAAATGAGAATGTTGATCCTCAAAGCAACATGGATCACCCCTTTTGTCTTCTAGGCTTCTTCCACATGTCCGTAGATATGTGTGACACTTGCTTCATGCAAGGAGTCATGGGCGGCATTATGCCTTTATCTGAGTTGCTAGTAGTTACAAATGTGGTAAAATCCTTAGTCTTCATTAAATTTTTCATATCTCAGTAGTACTGTGCTCAAGGCCCTGCTACTATTTTGTCTGTCACTTTTCTCCCACATTTCAATTGCTGCCACTGTCAGTTGCTTAGTGAAATGAGTCTTTAGTGTCAGCTGAGCCAATGTAGCAGTAATGTTTTCGTATTGTCTTATTCCACCTGATTTTACTTGACACTGACAGTCAGGCATACAGAATATTTGCATTAGACAAATAAAGGATTTTATTTCAGAAGGCACAGGTTCTAGCAAAGCTGGAGGAGGTCAGCACTCTTAGAAAGGTCAACACACCTTCTTGTTGCAAAAAAGCTTACATTTATTTTAACACAGTAGTCAACAAAGTGAACAGCACATGTCTACCAAATATTAACATTTCAGTCTAAGTACGAATCTCACTTGGTTCAGTAAAAGAAACTGTAACTTGGTACCCGTATCATGCAGTTAAATTGAGACTGTAACTTGATACATATAAGGAAGTCCTCCACTCACCTATGCAAGGAGTGCATCCAGCGTCTATTGTGTAGCGTTTATAAAAGTCCAAAAGCGTAAACTTGCAGTGCTGTGAGTGTAGAGGTTCATGGGATAAGGACTAACTCTTCTCGGATACTAATAGCAAGCAAAACATCTTCTCGTACAAGTAACAAGAATAAAGCAACTGGTGTCTGGGACAGTTAGAGACAAGCACTCCTGAGCTATTCAGTATCCAGATGAGACAGCAATGTGCTTACATTTCGATCAACAGATCATTATCAGAGCATGCTGTGTAAGCTACAAGGTGTGGTTTAAAAACAAGTTCATTCAAAGACATACACACAAACAGCCAAACTGACACACACTTGGTGAACAGTGAAGTATAAAATACCCATAAAAAAGTGCAACGAGATAAGTGACGTGCAAAACCAAAGCATGTAAAGTGCAAGTGCACAGCTGAAGAAGAAGAAGAATCAGCATTTATATTGCGCTTTTCATACATAGTGTATCCCAAAGCACTTTACAAGCAATGCTAGACTGATAGTGAAGTAACTGAATGTGTGGTGGTGGTCATATCACACATCAGCACTCACAGACAGCCTGGACAATTGCATGAACTGGTTTATGAGAAGGGGAATGTTGGCCAGGACACTGGGAATGTCCCTTACTCTTTGCAAAGAGTGCCTTGGGTTCTTTTATTTCTACTTGGACACCCACCAGGACAGCACCAGGATGGGTAGAAGGGACCTTGGTTTAACATCTCATCCAAAGGACGGCACACCCCAGCAATACAGCATCCCCCAATACTGCACTCAGGTGACAGTATTTTAGGTGCAAGTTCAATCCCAGTGTGGGATGAGAACCCATGACCTTTTGGTCCAGAGGCGAATGTGCTACCAACTGAGCCAGTATTGCTGAATGCATAAGTGTGTAAACATAAACACATATACATACAGTTTGAAACAACACATTAAAAACAGCTAAACGTTATCAGAGCACTGCAATAACAATGATAGATGTGCAAAAAATGTGTTAACAAATGGAGGATATAGATAAAAGTGTTTGAAATGTCTTACAAAAGTCAAAGTCCAATAATAAATAATGGCAGCTGAGCTGGCAAGGAATAATTCCCACCTTAGAATAAAATAGCAAAAAGGATTTAAATATCTTTCTAAAATCATTATTGCTAGGTGACAGAAATGTAGCAGAGCCAGCAAGTCATGCTCCTAAATTTCTGCTACGTGAAGTACTACAAATATGAAGCATCTTGCAGGAATTGACCTAGAACCACATGTCAGACAACAGAGCCAACAAGTCATGCTGTCCAAGTGACTTGAGACCACCAGAGGCAGCTAGACTAACTAAGCAAAGGAATCGTTCAAATAGCAAAAAACAGCAGAGCAGGCAAGTCATGCTGTTTAATGTATGATAATGCCGAAAGGATATAAACTGCAGACTAAGCAGCTCATAAGTGAGAGGCACATAGCAGAGCCAGTGAGTCTTGCTATGTACCTGCATGGGATATATATATATATATATATATATATATATATACATACATATACAATAGGGATGAGTGGTAAATGAGTGAAATAAAACAGTGTATCATCCACTGCAGTGTGATATTTTTATCCTCTGCTCTACTGTGATGATATCAGCCATTTACACACACAGGTCACAAAAGGTCATTACTCTAGGCAGCTTTCCCCTCAGCATGCAAGAAACACCTGTCCTGTTACCGTAGACACAAATGCAGAACTACTTCAGAGGTCTCACTTCTGCTTACAGCTAACTCAGTGAGCATTGCAAAACACACCTATCCCCCCACCACCAACTTCCAGCTCATTACTGTGACTGCAGCCATAATTCTAAACAGCACAGCTTCACAGAACAGTCTAAACTACTGCTTGCAGCTAACTCAGCTACCACTGAAACACACTGTCGCTTGTTCCTCAAACTCTGATTCTCACCCATTACAATTACTATGATACTATCAGCTTGACTATAGCCAGAATCCTAAACCGCACAATTTCACAGAAGACTCTGCACTCTGCCTGCAGCTAACTTAATTACCACTGAAAATAGTATCAGCTGTTCTGACACTCTGCCTCTCAGCTCATTACAATTACTGTGACGCTCTCAGTTTCACTGCAACTAGACTTCTAAACAATACAGCCTCACAAAAGTATGTTTCTCATTCCTACCTAAAACTAACTCATTTAGCATTGCAGAACACACTCATGTGACTCCCAGAGTTTATAACACTGCCAGCCCATTCAGAAAAGCTCACACACAGAATAAGTAAATGCATAAACAGGCACAGAACACAAGAGAGCATAACAAAACTTCTAAAACTCTTTACCCTATTGTATATATCAAATACATGATGCTCAGATCGTGTGCTATGGCAAATATTGTCACTCCTGCATCATGAGCTCTGGATATCTCACTCATGCTTTCGGCACTCATGAGATATCCAGAGCTCACTCTGCAGGAGTGACAATATTTCCATATTACTCATGCCCGTCATGTATCCCTATATATATATATATATATATATATATATACACACATACACACACACACACATATATATATAGATATAGATATATATCTATATATCTATATATAGATATATATAGATATATATCTCAAAAGCCCAGAGTAGTGCACAGATACCACACAGCAGAGCAGACAAGTCATATTGTATGTGAAGGAGAGATATGTATCTCAAAAGCCCAGAGTAGTGCACAGATGCCACACAGCAGAGCAGAAAAGTCATACTGTATGCAAAAAGAAGCAGGCACACGTTATTCTGTATGGATCAGGATTCTACATGAAACACTGGGTTCAATGCTTAGAGATGGGTATGCATAGGTATCTCATTGTTCAGGCAGAGGGGAGTAATTGTATCCAGCATATATATCCAAAATACCTCCTTTTGGAGGACTCTTTGTTTAAGGCTTCCTCCCCTTCTGTAAATTTCAACCTTCTCCAGACCTACAAACTTGAGAGACACTGGAGAGCTGTGCCTGGCCTCCTGATAATGCCTGGCCATAGCATATTCCATGTTGCTGCTATGTATTTATTTATTTATTGAGAATATCAGATTACAACCTTTGAGTAAGAGACTCATTTCCAAAGGCTCCACATCAAGGTACAATGCATAACAATAAGCAGTCATTATACAATATTACAGTGAGGGTAGGGAAAGAGATAACAACAGGCTATGAGCAATGTATTTATTTATTTAGTTTTTGTTGACCGGGTAAGTGCACTAGACAAATTCTGCCTATTCTCAGGCATGACCCAGGGGAAGGGGATACAGATGAATGCCAAATGACTCTGAACCAGATTAAGCTGTTGGTGGTATTTTATATCAAATAGTAGGCAGTATACAATATTACAGTGGGAGTAGGAGACAAGATAATAACAGGGTATGAACAGTGCTGTTAGTCCCATACAGTAGGGTAGCTATACAAGTCCTGAGGGGAGCTTATGAACGTCAGTGAACAGTACAACCAATATTATGGTATGACCTATATGCTAGAAGGTGGTGCAAGCAGTCAGGTTATCAACATTGTCATAACACACAGTAGCAACAGTGGGATAAGTGCATCTTTAACCCAGAATCTCGTCATCCGTAGGCAGATTCCTGTACTTATATTAGGAACATTGGCAGTGATGGGAGGAGATATGTGGTTTTTGAGGGCTGTTTTGAATGATCCTAGTCTGGAGATGGAGGTAATGGCCAGGGAGAGCTCATTGTACCAGGATGGTGCTCTGTAGGAAAAAGACCATAGTGCAAGGGTGGTTGTGACCTGGGAACAGCCCACGTTAATTCATCTGCCACGTGGGTGTTTGCTGAGGTATGTGCAGTTCGGAGGAAGGCCAAGACTCCAGTGGGAGTAAGGCCTAGTTGGATTTTCTTAGTAAGGAGACATGTTTGATAATGTACTCTTTCATCTAGGGTGAGGATTTTTGTTAGCGCATACAGGGTACAGCTGTGGGTATGCTTATCCACTCCAGCAAGGTGCCTACAGGCTTTATTAATGGCTAGGTGGATTTTATTTAGTGCAGTGTGGTCAGCAGCTGAGTAGATGGCTAGCCCATAGTCTACAAGGGAGAGAACAGAGGAGGTAATGGCAATGTGTAGGGCCTCTGGAGGTAGGCAGACTTTGTGCCGATACAGTAGTCCTGTGTGTATATTTATGGTAGAGGAAAGATTACTAATATGTAGGTAGAATGATAAATTAAGATTGAAGGTAATGCCTAGATATTTATAGGTGTACACCTGTTCCAGTGGGAGGAGGGTTTTGGAAAAGATTGTTAGCTGTGATAGCTGCCTTATGTTCACCAAACCTTGGTTTTATTGCATATTTCGTCTGACCCACATAGCCTAAACCACAAGGGCACATTAGGAGATAAATAACCCCACAAGTACTGCAGTTGATAAATTGGCTCATATTAAACTTTTTGCCCAATTGTGGATGGGTAAATCTATGAGTGTTAGAAGTGTTGGAACAATGTGTACAGTGTCCACACCTAAAATTTCCTTTCAGCGGTTTTGGTAGCCAGTTCTTTGGGTTCGGTAATGGGTCCATTACAGGATGCACTAATATGCCTCTGAGACTCTTGCCCCTATGGTATGCAGTCTTCTGTGTTTCTTTAGTTAAGTGCTTAAGTCTTGGGTCAGATTGAAGCAGTGACCAGTGTCTTTTTATGACTTTTCCAATCTGTGGTAAAATCGGATTGATCTGTGTCAGAAAAATGGGTCTCTTATCTGTATTGTAGATTTTTTGTTTGTTAAGAATCCCATCCCTGTTGAGTGTCCTAGCAGCACTTTATGCTTTATTGATTAAGGCTGCTGGGTATCCTCTGCTCTGTATGAATCTAGTAGTGAGGTTAGTAGCTGCCTCTGAATAATCAGTTAAAGCAGAACACACTCTGCAAGTTCTAATAAACTGGCCTTTTGGGATGTTTTAAAAAGGCTTTTAGGGAGGCAGCTTTCCATTATAAGAGAGTGTTTCGAGAAAGTGGCTTTCTATATAGTTGTGTTTCAAGCTTGCCATTTGATTTATACAGCATAATGTCCCAGAAAGGAATTTCCATCAAATTGATACTGTGAGTAAAGTTCAGGTGTTCAGAAGTGGAACTGATATATTCCAGAAATCTATGCAATCTTTCAAGGCTGCCACTCCAGATCATAAGGCAGTCATCAATGTACCGCTTCCGGAGTTTTATGTCTGTGTGGAATTCATTCATTGTCTGGTCAAACACATACTTGTCTTCCCACGCCCCCATGAATAGGTTGGCCAGGCTTGAGCAAGCGTGGTGCCCATGGCCATCCCTTTGTGCTGGGCATAAAATCTGTTCTCACAGACAAAGTAATTTGCTTCTAGTACAAACCTTGCTAGTTCCACTACACAGTGGTTAGGAGGAAGCATGCCCTCACAGTATTCTAGGGCTTTCTTTGTATATTCAAGACCCCCCAATGGGGAATGTTTGAATAAAGACTCTCTACGTCGATGGTAACCAGCCAGTCTGTTTCTGTAATGCAGATATCCTGTAGTATAAGAAGAGTATGATTAGTATCTTTAATGCAAGAGTGAAGGCTGCTGACTGTTTATTTGATGTAGTAGTCCACAAACATAGAAATAGGTTCAGTGATGGAGCCTATTGCGGAGATGATGGGTCTATCAGGTACCAGGTTAATGTTTTTGTGGACTTTTGGAAGGAGATACAATCCTGGTTTCTTAGAGGACGTGACCCTCATAAATTCCAATTCTGCCTGTGTTACCCACTGCATTTTCAGACCAGTTTTTATCAGTTGTTCTGCTTTGTTAGACATGTCCAGAGCGGGATTATGGTCCCATTTTTTTGTAAAACTCAGCACTGGGTAATTGTTTATTAGCTTCCATGAGATAATCCTCTCTATCCCAGACCACCACTGGACCTCCTTTGTCTGCTAGTTTGATTAGCACTTCCTGCATCTCACTGAGCTCTTTAAAGCTCTTCCTTTTGCGTTGTGAAATGTGGTAGGGATTATTGTTCTTTTTTTCAGTTAGCGATTTCATGTCCCTATTTACCACATTGCAGAACGTAACTAAAATGGGGTTATTGGTGGTAGTACAAAATGAGGATTTTGGTCTAAATTGGGTTATTTCTCTATTACCAGTAGTGTGGGAGTTGTTGTCAATGGTATTCGTAGTGTCCCCTACCTAAAGAATTCCTAAAACTGGAGCCATCTAAAAAACTTAAAAAAGTCCACTTACACTTGAAATGTATTAGCCTGATTTGTGGGAACAAATGAAAGGGTTTTACTCAGGACTCTGACTTGTTTGTTAGTCAAATAAGTCTTGCTTAGATTTATGACTGCCAGTTCTGGTTCCTCATCCTGGATGATCTTCAAACCTCATTCCATTGTTCCCTGCCTCTCTGGCATTATCTTCTTCCTCCTCTGCTTCTTTTCCCATTGCCTCTTGCACATCCCCCTTCTGGTCCTTCTCCTTCCTTGGAGGTATAGGGGTCTGGGTCCATATCTATGTGGTCCCTGGGAAAAAAAACACGATTTGTTGATCTGCTTCTGACTCTTTCTTCTCCTGCATCTCTTTCAGGTCCTAAAGACATACCCTGTCTATCAATTCTGAAATCCATTTGTCTAGTCACAGTATTAGTGTATTTTCTTGGACCATGCCAGTTATACACCGTGCCATTTTTATAGTCATTTGCATCCCTAGTGTATTTCCTTTGCTTGTATGCCAGCAGTTGTTTTATATTTGGTGGTATTAGTCAAAACTCGTGTCTGTGTTAGTCAAAGGACTTTACTTCTTTACCAGGGAGAGGCAAAGCCATTTATGACAAGTTAACAGTGCAGCAGAGTACTATATTTAAATTTTTCAAAAGTACTTCCGTCACTTCTTGGATAGCAACATCATCGACCAGCAGCTTGGCAGTCAAGATAATATTAATGCAACAATTAGTCATGTTGAAGTCAACACAGAAATACAGCAAGATATGTTAGTGTACAGCTGGGGTGGGGTGGCTCTTGACGAAAAGATAAAAATAAATGTAGTTAAGACTATGCTTGCCTTCTTTAACAGAGGCAGCTACTAATACACAGCTGGAGTCCGAGTTCACAGTGTCTAAGGATTGTCTGGTTAGGGAAGAGTACATCAGGAAGGGGCCTATTCAGAAATGTTTAGAAAAGTACCCACAAACAATAGAAACATAAAAGTTGTTGGCAGATAAGGACCTCCTGGCCCACCCAGTCTGCCGTATTTTCCCTACCTACAGTACCATTGCAGTCCCTATTCAGTATCAGGGTTTTACCCACCCCCACACTTCTAGTATCCCCTTGTGTCTTTCCCATGCATTCTTGAATCATATAACTGTTTTAGCTCCCACCACCTCTGCTGGGAGGCAGTTCCATGTGTCCACAATCCTCTCCATGAAGTAGTACTGCCTCACAGTTCCTCTGAGCCTCCCCCTCCAGCTTCATATTGTGACCTCTTGATATAAAGCATCCTTTTCTTTGGAAAATGCTACCTTCCTGTACTTTGTTTATATTTGTGAGGTATTTCAATGTTTCTATCTTACCCCCCTTTCCTCCTTTCCTCTGGGGAGTACATATTTAATTCCTTAAGCCTTTCTTGATAGGGTTTTTGATGAAGGCCTTGCACCATCTTGGTTGCCTTGCTTTGTACCTGATCCACCCTTTCTATGTCCTTTCGGAGATGGGGCCTTCAGAACTAGACACAGTACTTGAGGTAGAGTCTCACCAGTGATCTATACAAGGGTATTATTACCTCCCTCTTTCTGTTGGTGATACCCCTCCGTATGCATCCTAGCATCTCGCTGACCTTCCCCACTGCCTTGTCACACTGTTTAGCCACCTTCAGGTCATCAGACATGATTATCCCCATGTCCCTTTCCTGTTTTGTGACCACTAATACCTCTCCTCCCATTTGGTATGTTGCCTCTGGGTTTCTGTGCCCCAAGTGCATGACCTTGCACTTTTTTGCATTGAAACTCAGCTGCCAAACTGTGCCCATTCTTCTAGCTTTTTTAGATTGCCCCTTATTCTTTCCACCCCTCCATGTGGGTCTACTCTGTTGCAGATTTTTGTGCCATCCATGAACAGGCATACTTTCCTTTCCAGCCTTTCTGCAAAAGTTGTTAATAAAGATATTGATGTGGACCAGGCCTAGTACTGACCTTATGGCACCCAACTGGTCACTTTGCCTTTTTCCAGAGTGGATGCCATTTACCACCACCCTCTGACTCCTATTTTCTAGCCAACTCTCTACTCATTTTGCTACCTTAGGACCTACTCCTAGGCTACCCAGCTTGCTCACCCGTCTTCTATGTGGAATGGTGTCAAAGGCCTTACTGAAATCCAGATAGGCCATATCTACCGCTTCTACATGATGTACTTCCTTGATCACACAGTCAAACAATTCTATCAGGTTTGCCTGGCAAGCCCCCCCTCCCCCCGTGAAACCAAGTTGCCTTGAATCCTGTGGGCCACTGCTAACAATATATTCTACAATTCTTTCCTTCATTAGTGATTCCATTACTTTGTCCACTACCAAAGTCAGGCTGACAGGCCTTTAATTTCCCACCTCCTCCCTATTCCCTCTTTTGCGGAGTGGGACCACATTCGCTCTCCTCCAGTCCTCCTGTACCTCCCCTGTTTCTAGTAACAGGTTGAACAGGGCTATTAGAGATGCAGCCAGCTCCTCCTTGAGCTCCCTCAGTAACCTGGGGTGCACCCTGTCTGGTTCCATTGCCTTGTCTACGTTTAACAGTGTTAGTTCCTTAAGGATTCTTTCCTCTGTAAAAGGACTAGTGTCCACTTCCTGTCCTTTAATATCCTTGTCCTTTATCATTGGTCCATTACCTACCTCTTCCTCTGAAAATACTGAACAGAAATATTTGTTCAATATGTCTGCTTTTTGGTGATCCTCTTCCACACAAACCCCTCCTTCCCATTTGAGCTGTACTGTCCCTCCCATGGTGTTTCTCCTTTCCCTCATGTTTCTAAAATATGTTTTATCCTCCTTTTTACTGATTTGGCAATATTCTCCTCTGTTTGTGCTTTTGCACTCCTAACTGCCTTCCCTGCCTCCCTTTGTTTCTCTTGGTAACAATGATTGGAACAGGAGAAGATCTTTTAACAAAGGCTGTTTTTCTAAATATAACTGGCTAGAATATGACAGTTCATCTGATGTAGCTTTCTGCTTCCCATGCCGTGTATTTGGTACCGAACCAGCAAAGTATGATACAACATTCTGAGTAGGAGGGTTTAGAGACTGGAAAATAGATTCAGAGTCTGGGAGAGATTTTTCTAAACATGGTAACAGCAAACATCATATTGAAAATGTTGAAAAATGACAACACCATTTGATTACTATGCCACTAGATGAACAGTTATCTGAACAGAGGGCAAAGCAAGTGCAGCTAAAATCAAAACAGAGAGAAAACAGGTACAATGCTGTCACCAGACTTGTTGACATTACTACTATGCTGGCTTGTTTAAGACTACAGTTTAGAGGCCATGATGAGGGTAAGGATGCAAAGAACAGGGGTGTGTTCAGAGACATCACAGCTTTACTTGCACAACAAGAGCAAGAATGGTAGGGAAGTAGACACTAGCCCCTTCACTGTAGATAGGGTGCTAAGTGAACTGTCCAATTTAAGAGTGGACAAAGCCACTGGCCCTGATGCAGTGCACCCCAGACTACTGAGGGAGCTCAGAGATGTACTGACTGAGCCCGTGGTAGTCCTGTTCAACCAGTCTCTGGAAACTGGAGATGTGCCAGGGGACAGGAGGAGGGCTGATGTTGTCCTGCTCCACAAAAAGTTAGTAAGGAGAAGCTAGGAAATTACATGCTGGTCATCCTGATGTCCGTAGTTGAAAAGGTAATTGAATCACTCCTAAAGGAAAGAATTGGAGATTACCTCGAGACCACCGGACTGTGGGACAACATGGGTTCACGGGGGAGATCCTGTCAGACCAACCTGATAGAGCTATGTTAGTGACCATGACAGAGGGACTGGGAGGGAGGGTATGCCTCTTTACAGATGACACAAAGATCTGCAACAAGGTGGACACAAAGGAGGGTATGGAAGGGATGGCAGAAGACGTAAAAAAGTTAGAAGAGTGGTCAGAAAGGTGGCAGCTATGATTCAATGCTAAAAAGTGCAAGATTATGCACTTGGGACACAGGAACCCGAGGGTAGAGTACACTCTGGAGGGAGAGGTGCTAGAGGTAACAAGGCAAGAGAGAGACCTGGGAATTATCATTACAGATGACCTAAAGGTGGTGAAGCAGTGTGGGAAGGCAGTGTGAAAGACAACCAAATGCTTGGGTGCATAAGGAGGGGTGTCACCGGCGGAAGGAGGGAGGTGATACTACCACTGTATACTTCATTGGTGGTGCCACACATCAAGTACTGTGTGCAGTTCTGGAAGCCCCATCTTCGAAAGGACAGGAACAGGGTGGAGACGGTGCAGAGGAGGGTGACTAAAGTGGTGTGGGGCCTGCATCGAAGGACATATGAGGAGAGGCTTAGGGAGTTAAACTTGTATGCCCTGGAGGACAGGAGGAGGCAGGGGGATATGGCTGAGACTTTCAAATATCTCAGGGGAATAAACAAGGTCAAGGAGGAGAGTATTTTCCAGAACAAAAATTTTTTCTAGGACTAGCGGTCACAATATGAAATTGAAGGGGGGTAGGTTCAGCAGTGATGTGAGGAAGTCCTTCTTCATGCAACAGGTGGTGGATGATTGGAATGGCCTGCCAGCAGAGGTAGTTAGGGCAAAAATAGTCAGAGGGATAATGGGATAAACACATAGGTATCTTGGATAATGGAGGGGTCATGGAAGACGGTCCCCCAGTAGTGGCTTGGGTAGCACTACTAAGGGGGATTTTATGGACAGACAAGGTGGGCCAAGAGGTCCTTATCTGCTGACAGAATTTATGAATCTATGAATATGACCCAATGCTTGGAGACAACCTAGAACTGACTGCTAAAAATCCAAAGAGCTAACCCAATTACTTATCAGCTCAAAGTCAGAGTGACTTAATCATGGCATCACAAGAGACCTGTAACACAAAAATTCATGAGTCAAAGAGTCTATATATTTCACAGTTTGCCTTGACACAACTCCTGGGGCCCTGCATTCAAAGTTTGCCCTGGCGCAAATTCCAGTTTGCCCTCACAGACCGGGTTTTGTGTGAATGCCCCATATTCAAAAACCTCATGAGCATGGGAAAACAGTGGAGGGGTGCACAAAGCAAAATTGTGCAAATCGGGGGAAGTGACCTGAATATCAGTGTAGTCCTATATTCAGAGTATTTTCTCTGTGCAAGGGCACTTTGCACGGTCTCTTTGTATGGAGAAAATAGCGTTGACTTAACCCTCATCTTATTCTGATGCAACACTAGCAGTTGCCAGAGGAAGTGTGTCGACCCCCTCCTGAACCCAAACACTATAGTCCCTGGTGCCTAGTAGTGCCCTCCTCCCTCTGATACCACTCCCGGTACCAGATTCTAATTTCCCTGGTATCCAGGGAACCCTCCCCCTACCTGATACCCAGCCTGAGGTGTAAATAAAAGCAGATGAACAAATACTAAGTTCCCTGGTGTCCAGTGGTCCCAACCCACCACCTGATCCCCATCCTGAGGTGACGTATTACACAAAATGTATAAAGAGTACATTCCCTGCTGAACAGTGATCACTCCCTCCCCTGACCCGATCCCTGTTCCAGTACCGGGAAAGCGCCCCCCCCCGGGGATGTGGATGTTCCCCCTCCCCCCACAGTGATAGCCTGCCCGCCAGGCCATAAGCAAGTACGTCCAGCCACCCTTCCACACTAGAGCACCTCCTGAGTCCCAAACTGTGCAAAGCAGTGGTTCCCCAGTCCAGACAGTGGTGGTGGTGGATAGCGGCCCCCCTCCCACTCGCTGCACTGACAACCCACCCCCATCCCCATCCCCCATACCTACATGTCAGTGCCGTGGTCATGGATGATAAGTAACACTGCCCTCCACACTCCGCCTTGGTGCATGGCCTCAGCAGTGTTGCCCACCATCCACAATTGTGGCATCGACATGCAGGTACTGGGATGTGGGTGGGTTGTCAGTGCCACAGGTGGGGGGGTCACTATCCACCACTGTTATCTGGGCTGGGGAGATGCTGCAGTACACAGTTTGGGATGGGGATGGGGCTTTGGTGTGGTGGGAGAATGGTCGTACTTGCTTATGATCTGGGCGGCAGGCTGTCACTATGGGGGGAGAGAGAACATTGACATGCCTAGAGAGCTTTCTCAGTACTGGGATGGGGATCGGTTGGGGGGATAGACCACTGGTCACTAGGGAATGTACTCTTTGTACAACTTTGTGTAATATGTCACCTCGGGATGGGGATCATGTGGGGGGTGGGACCACTGGATACCAGGGAATTTTGTATTTGTACATCTAATTTCACTTACACTTTGTGATGGGGATCAGGTCAGGGAGGGCCCCCTGGATGCCAAGGATATTCAAGTCTGGTACTGGGAATGGGATCAGAGGGAGGGGGGCACCACTAGACACCAGGGACGTGGGACTGGTGAGAGTGTGGAAACCACTAGCACAAGGGACAGCTCACTGTGACGGGGCAATTTATGGGGCTGCACCAGGCAAAGTAGCCTTGCTTCCCAAGCTAATGAGCTCATAATGGGCATGCAGTTAGCCCCTTAGCACCTTGCATTCCCAATGGACTTATTTGCATGGAGAGTTTAGGATATTCCAGATTTTGCCCGGGCGCAAGTCATTATGGCACCCTATTTCAGGGATGCTATTGGGTGGCACTATATGGCTTAGCACCTGGGCACAATGACCCTATATTCAGAGGTATGAATATAGACCTTTTGTGCACCTGTGCTTTCACAAAGCACAGTGCAAATTATTCTGCTCCACTTTGTGCATTTTTGAATATCTGGCCCCTGGTGTTTCTAAACAAGTCCAGTTATCTGTAGTTTTACATTACATTTCTAAAGATACCACAATTCATGAATAATTAATTCATATTATTCATGCAGAAACAGGTACGGGTGCCACTATAGCAGATTGCCTTTGTGGAACATTGAAGCAATGTGACCTTAACATTTCAGATGTGAAGGGGCAAGGACATGACAGCTGTGCATCAATCCAGGGACTTACAGAGGAGTTCAGGCTATTATTAGACAATCTTGTGATAAAGCATAATTTGTTCATTGCTGTAGTCATCAGTTAAATTTGGTTGTTGTTGACACTTGCAGCATGATTGCCCAGAACCGTAATTTGTTTGTCAGCCTTGAACAGCTGTACACTTTCACTGAAAATTCAGCTAAAAGACACAATCTGTTTTATGCTGTACGTGAAGAGTTCTTAAAAGACACTGCTTCACAGAGAACACACACACACACACACACACACACACACACTCTGAAACTACTGTCTGGGACATGCTGATGTAGCAGAATTGACAACTGTCAAGCACTGCTTGCAGCCATTGAGTGTGTGATGCAAACACTTGACAAAATTCAGCAGGATGACTCTTGATAAAGAGATTACTACTAGTGCAGTCATGGCCCTGAATAGATCCATAGACTTTAATTTGATACCATTTGACAACATTTTGTCTGTTACAAGCGCAGCTTCAACATATCTTCAGTCTATTGATTTAGATATACTGTATCTGTTGCAGCTGAGATGATTAAGGACTATAAAGCTGAGCTAATGGCACTGAGATCAGATGAGAAGTTTAAAGAAATATGGAGGGCAACTGAGGTACTAGCTTCCAAAATGAAACATAGAAACATAGAATTTGATGGCAGATAAGGACCGCTTGGCCCACCCAGTCTGCCCATTTCCCTACCTACTGGATAAGCTGCAGATCCTAGTTAACCAGCAGCCTACTTCTTCCTACCCCAACCCCCCAGAATTGCCTTATGACTATCCCATGCATGCTTGAATTCCACCACTGATTTTGACTCCACAACCTCCTCCGGAAGGCCGTTCCATGCATCCACAACCCTCTCTGTGAAAAAATACTTCTAAATTACCTCTGAGGCTGCACCCTTCTAGCTTCAAATTGTGCCCTCTGTTCTTGCACACCTCTTTTTGAAAGATGCTACCCTCTTGGACTTTGTTGATTCCTTGAGGTACTTGAATGTTTCTATCATGTCCCCCCTCTCCCTCCTTTCCTCGAGGCTATACATATTAAGCTCCTAAGTCTCTCTTCATATGTGTTCCGGTGCAGACCCTGCACCATTTTAGTTGCCCTCCTCTGGACAGCTTCCATCCTGTCTATGTCTTTGCGGAGATTGGGTCTCCAGAACTGCACACAGTACTCCAGATGGGGTCTCACCAGCTGTCTGTACAGAGGGATAATAACTTCCTGTTTTCTACTGGTGATGCCTCTCCCTATGCATCCCAGTATCCCCCAGCCCTCCTTGCTGCCCTCTCACATTGCTTGCCCACCTTTAGGTCATCTGATATGACTACCCCCAGGTCCCTTTCCATTCTTGTTGTTGTTAGTATCTCACCCCCCATTGTGTACTCTTCCCCTGGGTTTTTGTTTCCCAGGTGCATTACCTTGCACTTCTTAGCATTGAATCTAAGCTGCCATACATTTGACCATTCCTCTAACCTTGCCAAGTCCCTTCTCATCCTTTCCACCCCACCCTGTGCATCAACTCTGTTGCAGATCTTAGTGTCATCTGCAAAGAGACATACTTTTCCTTCCAGTCCTTCTGCAATGTAAACTATAAAGACATTGAAAGGACTGGTCCTATCTTGAACCCTGCGGTACCCTAGTAACCCTCCTTTCTTCTGAGTGGACTCCATTTACTATAACTCTGTGTGTCCTATTCTCCAGCCAATTCTTTTACCCAGGCTGTCATCTTGGGACCCACTCCCAGGCTGGCTAACTTGTATATTAATCTTTTGTGTGGGACTGTGTCAAATGCCTTGTGAGTCTAGGTAGGCCATGTCCACAGCCCTCCCTGATCTACTACTTTGGTACCCAGTCAAAGAAATCTATCAGATTCGTCTGGCATGACCTTCCCGCTATGAATCCATGCTGCCTAGGGTCCTGTGCCCCTCTGGCCTCTAGATACTCTACAATTCTTTCCTTTAGAAGTGATTCCATCATTTTCCCTATCACTGAGGTTAAACTAACAGGTCTATAGTTTCCTGCTTCTGCCTTGCTCCCACTTTTGTGAAGGGGAATCACATCTGCCCTCCTCCAGTCCTCGGGTACCACCCATCCTCCCATGATTTGTTAAAAGGGTAGTCAGTGGTGTCACTAGTTCTACCATAGTTCTTTAGAATTCTGGGATGAATCCCATCAGGCCCCATTGCTTTGTCCACCTTCAGTTTTAGAGTTCTTTCAGAACCCTTTCTTCTGTAAATGGGCCAGTATCAACTTCTGTATCCAGAGTGTTACTACTGTTTGTTTTATGTACCTCCCCTCTTCCTTTGTAAATACTGAGCAAAAATATTTGTTTAGTATCTCTGCCTTTTCACAGTCTCCTCTGCCCACCCTCCCTCCCTTTATTAAGCCTCACTATCCCTCCCTTGGTCTTCCTTCGCTCCCTGATGTATCTATAAAAGGTTTTATCCCCCTTCTTAACTGAGTTGGCTATCTTTTCCTCGGTTTGGGCCTTTGCTGTTCTGACTGCCTTCCCAGCCTCCTTTTGCTTTAACTGATACAGTTCTCTGTCCTGCTCCTTCTGCAATTTCTTGTACTTCCTGAATGCTTTCTTTTTCTCTTGAACCTTCACTGCCACTTCCTTTGAGAACCATAGTGGTTTCTTACATCATCTTGTTTTGGATGTAGAGTATGAAGAGCCACGCATTAGAAAAGTATTCAGGAGAATTGACCAAATGTGGCAAAATGAATCCAGTACAACAGGTAAAGATAAAGTCCACTGTGAGTTCTACGTTGCAGCACTAGATCTTTGTATACATGTATACATGGATTAACTGACAGATTTAGCTCTGAAACACTTCCATTGCTAAAACGTTACTTGCCTAACAAATCCTCCTGAAAAGCTAGACTTCCCTAAACAGCCAGCAACATACTACACGGGAGACATTGATGCACAGTTGGTAGAACAAGTGTAGTGATCCATAGACTATTCAGAGAAACCCCGTCCCCAGTTACAATTTGCAACTTACATAGATTTATCTGTAATTCCAATATGCAAAATGCATTCTGTCAAACAGAAACACTCTGCAGGCTGTTTCTCACTCTCCCTGTAACATCATGTAGTAAGGAAAGAAGCTTCTCAGCTTTGAAATTCATTAAAAATTGTTTAAGAACAACAGTAGGCCAAGAATGTCTTGATGACCTCATGGTTATTGCTGTGGAAGCAGAGAGAACTCAATCTGTAGAACTTGACAGGATCAGAGAGTATTTCTGGAACTTATCTGATGGAAGGTAACACAGTGGAGCACAGCTTCAAAGAAAGAAGTATTTTTGTTCATTATCACTAATACAGACTGGAAGGGCTGTCAGTGGTCTAACAGAGGGTGAGAAGCACAGCAATAATGGCAAGTGTAACACCTGCTATCAGACTGCAGTACAACTGTACTGAGTCGTTAGGTCCTCTGCATAGGCCAGGGTGTGCACATCTTTGTAAGACCTATTGCAAACACTTGTTCAACTACTGTTGGGAGGTACAGTGTGTGCTGCCCATGGCATGTAACATATCTTATTACTCAGGTGAGTTACTCTGAAAGCCTAATAGATGCTTTTAGAACACAAGAAACATCCTGTTAGCTTTCACTAGGGGAAATCGGTATTTCACCTACCACTACAAAAACATACAGTTTAACTAGGTGAAATGGGCTGGTTCTCCGACTTGAACAATATGTTTTTTGGGATGTAATACCAGATGTCAGGGAGCAGTACATCTCAGCAGAGTACAGTGATGTGTTACATAGCCAGGAAACAACTTATCTCACAATAGTAATTGAAAAACTTTCCACAGCCATATGGCAGGGTATTGAGCTGACCTTGCCTGGGATTGATCAGTGTGGTGCAGTGGTATAGATTATTGGGGAGAGGGAGCAGGCTGCCCCCCCCAGATGTTAAGAGCAATCTGAGTTGGACTTTTGAAGCCCTGAGGTTTTTCCCCTACTGGTCGTGTTCAGGATTCAGGACTCAACACGAGTTTTTGGGGGGCGGGGGGGGGTATCAATGACAACTGCCTGTCAGTCTGCAATCCCAGGCCCTACCTTGAAATTTTAAATATATTCCTTGATTGGCTGCATCCATTTCATTCCACAGCTTATCAGCCAATTGAAGTGTCCGTTAGTGGTGGTCACACAAAGTCGCGCACCATGTTGACTGATGAAGCATGCCATCAAAAAACATGTCGGGCTCCATTTTGTTTGCTCCACACTCTCTGTCTGTGGGTTGAGAATGTCAGTGTATTGTGCCACGGATCAGCGATCAGTGGCCATGTCAGTCTGCGCAGACCATATGAACATATGAATGTGCCAGCAGAAACAGACCACCTGGTCTATCAAAGTCTGTGCGAGTGTGCAGCTAGCACCCCTAGTTTGCAGCTGCCCCACCCCATCCCCTTTGACATCCCACTGCCACGCCCTACCTCCCTCACCCTCACTTTTCCCTGTTCCCTATCCCATGCCCTTTTGAAGCTGTTCACAGATTTACATGATACCACCCATTCTAGTAGTGCATTCCATTTTGCTACCACCCTCTCCATGAATAGGGTCTCCTCATTTCCCTCCTAAATCTTCCCCCCTATATTCTTAGCCTGTGCCCCCTGGTGTCCCTTCCCCTCCTTAGCTTAAAGACCCGATCTTCCCCATCCTTACTGATTCCTCTAAGATATTCGAATGTCTCTATCATGTCCACCCTGTCCCTTCTGTCCTCCAGGGTGCACATATTCAGGACTCCCATCCTGCTCTCATAGTCTCCCCCCCCATTCTACATATCATCTTTGTTACCATCCTCTGCACCCCCTCCAGTAGCCTGATACCACGCTTCAGGTATGATCTCCAAAACTGCACACAATACTCTAAATGTGTCCTTACCAGCAACCTGTAGAGTGGCAAGATCACCTCTCTTTGCCTGGACAAAAAAAAAACTTCACTATGCACCCCACATTTTGTTCACTTTTGCAGCCACTCTCCTGCATAGTGTTGTTCATGGTTCCTGTTACCATTACCCCTTGGTCCTTCTTCTCAGTTATCCCCAGCTTAATCCCCCCAGCCAGTGTTCTCTCCTTGGATTCTTTGCCCCGAAGTGCATAGCGTTACACTTCTTTGCATTGAACCCCAGCTGCCACCTCTCTGACCACTCCTCCAACTTGCTTTGGTCCACCTGCAGCTGCTTCCATCCCCCCCTCCATCCACCACTGCTCCCATTTTGGTGTCAACTGTGAACAAACTTACCTTGCTCACCACCCCATGCTCAATGTCTGATGTGAAGAGCCCAAATAACACTGGTCCCAGCACAGAGCCCTGTGGCACCATGCTCATCACCGGCTTCAGAGTTGAGAGCTCCCCTCTTACCACCACCTATTGCAGCCTCCCACTCAGCCAGCTTGTAATCCAGTTCATCATTTTTGCCCCTACCCCTACACCAGTTAGCTTCCCCACAAGCCACCCATGAGGCACTGAATCAAAGGCCTTGCTGAAGTCCACATAAGGAACATCCACTGCATGACCCTTATCCAGCTCACCTGTCTCCCATTCATAATATTGTATCAGGTTGGTTTGACAAGACTCCCCAAAATTAACCCATGCTGCCTAACATCCTGGAGGTCATTATCCTCCAGGTACAACACAAGTCTTTCCTTTAGTATCATTTCCATGAGTTTGCACACTATGGAGGTGAGACTTACCAGATGATAATTACCCATTTCATCTCTTGGTCTGTTCTTGTGCAACGGCACTACATTTACCATCCTCCAGTTCAGTGGCACACATTCTTACTCCAGTGAGGTACTATACAGATCTACCAGTGGCTCTGCCAACACCTCCGCCATCTCCCTCATCACCCTGGGGTGGATACCATCCAGCCCTGGTGCCTTGTCTACCCCCAGTGCCCTCAGTCCCTCAAGGACTCTACCTCCCTCAATTTTTCCATCTGTCACCTCCTTTCACCCTGTTCTCACCCTCCCAGCCCATGGTGGTAGCGGTCCCCCCTTTTCTTCCATGAACACTGAGCAAAAGTATTCATTCAGTGCTTCCGCCTGTACCTTCCCCTTTTCCATCCACTTCCCATCCTTTTTTATCCTCACTATTGTCTCCTTGCACTTCTATTTCTCCCTGATGTATCTGAAAAAGTCTCCCCCCCCCCTTTAATTCCCTGTGCTAATCTCAGCTCCCTCTAGGCCTTGGCTTCTCTCACTTTTCTGGTCACCTCACTGGACCATCTTGCATACTCCTCCCTGTACCCTTCCTTCCCCATCCTTCTATACCTCTGATGTGCCTCTCATTTTGCCCTCACCACCTCCACTACCTCGCTGTTCAACCAGCATAGTTTCCTTGTTCTGCGCCTCTTACCCTTTGTCTGGGTGTAGGCTTCCATTCCAGTCAATTCCGAGCAAGTTGAAATCCCCACAGTGACCACCTTCCCTTTTCTACATACCTTTCTGATTTGTCCTGCTAATTCCCTGTCAGACTCCTCAGACTGGGACGGCGGCCTGTATACCATCCCAAACCTCAGTTTCTTACCCCTTGAGTCTAGGAGCTGCAGCCAGATTGCCTCTGCTCTCCTTTCCTCCCCCTTGCCCTTTGTGCATTTGATCCCATCCATCACATAGACTGCCACCTCACTCTTCCTCCCCTCTTTACTGTCTTTCCTGTATAATTTGTACCCTGGGATTGCCAGATCCCAGTCCCAGTGCTCAGTTGCCAATGTTTCTGTGACGGCTGCAATATCCACCCTCCACACTGCCAAGAGTGCCTATAGCTCAGCTGATTTGTTGCCTAAGCTTTTTGCATTTAGTGAGACCACCCTCCATCCTTCCCCCTTCCCTTCATCACCCTCCATCTTCTCTCTTCTACTCCCTCCCTTTTTGGCATCCTTGAGTCCTTCCCTGCTAGCCTGGTTGGTAGACTGTGACTCCTCTCTATCAGATCTCTACCTACCTACTGTCCACTTGCCACCCCCTATCTAGTTTAAATCCACCTTCGTTGCAATTTATCTCCCTAGTCTTTGCTTTAATACCTCCTTCCTCTCCCCACTCAGGTGCAGCCTATCCCTTGCAAACAGATTGTTATTATCCCAGGTACTGCCCCAGCTGCCCACAACCCCATACCCCTTAGTTTGATACCATTCTACCAACCATGCGTTCAACTCCCCAGTCCTCAACCAGGTCAACAAATAACTCTTTTTCAGAGTTCAGATCATCCCCTTTGATTTGTTCAGGTTGCATAACACTAACTCCCTTATGTTAGCCAATCATCTTGAAAAGTATTTTAATTGTTCAAGATGCATTCTGAGAATGTTGTTTTCTTTAACGAGTGAAATACAAATGAATCACTGTAGGGGATAAGCTGTTGTTTCTCCTACCGACTCATCTTGTATTCTCATTGTGTTAGCCACATTTTGCCCACCCCTATGGCCCTGACAGTGGGAAAATTGCCTTGCATTATCACATGAAGTACCTGTACAAGCACGGGTTCATTGCAGGGTATATAACACCACCAGATTATTTCATATGGTAGGTGAGATCAAATAAAAAAGTGGTCAAGTATTTATAAACTATAGCACATTTGCAGACAAAATGTGCTTTGCTTATGGTTACCGGCATAAGTGCTAAATTTATTTATTGTGACATACAGTGTTGGGCTTGGTTTAGTGTACAACCATGCATGGTGTTGTGTGGGAGAGAAATTGTTTAATCACATTTCTTAAGTGTTTTCTTTATTTCTTTTATTATAGCAGTTTTTACACGCATGTCAAGACACTGTACAATGTGTTGAGATAGAAAAGGTAGTAGATAGCAGTGTAGAGCAGTCAGTAAAATCATTCTTCCTAGGGATATAAATATAATTGAGCAATTACCATTGGCTAAACGTAATTATTGCTTGAAAAAGTCCCTCTCCATGATATCATTCTTACTTTGGGGTGGAAAAAGTTCATCTTTTAATCTTGTAGTTAAGCCAATATTTACCATAACATATAGGGCCCTTAAATATAAAATGCTAGTTTAGCTCCCTTTAGACATTAATTGTTACTCTGAGTTACTCTCTCTCCCCTCAACCAACTCATCCCCTTATGCGAGTAAATCATCTGTTACCCCCCTCTGCCAATTCAATAAATTAAGGGTAAAAATGTAGGATCCACTGCTGAATGGTAGAGTACCCACTTCTGTCATTCAGACATGTGAGATGGATTTTTATTTTGTATCTTTACATTAAGACTTTCTAATTGGTATAAATTGGACATTATAGATCTCCATTCTTCCACAGTTGGTATCTGTGCCGACATCCATCGGCGGGTTATAGATTTCTTTGCAGCTAATAAACATGTTGGTAAAAGGATATTAACCCATGGAGAAGTACGGTCTGGAAAGATCCCCAGTAAAGTCTGTTTGGCTGTTAATTCAACTAAACAAAGTAGTAAGTTACATCTGAATGGTAAGCCAAAATGGCATCAAATTGGAGCAGAGCCAAAAAATATGATGCAGGGAAGCCATAGGGCAACAGCAACCTCTCCAACAAGCCCCATATTTATCTGGAAGGAATTTAAGGAGGACCACTGGTGCTTGAAAGTAGTGGGAGCAGCATTTCCATGCAAATTCCCTCCATAAAGGAGATGAGGAGGTCTTCACCACCCTCAAGGCCAACCCCAGCCATGTCTCCATGGATATTTCCAGAGATAAGTCTCTATTCCACTCCTGTTTGATAGAGGCAGTAGATTCATGCTATTCATTTCTCAACCCTTTATGAACAGTTCCTATGATATGTGTTCTCAGGTTCCCTCGAGTAGTATCTATAAATAATGTTAGTAAATCAGGAGTTGGGGAAGGCATATTAACCTGGATAATCCTATTTCATAGTATATGGTTACGAACCTGGAAGTAACAAAATAGGTCTGAGTTACAAAGATTGTATTGGGATTGTAACTTTTTAAAAGGGAGAATCCCTTGAGTGGAGAGAGAGAGATTGGAAAAACATGAGAAAGTCCCAATCTTCTCCAAGTGGAAAAGACCTGATCCATAAAAATAGGAACAAATGTCTCATTGTCAGAGATTAGTTTACAGTATTCATAAATGGTACAGGTTGGACCAGACTTTCTCATGTATCTCCAAAATTTACAAGGTTGGGCCATAATGGTGGTGAAGGCTCCAGATGGCACCAATCTCTCATCTGAAGAGAACAAAATCCTCTTAATATCAAAAAAGTAGTTCAAGTGGAACTCTAGGGTTTCCAAGGAGACTCATAGGACTCTGCCAACCACAAAATTAGCATCCTGAGGAGCGCTGACTTGGCATATAAATGAAAGTCTGGGAGGTTGAAACCCCTCTGGGGCAAGGATAGTTTAAGGATGGATAACCTTATACTTGGGCGACTCCTGCCCCAAATGAAACCGGATATTAATCTATTCCAAGACTTAAAATATTATGTTCAGGGTAAAAAAGGAATATTCTGGATCAAATATAGTAACTTGGGATAGATATTAATCCATATGATCTCTATTCATTGGTGAAAGAGAAAAAACACAGTGGACCACCTGTTGAGGTCTGACTGAATTAGTAACGTAAGAGGCTCATAATTTATAGTGTCCAGGACCTCTGAATCTAAAGGTATTTGAAGACCCAAATATTTAATCTTGATGGACAACAATTTAAAGGGATACACCTTTTTTAATTGTGAAGGAGGGTGATAATTAAAGGCCAAGATTTCCATTTTGGCGACATTTAACCTGAATCTTACTATTCATTTAAATTGATTCAATATAGTCCATGTTGCAGGAATAGGTATAGTTGGAGACAACAAAGTTAACGAAATATCATCCACAAACTTACTAAGCTTATATTCCCATTGACCTATTGATATACCTTCCACTGTGGTCTTAGCCCTTAGCACAGATGCCAAAGGTTTGAGATAGACAGCAAAGAGGTAAGGAGACAATGAACACCCCTGTGTTGTTCCTCTGCCCAATTGGAGTGGGGCCGACAGGGTACCATTGACTCTGACATAAGCCTTTGGGGTCCTGTAACGATTAATTAAACAAGTTATAAATGAAGAGGGAAAAAGAAAGGCCCCAAGGGTGTTCCCCAAAAATAACCATGAGACATGGTCAAAAGCCTTTTCAGCATTGAGGCTAATAAATACTGATGGGATATTTCTAGTATGGACATATTCCTGTAAAACCAGGGTCCTGTGAATTTTATCTTCAGTACTCCTATTTTGAATGAAGCCAGACTGATCGGGGTGGATAATCTTTAGTATGATAAATTTTAATCTGGAAGCCCAAATAAGCATGAAGATTTTATAATCTATATTTCAAATAGAGATCGGGTGGTAAGATCCAGGGTCTGTAGGATCTTTATGTGATTTAGGTATGGGGCAATTGTTGCATAATCCCACGATGGAGAAGGCATACCACCCCAAGATATCTCATCAAATAAGGAGAATAGTTTGGGGTTTAATTCCTTGATAAACATTTTGTACTACTTCGATATATAACTATCAGGACTGGGGCATTGCCCAGAGTTAAGAGATTTTATTGTCTCTGTTATTTCCGACTGGGAGATGGGAGATTCAAGTGAGCGAATTTGAAGTGGAGAAAATTTTAGAAGGTTGTCTTGGTTTAAAAAGTGAGAGGGATCAGATGATGTTGGAGATTAATTTGGGAAACATAACTTGGCATAATAGTTTGAAAATGCTTGTAAAATATGGCTATCAGTGTGGAGCGGTTTCCCTGTAGTAGGGTTTTTGAGCTTAAGGATAGTAGAGGAGCGTTTTCTGGAATGAAGCTTCTATGTTACTTTCCTAACCCTCCTTGGACCATCCTTGTGGACTGTTTGTCTAAGATAAATTAGGGATTGTTGTGTTTTATTATCTGTAATTTTTTGTAAAGCCACCTTAGTGTCTCGAATTAGGTTTTGCAGGTAAGTATCGCCCACTCTGTATAGCATTTGGTAATTTAATAATTACTCTGACAACATGCGATATTTAGCCTCTCTTTCTTTATTTCTTTTTATGGTATATGCTATTATTCCCCCCCCCCCCCGAATTGTTGCCTTCATTGCATCCCATTGGATTGATTCAGAAATGTCTGAGGAAGCATTCTCAGAAAAAAATTTGGGGATTCTGGTTTTAATTTCCTCCTGGAATTCTTTGTCAACTAAAGTTAATGGGCTCAGTATCCATAGGGTATTTTTCTTCTCTCTACCCATGTCTAGCTTCAAGATTAGGGGTGGTGGTCAGATAATATTTTCAGGCCTATAGAGTTATCCTGGACCATTGATAAATGTTCACATAATACCATAAGATAGTCTAATCTAGAATACGACTTAAATCTGGGGGAATAATAGGTGTAACCAAGTGCAGAGAGGAATAGGCGTCTCCACACATCTACAAAACCTAGGTGAGCCATGGTATTTTTGAACTGTTTCATGGTTGTAGAGTTCCTGTGTCACTGCTGCTTAGAACAGTCAATAAGTGGTGATAGGGTCAAATTAAAATCACCCCCTAAAATTAACTGGCCATGAAAGAGGTCCAACATTGTTGATGTAGATCCCCGCAATGTTGGAAATTTTGTCTGAGGGGGGAAGTATACACTGGCTAAGGTGACCTTCTGGCCATTTAAAAGACCCTTGATGATTACATATCTACCTTGGGCATCAATATGTGTTTGTAATATTTCCAGAGGAGTATTTTGGAGAATTAGAATAGATGTCCCTCTTTTTTTACCCCTCGGGTGCGATGATGCCACAACCTGGTACTTATTTCCCTATTTTAATTTGAGGTGCTCAGTGCCTGAGAAGTGAGTCTCCTGAAGAAAAATAAGATCTGATACTTGTTTGTTAAGATACTGCATAAGGCGAGCACTTTTGATGGGGTCATGGAGACCATTAATATTTTGTGATATAATTTTAACTGGATTAATTGACATCTTATTGTTTGCTTAGTATTTTAGTTAAAATTTGTTTTGTCCCCAGGGTGAATGAAGAGAAATCACTCCAGACCATACTCCTACAGGGACCATGGTCCAGCTGTTGAAGAAAAGCTACCCACTGATGGCTTTTTAAAATATGTAAATCAATAAAGCATACCTGATTAACAAATATTCTTGACACGCGTGTTGTCCCCCCCATTCGTAACAAAAATCTGTTGGTAAAATATTCAGTAGTAGTCTGGAAACAGTAAAAATAAAATGTAGGCCAAGGCATTTGGCACTTAAAGCAATTTGTGTTAATTCCATATATCTATATAGATCTAGGAGAAAGTTTCCCTGACCCCCAGTAAAACTCTGAATATCATGGGTCAAATAGCCAATGACTAAAACACAAAAACTAGATTGACAAGTAACCCTAATAACTTTAACCAAAACTATGTACAATATGACTCTCAAGTGGGAGGTGCTCTTTCTAAGCTCCCCCTCAGACATCCTGTCCTGATTTCCTGATGAAGTAGGAGAGGAATGTGGGGCTCCACAGGCAAACCTAGAGATTAAAATCCCTAGGATTAACAGTAGGGCCCTTAGTGAAGTGGAAAAATTACCACTCCCTGGTGGAACCGATATATCTTGGGTCAGTTACCAATCATTCCCCAAATGAGGCTGTCCACCCAAAATTGTGATACTCAATTGGCCACAATATCTTGTAGAGTATTGGATGGGTATGTTAAGCTGGACTAAAATAGTACTCAAAGGACAGAAAAGATAATCTAACTTTAGATACCGTATCTACTTATAGCTTGGTGTGAACATATAAAATAAAACCCCTTTAACATTAGATAACAAAAAGATGCTCTTTAGTCCTTCATAACATTTGGCCCTCCCCAGATTAAATATATGGAAACCAAACCCTTCAAAATATCCAATTAATTCAGTGAGAAGATTCCCGACTAATGTCCTGTCCCTATAGGAGCAGATGGAAGCTGAGGACTCAAAGCCTCCTCGGGTCCACCATAGTCAGTTAAAGAAGTGAGGAATGCAGTAAAACAAACAAATCTGGAAAGTCACTCCAATCCTGAAGTCATCCAGAGACACTTGACCCATTGGCCCGTATTCACAATCCGTATTCAAAAGGTGACCTCCAGATAGGGATCCCCCCGGAGGATAGCCCAGCCATCGAGACAGCGGGCTATAATGGTAGGTGGAGGGGCTCTGAGATGGCTGGAGCACATGCAGAGGCAATGAAAGGAATGGGGGGCAATAGTCTCCAGAAAGTAGCCCTCTAGCCAGGGAATCTCCCCGCTATCAGAGAACTGCAGAAAGATCCAAATGGCAACATGTTGCCGAATTGCACATAGGTTTTACTAGTCTGGATTTTTTGTGTTGCCTGGACCATAAAGAGACATCCCCCTCCCACAACCCTGTGACAGTCTGGCTCATCTGTCCCCCCATTTCCAACCCTCACGGGAGAAGAACAGGCCCTAAATAAAAAAAATTAAACTTAGCTACCAGTCTTAGGAGAAACCTCAGGTAGGCATTGTAGGATTTCTGTATTGTTGTAAGTGCCTCAAGATTACATCCAGTGGCGTTGTTGATGCCTGGAGCTGCTTAGGATGTTCTATCTGGTTTGTTAGTCCCTGACGAGATTTCACTGTCTCTGCCACCTTCTCAGTAATGATTCCCCTATTTAAGAATTCTGCAGTGGCTGCAGTGGCTTCAGATGTCGAATTGAATGTTTGTTGACTAGTTGGAAGAAAAACCACTATTTTAGCAGAATAGGGAGTGCGAAAACATATTTTCTAAGATCACAGTGTAGAGAACAATGGGCTGTAGTCCTGGTGTTGTTTTTGAGTACATGGTGCATAATCATTATCAAACAGTAAACGTTGTTGTCCCCACATCAGAGTGCCCTTTGCCAGGCTTTTCTCAGGAGAGCCTTCTTAGTTTGGTAACTTAATAAATGAATAACAAAGGATCGTGGCCTTGCTTCAGGTTCGGAAGGTTTAGGGCTGAGAGCTCTGTGGGCCCTCTCGACATCCAACTGGAAATCTGGATCCAATTCTAATGCCAGGTGCAACAGATAGTCGGCAAAGGCCCCAGGATCATTTCCCTCTTTGTCTTCTGGAAGGCCAAAAATCTGAATGTTTCTCCTCCTTCCCCAGTTTTTGGCCTCTTCCTGCCTTATGGACATGGCCAGTTGTTCAGCTGCAAGAGCCCCAACTGTTTGTTCGAGCTCATCAAGATGAGATGTATTTAAAGAGATCTGATGGTCTGTATCCACCAAATGGCTTTGTAAGGTACCCAATTCAGTTCTGTTGTCCTTTAGTGATTCATGGACCTCACCTCTAAAATTTGTGATTGCTTGTAGTATAGTTTCAGAATTTGGTTCGGGAGTTTTTTTTGAGCCTTTTGCATTCAGCGCGACAGTAGGTTTTTTAGATCTGAACCTAGAGTAGACCTCATTTGTTGATCGCAGTCATCTGACAGACAGTCCTTTGTTTCAATCATTTCAGCGAAGGGTTGGAACTGGCTGCGGTTTTGTTTAGCCGTTTTCATTTGCCGAGCACTTGTTGAGGTCAGTTAGGCTTCAGAAAACATCTGAATTGAGACATTTAGAACTGTTGTTGTGCTCTTTTTTGTAGGCTTAGGTGGGAGCCTCTCAATCTGCTTGCTCACCCAGACATAGCGGAACCAGAAGTCCCATGTCTTAAGTTTTTTGATTAGTTCAGTGTTGGTCATTGATGTTGTCCTTGCTGTGCTATAACTAATTATCAGTTCTGTAAAGCAAACCTGTGATTTGTAGTGTCCTCAGATGTACTATATCTGTTTATATAGTGTTCTACTTACTACTGCGTGGTAGGTGGAAAAGTCTCTGTACTATATACGATCAATTTTCTGTGCCTTATTATTTGTAACTAATTCTGAGTTGCCCCTGAAAAAGGGACCCTTGGTCTCAGGGGGACTACCTGGTCAACAAAGTTCAAATAAATAAATAAATGTGCTGGATATCCCATCCACAACCCTGCCTCACTACTACATTTTTTGATGAACAAATAGTGGGTTATACTATTTTTCTAGTGACATCTTTCAGTTAACTTGTGGTGTGTGTGTGTGTGTGTGTGTGTGTGTGTGTGTGTGTGTGTGTGTGTGTGTCTGTCTGTCTTTGTCTTTGTGTGTGTCTGAGTCTTTGCATCCAAGGTCCAGTGCACTGGTCTGCTTCCTTATTATTTTGATGGGCAGGGGCATTTACATTGGTAGCCATATTGTACATAGGGTTTATGCATGCTGTTAAAATAAAATACAGGATAAAGGACCAGACCAATTTGGAGAGGAGATGGGCTACCAACATTTTATGGCTGAATTTTCTGGATGAGAGACATATACAGTTTCTGCTCATTGATACTGATCAAAAAGTTGCTTTAGTTTTGACAAGAAAATAAAAAGTTAGTTATTTTGATAGGGGTATTAGTTGTTTGTAGCAAGTCAAAGAAGGCTTTAAAATAGTGTCAAAATGACCCTCAGAATGCACCAAAATGCTTCTAAAACTTGATAGCTACCCCCAGCCTATTGATTTGGTATTTACTAGGAAAAACAGGACTTTTAGCAGTTTTGGCCCCCCCCCCCCCAATCAAAAAAGCTATCTACTCCCCTGGAGTGGTGTAATAATTATGAAATATACAGCATGACTATGAAGAATGTGCCTAACTATACATGTTGCTGCAACCATGTACATTGTTTTGTAATCAATGCCTGACATATAATTTTATTTATTTTATTTCAACGTTTGGTGACTGGAAAAGGCACACTGAGCCAAGGCTCATCTCCAGGTGTAACCGGGGGACAGGGAACATGGGAATCACAGTACATAGTACAAGACATTCAATACAAAATTACACAATAGTAAGCATAATAAAATATTTCAATGAATACAACACAGCAAAACAGGCTATGCAGAGAGACAGCTGTACTTGGAATGGAGTATCACAGATCACAATAGTTACAACAAGAGACAAACTTTTCAAGTACAGTGAGACAACTGTGCATGGTATGGAGTAACTCAAAATCAGTGTTGTTGCAATGGTGGACAAACATTTCAAGAGCAAAGAGGTGTTATGGAAGCAAGAAGGGAAAAGTAGAATATAGAGCAGCAATTTGACAGAGGAGTGAGAGGAAGAGTTGCATAAGACAGGAGACTGAGTGTTCCACAGAGAGGGGGAGATGATAGTGGAAAGAAGACTTGCCCATATTCAAGGATGGGGTAGGGAGTGAGAAAGAGCTGAGTCTCTAGAATGTAGGGAGTATGTTGAGGCTGCGACAGGGGAGAGGAGGGAAGTGATGTATGTGAGGAACAGATTGAATCAGAATTTGGAAATGAAGGATAGATGGGATGAGACACCTGTTTGTGAGTGGAGTGAGGTTCAGAGAGGATAGTAGAGAACAGTGGAGGGATCTATATGGAGAGTTGGAGGTGAAATGACAGAAGGCATAGTAGAGGGACATAGTAGAGGGGCATAATAGAGTAGCATGGCACAGTGTGATCTTCACTTGAAAATAGCATAGGATCCTTCATCAGGTTTAACTCCTTCTCCTACTCACAGTCTGGCTCCCACGCACCTTGCCCCCCGCTACCCCCACCTGCCCCCTCCCTCTTCTCCACCTCTCCCTGTGGCCCTTCTGATTTCCTCTTCTCCTCCCCCAGCCCCCGTGTACTACTCGACAAAGCCTGTTTTAAGTCCGTGCTCCACTTTCTCATCTGCCCAACCCCTCCCCCCTCATCCCCATCCTGGGCTATTTCACACTACTTAGCTCTGCTCTGGATCAAGGTATCACTAGGGGTTGGGTGTCTCCCTTCTCTGCACACCCATCTGTGCACCTCACTTTTATCATTACCACCTAGTTCTTTCTGCTCCATCAATCACTGGGTCATTGTTAAATGTGGGGGCCACTGTTTATTATAATGATCTAGCATTGTGCACTGTTTATAGATGTATACTCCTTTTGGCCAATATTTGTTTTATCTGTATGTGTCATTGTTTTTAAGACATGGAACCTTTGTAAAAGAGCCTTGGCTCAAAGGTCTTTCCGAATAACAAATAAAAAAAATTAAAGTTGAGAGAGTGATGTAGAAGGTGCAGTGCAGTAAACAATGTCAGCGTAAGCAAAGACTGGCATAATAATTTTTGTTAGAAGTTCCCTACGTACGGGGAGAGTGAGAGAGTCTTTGTTACGGTATAGTATACTATGCTTAGGGCAGAGTTTAGTGGCCATGTAATCAATGTGGATAGTGACATTTAACTGTGGGTCCAGCCAGACTCCGAGATAATGACAACATGTTGTACTGTATGCAGTTATGAAGATAGTAAGAAGATAAGCAATACAGAAAAACTAGAATATATCAATAAATTTAAAAAAAAATCAGCACGAACAAATGCCTTGTTCCATGATTTTGGTCTTCTGTAACATTTATTTTACTTGGTACTGTGTCATGAAAGAATCACCATTATGCTGACTTTTAAGAGATAGTGAAGCTGATTCACTACCTGCTAAAAGCCACCAGAATGCCATTATTTGAACTACATTTTCAAAGCGTTTCCTAGGAAAACAGAGGGTCACCATGACTTTTTGGATGTCTTTGTTCAGTCAGTGGGATTTTTTGGATGGTGCTGCAACACAGTCCCACAGACTATTGAACAAAGACAGACATCCTAAAATGCAAGATTGCCTTATTCTGATAATATTTACCATGCTGTGAAACAGCTTCATGGCCAGCTGAAAGCCACCAGAATGCCATTATTTGTACTGTATTTTGAAAACTTTTCATACAAAAGAAAGGGTCACCATGCATTTTTGGATGTCTTTGTTCAGTCTGCAAGATTGTGATGGATGGTGTCACTATCCAACACTCCCACAGACTGAACAAACACATCCACAAATGCAAAATTGCATTGACAAGAGGACACAGCATGAGATTAGAGGGAGGCCGATTAAGGGGGAATGTGAGGAAATTCTTTTTCACAGAAAGGGTGGTGGATGCATGGAATGGCTTACCACAAGAAGTGGTGGCTATGAATACAGTGCAGGGCTTCAAACAGACATGGGATAGGCATAAGGGAGCAATACAAATGACTATGAATAGATAGGCCACTGACAGAGCAAAGGCCGATGGCACATTTATAAGGTAGAAAAAGAAATGGGCAGACTGGATGGGCCTTTCGGTCCTTATCTGCCGTCAACTTCTATGTTTCTATGTTATCATTCTGATAATATTTTTCATGTTGTGAAACAGCTTCATGGCCTGCTAAAAGCCACCAGGATGCACCATTTCATAGAATCATAGAAAGATCATAGAGGTCTGTCAGCAGTAAAGGACCCCATTGGCCCATCTAGTCTGTCCTCCTTCCCTGCCCCTAGGTGACCTTGAAGCTACTACACTACACCACACGTACATGTCCCCCCCCCACCACCACCACCACGTTGATCTCGAACACTTTTTTCCCTTCAGAGTCTCTCTCTCTCTCGCTTAAACCCATGTATTTATCCCATGCACTTTTGAATTCCCCCCACTATTGATCCCACAACTACCCCCTCAGGTAGCCCATTCCAGGAACCCACCACCCTCTCAGTGAAGTAGTGTCCTCTCTGATTACCTCTGAATTGACTTTCAAATTTCAAGCTGTGGCCCCTAGTTCTTGGATTGTACTTCGTCTTGAAGATACTCCCTTCCCTCAGCTTGCTAATTCCTTTCAGGTATTTAAAAGTTTCAATCATATCCCTCTCCCCATTTCCAGTGGATATAGGTCAAGCTCTTCCATCCTTTTCTCATATGTCTTCTGATGCATATCATGCACCATCTTGGTTGCCCTCCTCTGTACTCTCTCCACCCTATCAATATCCTTCTATGGGTGTGATCTCCCAAATTGTGCCCCATATTCTAGGTATGGATGGACCATTGACCTGTATTGGGGCACTATCACCTCCATTCTCCTGCTTGTAATACCCCTCCCTATGCATGCCAGCTTACCGCTTGCCTTTCCAACCTCTTTGTTGCACTGGTTGACCACCTTAAGGTTGTCTGAAATAATAATCCCCAGATCCCTCTCCTGCTCCGTAACCACAACATCTTCTCCTCCTAGTGAGGACTTGGCCCTGGCTTCTTGTGCTTTATGTGCATTATTCTACACTTTTTGGCATTAAATCTCAGCTGCCACCTCTCTGACCACTCCTCCAGCTTTAACAAGTCCTCTCTCATGCTCTCCACCCCCCCAATGTATCCACTCTATTGCAGATTGTTGTATCATCGGCAAGCATACACACTTTGCCATTCAGACCCTCTGCAATATCTCCAATGTTGAAAAATATTGGCCCTAGAACAGATCCCTCAGGTACCCCACTTGTGACTCCTCCCTGGAATGAACCACATTTACAACCACCATTTGACTCCTGTCATCAAGCCAGTTTTTTACTCAATTTGTTATTTTTTCCCCTAACCCTAAACTTCCCATCTTGCTTATCAGCCTCCTTTGAGGGATGGTGTCAAAGTCCTTACTGAAGTCCAGATAGGCCATGTCCACCACCCCACCCTGATCACATACTCTTGTCACCCAGTCAAAGATTTCAATGAGATTTGTCAGGCATGACCTTCCCTCAGTGAACCCATGCTGCCTGTCATCTTGCAGTCCATTTTCTACAAGATATTCCACTATCCTTTCCTTTAGGAGTGCCTCCATAATCTTTCCTACCACTTATGTAAGATTGACTGGGCGATAGTTACCTGGCTCTCCCATTCCTCTGCTCTTGTGTATTGGCTCCACAGTAGGCTTCAAATTCTCAAACTTTCCTGGGGAGACATGCCCCTGGGCCCTCTAGCAAGGTTGGGGTTTTGTGCCCCCACAAAAAAAAAATTCTGTCTGCATTACATCCCTGGGCAACTTAGCTTCAATGCCAAGAAATGCAAAGTGATGCCAGGAATGCAAGGACCGATTATTACCTGGGGTGGGTCCAGGTAGCAGGAATGGAGAAGGAAAAAGATCTGGGAGTGATGATAACTAGTGACATGAAGCTCTCCTCACAGTTCAAAAAGGCAGTAGCAAATGCCAACAGGATGTTGAGGCATATGGCCAGGGAAATCAGCGGTAGGTGGAAGGAGGTTATACAGTCCCTTTACGGGTCACTGAGTAGATTGCACTTAGAGTACAGAGTAAGATATTGATATCCATACCTTGAGAAGGACATCGGCCTGATGATGGTGAAAGTCCAGTGGAGGGCTACTGACAACATGGTATGTCTTATGAAGAGAGGCTGGGAGCCCTGAATATATACTCCCCAGAGGACAGGAGGGCTAGAGGGAACATGGTATAGACCTTCAAATACTTGATGGAGATAAATAGGATGGACAGGGAGAGTCTTTTCATGCTAAGGGACAACCAAGCCATGAGGGGGCACAGTTTGAGGTTGGTGGGGAGGAGGTTTAGGAGGGATGTTAGGAAGCACTTCTTCATGGAGAGGGTGGTGGCCAATTGGAATGCTGTCCCAGAGGAAGTAGTCTAAGCCAAGACAGTGGCCAGCTTTTAAAGGGCCTGGGATAAGCATAAGGGTAAAGCATGGGACAGAAGGAGGGCAGAAGGGGTGGAAGGGGTGACTGGGGAGGGGGTCTGAGTCAGTGACGTAAGCTAGGGACCCTGCAGTACGAGCAGACTCAATAGACCTGATGGCCTTTCTCTGCCAGCTCATTTGTATGGTAGTATGTAATGAACTTAAAGCAACACAAATATTAGTAACAACAATAACCTCATTTAGTAATAAAATGAAACCCAGGCTTGGAGGTCAGAAAATGACATATGGCAAATAATGGTATAAACCAACACCTATGTCCCAGGTTATATTACACTGATGTACTACAAACAACATGCAAAATAATATGCATCTGTAGTGGACCAAACAGGGGTAAACAGCAGGAATGAAAAGGAACAAGGGAGTTTATAAAGGTATTTATGCAATATTAATTATAGTATAAAGTCCAACCCATATGTCTTAAAAACATTATAATGCTAAGCCGAATAACCTGGGACAGATAACAAGGTGAAGGGGGAGAGGGGCTGGAAGGGGGATGTGTTGGGTCCATACTGGCCCAAATGGAGGGGTTGGGGAAGGGGAAAGGGGAATGAGCTGGGACAAGAGCGGGATAGACATTCTTCAAAAAATGTCAAAAAGTACAATAATAATTCATATTCATGAGACAAAATATAGGAACAAACTGGAAGAATAGTTACAGTATGGAATCCATCATAAAGAGGCATCCAAAAGGCCCACATCTAGAGACTCACCTGTTTCAGATACCATCCTGAAAGAATTAGAAGCACATCTAAAGTACAGAAGAAAACAGAGAGCATTAAGCTGTATTTAACAATTCAAAATCTGAAAATACATAGCCACTCTGAGATTCATGTTAAACATACAATGGGATAAAGAATATCTATGAGTATTCAGGAATTAAAGACACTATCTAAATGAACCTACTACAAAAATGGAACAAAATCTATGCCCTCTTTAAGTCTGAAGGGGTGGAGGTGCCCTTATGTGCCCCTCCCTATCCATATTAACATGCATGTAGGTGACTAAGTTCTCTATACTTTCAGTCCCTCAGCTGCATCTGTGGAAGTCTCACTTCAGCAAGACATTTTTTACAATATTCTGCATTGGTTCCAGTCCAATCAACTTCATGTCAGCACACGCTCACACACACACAAACACAACACACACACACACACACACACACACACACACACACACACACACACACACAGTGTCAGTGACCTTTGGTAACCAGAAGCTGACCAGGATCTCCCTTCTTCCTGTCTTCTGAATTCTGGATGGCACTTAACTTGGAGTAGTCCCAACTTTCTAGTACCTCAGTGGCAAGGCAAATTTTATCTTTCTGGCACCCAATCCCAGAGGCTCTGGGCACCATACAAACACACAAAAATTTTAATTTATATGTATACATATATCTCACCATGCAATAAATAATCACATATCAAAAAAGCAATACCCTGCATATAAATAATCACCCTCTTTACATTTAAAAGGGACTGATAATCTATATTCTCATACAGTACCTAAGAAAGCCTGGCTAAACAGATAACACTTAAGGTGGGCTTTGAATGCCTCCACTGATGGGGCCTCCCTCACCAATAGAGGAAGCAAATTTAACAGGATGGGCAGGCAATACTGAAAGCTCTATCACCGGCCATTTTCAGCCTCATCCTGGGAATCGCCAGGAGGCCCCTGGAGGAGGATCGCAAGGGGCAGACTGAGGCAGCAGGTGTAGGAAGGTCCACCAGGTAGCAAGGGCCCAGTCCATGTAGGGCTTTTAGGTGAGCAAGCCCGCCTTAAAAAGCACCCTCCACCGAACCAGCAGCTGGTGCAATTCCTGCAGCGCCATCCAGTCAACAACCTGGCAGCTGCATTCTGCACCAGCTGCAGTTGATGGAGGGTGCCTCCAGAGACCCCAAGGTAGAGTGCATAACAGTAATCAAGCCTAGATGTTACAAATGCATGCACCAAGGAGGGAAGGTCCGGGGGCGGAATCAAGTGCTTAATCCTGGCAATGTTTCTCAGATGGAAAAAACTAACCCTGACAATGGATGACACTTGATGTTCCATCATCAAACCGCTGTCTAGCACCATGCCAAGACTGCACACCTTAGAGGAGGCCATCAATGGGACAGACCCTAGAACTAGTCCAGTATCTGCTCCAGAGGCCATTCTCTTGTGCCTCCTGTTCAACTCCACCACCAGTACCTCCATCTTATCGGTGTTCAGAAGCAACCAGCTAAAGGCTATCCAGTCGTTGATCTCAGCCATGCAATTGTTTAGTATTTCCACTGCATTGGACATCCCAGGGGCAAATAATAAGTACAGCTGAGTATCATCAGCATAACAATGAAACCCCAAGCTGTACTTCTGAATGACCTCACCCAGGGGCAGCATATACATGGCAAATAACATCGGTGAAAAGACCGAACCCTGAGGTACCCCACAAGACAGGAGGCTTGAGGATGAGGTAAAATTCCCCATCACCACCCTCTGTCTTCTGTTTATCAAAAAGGACTCAAACCAGCAGATGATAGTGCTGGTGAATCCACAGAAGTCCTTCAGGCAGTCGAGTAACACATGATGGTCCACCGTGTTAAAAGCTGAGGAGAGATTGAGTAGAATGAGAATTGTCCCCTCACCTCGATCCCTTGCCCTGAGGAGATCATTATGCACCTGAGCTAATGTGTTTTTTGTTGAATGTCCTGCATGAAAACCCGACTAGAGTGGCTCATAGATATCAAATGCCACAAGGTGTTCTCCTAACTGTTGTGCCATAATCTTCTCCACAACCTTTCCTAAAAATGGAAGGTTGGAGACCGGTCAATAATTTGTCTTAATGTCAGGGCCAATGATGACTTCTTAAGAAGAGGCCTCACCAGCACCTCCTTCAAGGCATCTGGGAAGACCCACTCTGACAAGGAGCACTGGACAATCAAGGCAAACACCGGGCCAACAGTGTTGACACATCCCATTAAGAAACGCGTTGACACTGGGTCCAGCTCACAATATGTGTGCTTCAGTTCTGAGGCCACTTCGATGACATCAGCCACCTCCACTGGTTTAAACTCCTCCCAACCAGGCAGAGTGCTTTGTTGACAATCCAGGCGACCACTGTTGGCCATAACATGGCTCACTGTTTGAATTGACTGCCTCATGGCGGACACCCTGTCTGAGAACAGCCGAGCAAACTCATTGCACAAATCCTCAGAAACTGCTTTTTTCAGCTGTAGACAGGCTGGATGTAATAGCCTGTCCATGGGCCGAAAAAGCATTGCTGGTCGGTTTCTCCTGGCAGTAGTCTCCCTGGACAGGAACACTGCCTTCTTTCAGTTGATTTCCCCCTGGTACACACTGTAGTGTGTACACAAGGCCAGTTTGTCTGCCTCCAACCAGGTCCTCTGCCAGCAGCGCTCCAACCTCCGACCCTTGATCTTCAGTGCCTTGAGCTCTCCATCAAACCACAGGGACCTCAAGTGAGAAGATCTGGGTCGTACAGAGACTGGTGCAAGGGAGTAGAGTGCCTCAATCATTGACCTATTATAGGAAGCAACTGTCTCACCCATGCCTCCCCTGCATGCACTGTCCACACTAGATAGATTTACCTCTGCCAAAAAACCCTCCGGGGTCAAACCCCTCAACAGATGGTAGCTCACCATCTCTGCAGGGGGAGGGATCTCAGAGGGGGCCCTGAACAATAGCTCCACCGTGTAGTGATCAGACCAAATGACCTGATCAGTCCTGAGATTCTCAATCTCAAGCCCCAGTGAGAAGATCAGGTCCAACATGTGGCCACCCTGGTGGTTCATGGTAGTAACCGCTTGCGACAGGCCCAGAGATGTCATAATCTGGAGGAAGTGATAACCCAGCCTAGATGACTCATCGTCGGCCCAAACACTGAAATCCCCCAGGGCCAAATATCTGGAGGACTCCAATGTTTTACTGGCCACAAAGTCACCCACTTCCTGCAGGAACTCTCCATCCACCCCAGGAGGATGGTAAATCCGGAGAATCCTGCAACCTGTGCCCCCAGAACCCCATGAATGACCACACATTCAAAAGAACTCAGTGTTCTCACTGGGTGCACAGTGAAGCCTAGCTCAGCTCTAAAATAAATAGCTACTCTTCGGCCCCTGCTTTCCACTCTGGGGCAGTGCACAATGGAATACCCAGGGGGGACGGCGGTCTCTAACACTGGCCCAGCGTCATCCCTCAACCTGGTTTCTGTAATGCAAGCCAGGTCAACCAACGAAATCAAATCCACAATAATTGCACTTATTATTGATCGACCTGGCATTGTATAGCACCACCCTCAGGGGATTGGTGGACAGCGAAGCTCTTTTAGCTACCTGCCCACTTGGTCTCATGTAAACCCTGGCGACAGGTACTAAACATGTCTGGCATCTCTCCAAGCCCCGTCACATCCCAGGGCACCTTCTGCACCCAACCACCTCTATCCTGCACCCTTCGACCATGCACGGGGTGTCCTGCCACATTCTGCCCAAATGTCTTCTTCCAATTCCAACCTCCCAGCAACAAAGAGCTGTAATACTAGATAATGGGAGGGTGGTGAAGGGCCACAGGTCATAAAGCTGGGACACCCCATACACGATCCTAGCCTACCCTAAATTGCCAGACACCCCCCCGTCACATATTTATCAGTTCTGAACACAAAATATTTCCCACCTACTCAACCACTCATACACTAGCTAACTCTCCTCTTAACCATACACTCCACTCACACACACATACACTAACGTCCAACCCAGGCTTGAATTTTCTGCCCATATTGATACCATCAATGCCAAACTCTGCCCCAGACTAAGTGCCATGTAATGCAACAAGGACTTTTTTCCCCCCCAGTCTGCCAGGAGCTAGTCACCAAAATGGTTCTCTCAGTTTTCGACTATGCAGACATGGTCTATGGCACCACCCCCTCCACCTCGCTTGTCAGACTGGACACCCTCTGCAATGCCTTCTGCTGCTTTGTTAACAGCTCATCTTTTTGTACCCACCACTGCTCCCTATACACTTCATTCATCCTCTATCATCCCTCATGTCGTCAGTTCCACTGTGCTTTCCTCATCTTCAAATACTGGTTTGTGTCCCTCACCTCATACCCATCCTATCTCCTCTCCCCACCCCTCCTGCTTTTAGCCCCTGCACTCAAGGGACCTGACCACCTTCTGGATTCCCCACCCACATTCTTTAGACAGGGAATATGCTTTCTCTTACTGCCTTCCTTTTCTCTGGAACCAGCTACCCTTCTCTATCCATCTCTCACCTCCCTTCCCTCCATTAGACACCAGCTAAAACTTCTACCCGGTCCCCCTGCTCCGGCCAAACCTCTGCCTGAACCCTTCCTTACCCTTTCCTGTGATGTTAACCACCTCTTACCTTTCCCTTCCCCCTAACATCATGGTTTTGGATATTTTGTTGGAAGTTTAACAGCCTGCTTAACATCTCTCAGCAGCAACTCAGACTCCTTCATTCTGGCACTAAGCACTTTTTGATTTTGTCCAGTTGTTCAGCTGTTTTGTATGCTAAGTTATTTTATCTTCTACAATATGCAATGTTTTGACATCATGTCTGCTCTGCACTCAGCTTATGCACTTTATGTCATAGTCATTATAATCACACCATCTGACTGGTTATATTTCTTTGTAACTGTGTACTCCCTTTCCCCTTTTCCCTTGATCAGTCCTGGAAATGAATCTCAGTTCAGTGTGCCTCTCATTGTAATCAATGTTTCTAAATAAAACAAGCATTTGTCAGTGCCGAATGTTGCTTGCTTCTATGTGCTGTTTAGGTATTTGGAAGTCATTGGAGTGCAAATATTGAAAATTTTCGAACTTACTAGCGTGCGTAGGAACTGCGCAATGCACACTCGTAAAACAGTCATTGTTAGGAAATTTTTCACGAAATGTTCAACATAGCCATTTTAAGACCTCTATTCATGATCAGTGTCAGTGTGATTTTGTTAATGTGTCCCATACATTGAGTTTGCACTCCGACTGCGCCATTGTGCGCTACATGGCTGAAACACGTTTTGGGCAGGATGTGAAAATGACAGCTGTACTGCCATAAGGAGTTGTAAAATGGCAATGTTGAAAATCTGGAGTGGAAATATTGAAAATTCGCAAACCTACCAGCGTGCGTGGGAACTGTGCAATGCACACTAGTAAAACAGTCATTTTTAGGAATTCTTTCACCAAATTTTCAACATTGCCATTTTAAGATCTCTGCTCATGAACAATGACACTGTGATTTTCTTAATGTGTCCCATACACTGAGTTCGCACACCGACTGCGCCATTCTGCGCTACATGGGCGGAAACATGTTTTGGGCAGGATGTGAAAAATGACAGCTGTACTGCTCATGAGGAGGTGTGGTAAAATGGCAATGTTGAAAATCTGGAGTGAAAATATTGAACATTTGTGAACTTACGAGTCTGCGTGGGAACTGCATGGCATACGGCGCTTGTAAAACAGTCATTTTAGGAATTTTATGCCAAATTTTCAACATAGCCATTTTAAGACCTCTGCTCATGAATGGTGTCACTGTGATTTTCTTAATTTGTCCCGTACATTGATTTCTCAAGTACCGACCGTGCCTATTCTGCGCCATAATGGAAACACATTTTGGGTGAGATATGAAAAATGACAGCTATACTGCTCATAAGAAGGTGTGGTAAAATGGCAATGTTGAAAATCTGGAGTGAAAATATTGAAATTTCACTTAACTTACAAGCTCGTGAGAACCGCTAACGACGCCAGAAAATCATTTTTTTGAATTTTGGACCAAATTTCAACATGGGGTTTTGGGACCCCTTCTCATGATGATGTCACTGTCATGATGGTATTCAGGCCCGAAGGGTGATTTTGCAGTCACTGCACAGTCACTGCGCGAAATCACCCTTCGGGCCTGAATAACGCCATGACAGTGACATCATTCATGAGAAGGGGGTCCTAAAAACCCCATGTTGAAAATTTGGTGCAAAAATTCCCAAAAATGCCTGAGATATGCAATAAAGTTGAACCCCCCCATCTAGCCCATTATACAGCTTACCGGCATTTCCTCAGTTCGCGGTCGGCTTTGAAGAGTGCAGACGTGTTCCCGGTCCACCGAAGATCATCGCGCCGGAGTCCAGAGGTAAGTATGGGGTGAGGGGGGTGTGGGGAGGCTGGGTGCACAGTGGGTGGGTGCGGGTTGTGAGGGGGGTCGGAGACGCGCTGCAGGACCGCTTTTGTTTTATAGGTTAAAAAAAAGACGTAGTGGATGTTTGCCACGCTGGGGTGAGCTCCCAGCATGGCACAAGGGCCAGAGGGCTGTTCACCGACGGGGTTAGGCACCCCGTCGGCCAAGGACTGATTGCCACGCTGGGGTGGGCTCCCAGTGTGGCACCAACTACTGTGGGACGATATGTAGTTTTGGCCTATGGGATTGACACCTGGGTCAAGCACACAGTACATGCGGTAAGTACGCGACACTAGTGTGGGGGCTGTATGCCTTCAGTGCGTTCACCATCGTAGTCTCTTATCAATCAGAGTTACTGCATTTTGGAGCGGGTCATAGACAGCTCCAAAATGCATTGGCTTACAGGGGCTGTGCCTGCCAGCTCACTGACTGAATTGGAGGAGGAGGTGACACACCTCCGAAATCTCCAATGATTTCACTATGTTTCTTGCACATGCGTGCAAGCAACATAAAATAAGAATAATTTAAACTGAATTCAGTTGCCTTCCAGTGGGAGGCATATGCTGGAGCAGTCCATAGGCAGACTACCCACAGATGCACTGCCGTGGCAAACCAATGCGGGTGTGGAGAGTTTATCCCTAAGTTTACACACACACACACACACACACACACTTACACTTCTGCAGGCATCTGAAGCACTGAGAACTTAATAGAGGGATGACCCCAACCCAAATGAAGTGAGAAATATATTTATCCCAGGCCTGGAAATAGGTTTTATCCAGTAGAATAGGAAGGTTTGCAGATAACAAAATACCTTCAGTAAAACATTTGGCATATTACCTCCACATGGTTTAAGAAACCAAAGGGGATTTGAGACAAATATTGTAAATCATGATGGCTTACAGTTGTTAGGGGTGCAAAAATAAGGAGAGCTAGGTGATACAGTATTTAAGAGCATTTCTGGTGCTTATGTCTGGAAGGTTGAAGTCACCTATTAACACACTGCCAATCCTGACACTTTTCTTATCCCTCTCAAAAGAACTTCATCCATCTCCACAGTTTGATCTGGTGGTCTATACACTACTCCTACCCTACATTGCCTTCCTCCACTTCCATCACCTGTAATCACAGTGACTGTACCCATACACCATCTCGATTACTGTATCTTTTAACACCCTAATATCTTCCATTATGTACCGTACACTGCCTCCCATCCCCTCCTGTTTTCCCTGTCCTTTCTGAAGTGGTAACATTTTTGTCCCAGCAATTGTTGGATTACCTCACAGTTTGGAAGCGCCACTATGCCCATGTCCTCTGTGTTAATAATTTTTGTTGAATATGTAATTTTGTATCATATACAATAAATATACAATCAGATGTAAAAGAAAGTAGTACAATATTGCATACAAATAGCCACAGAAGTGAAGAGCAGACAATCTATTGATATGTTCCTAGAGAAGTATATAGGCTGAGTTATATGGTTGTGTTCAAACACTGAAAGGAGTAGATTTAAGGCAAATACAATCAACATTATTTGCATTCATTGGAACATTTTCCACATTAATCAGACTAATGAATATGAATTTAATTAAGTTCCAAAAGAAAAATAAATTATGCTTCGAACAAGTGAGAGCCCACACATTTGAAATTTCTGTTGCCCTGCATACCCTTATAGGGCAACAGTTTAACAACAACAGGAAAAGTAAATGAGAGTTGTAACCAGCTCTATGTATAACTATATCTATGACCATGTCTATGTCTATGTCTGTGTCTGTCTGTCTGTCTATCTGTCTGTCTAGTTAGGGTTAAAATGACAAAGGTAGGGAAATGTGATGTTAGGTTCCCAATCTTAACACCCCACCCCACAGGCAGCAACAGGAAAAACCATTACAGTTTCTCCTTTCCTGCATCTTTGCAAATCAGCTGTGTGGTGTGCCTTGGGGTTGTCAACTTTAACACTCACCCCCATTCCATCAGTAAATAAGCTGAGATGCGTATAGTGTATGAGAATGGGGTGAGCATTAGGGTTGACAACCCCAAGGCACACTCCACAACTGATTTGTGAAAACACAGGAGAGATGAAACCGTAATGGCTTTTCCTGTTGCTGCCTCCAGGGTGCGGGTGGGGTGTTAGGGTTGGGAACCCAAGCACCACATTTCCCTGCTTTTGTCACTTTAAACCTAACTAGTTCATTAATTTATTTTCTTTTTTTTATTTATTTGAACATTCGGAATACAGCCTTTGAGTCAAAGACTCTTTTGCAAAGGTTCCACGTCATACGTACAAGGAGGGTAAACAGTTACACAGTGAAGTGACAAGGTATTGCAGTGGAGGAATTACATATGGTACAAACAGGTATTCATACATAGATACATAGATACATAGACAGTGTCGGCAGATAAGGGCCTATGGCCCACCCAGTCTGCCCATTTAAGTTTGTAAGTTCAGTTTATGTTTTCCAAGAAGTCTGTTGCCCCTTACCCCTGACCTCCAGAATTCCTTTATGTCTATCCCATGCATTCTTAAATCCCGTGATTGTTTCAGCCCCCACCACTTCCTCTGGCAGGGTAAGATATAACATACAAATAGTAGGACAGGCAGACAATTGGGCCTTTGTTATACAAGTATTCTAAGCAAACAGTTTATTACAGTAAGGAAATTTAGTATGCAGCTTTCAGGGTTAAGGTTACCTGGGTCCTTGAATGCAGTGTAGGATAAACCAGAAGCTACAGAGTATTCAGCTTAGACATTGGCGGAGGACACAGAAGGGGCAACAGGGTAGGGTAGTGGTTAGAGGCATTTGCATTTGGAATGCTTGAGAAAATGGCTTTTGAGGGCCTATTCTAAAGGGCCAAGGGTGGGTAGTTGAGTGAGGGATGCAGGGAGTTCATTGAGCCATAGGGGTGCCTGGTATAGGGAGGTCTTTTGACATAGCATTGTTTTGCACTGTAGCACAGAGGTGGATCTGGTGGAGCTCCTAGATACTCCGGTCGAGGACGCTATGGAGACCAGTGAGTCAAGGCCAGGTGCAGAAGATTTGAGCGAGATATTCTTTCCAAGGATGCAGGTATAGTATTTAAGTCTGGCGTCCAGGTTTAGCCATCCTGCAGACTTGTACAGACTGCAAGTGTGGGTCAGTCTGTCATGGCCTGTGACCAGTCTGTAGGCCTTATTCAAGATAATTTTAACCTGGGAGCGGGAGGTTGGATCAGCTGAGCCATACACCACCAGGTCATAGACAACTAGGGAGAGGACAAATGATGAGACAGCCAGGTGGAGAGATTCAGGGGCCAGAAAACGTCTGTGCAGGTAAAGCAGGCCAATCCTGGTATTGAGAGTGGTCAGGAGACCTTGGATATGGTCATGGGAGGAGAGGTGGGTATCGAGGGTTAGCCCCAGGTACCTAAAGGAGTGGACCTGATCAATAGGGACATTGGCTGAGCTACAGATGGATAGGGAGACATTGCGGTACTGGTTTTGACAGTGGGCAAAGATTATAGATTTGGTTTTGCTATAGTTTGGATTAGTTTGTGGGTGATTAACCAGGATTTGATATTGTAGAAGCACTCTTGGAGTGTATTTTGAAGAGTAGTAGGATTGTGAAGACACTCGAAGATAATGGCATCATCCACATATAGGAGTGTTTTACCCAGGCAGGATGGGGGGGGGTTAGGAACAGGGCAAAGAGGAGAGGACTAAGTATAGAGCCTTGGGGGACACCAGAGAGGATGGGACACTGGGAGGAGAGGGTGGAGCCAACCCTGCTCTGTTGAGATCGATTTTGGAGATAGCTGGCAAGCCAAGCTACTACCTCAGGGTTAAGGCCTAATGGTGGGAGACAGAGTGGAGTAGGACAGTGTGATTGACAATATCGAAAGCTTTGGTGAGATCTATATAGACTGAGCCCACCAGTTGTCCACTGTCAAGAGCCCGGTGGATGAAGGTTGTGTACTCAAGTAATGCAGTGGCGGTGCTGTGGCCACTGCGGAAACCATGTTGTATGGGAGAGAAAAGGCTGTGGTGGAGAGGTACTCAGTAAGCTAGTCAGCAACCACCTTCTCCAGAGTCTTGAAGATGGTGGCAGAATTGAGATGGGGTGATAATTATTGGGGGCAGTACAGTCACCACCCTTGTGCAAAGGTGTGATGACAGCACATTTCCATGTGGACGGGAATTGCCCTAGACAAAGGGAGAGGTTAAAGATTTTTGTGAGTAGGAGGAGGACCTCATCTAAGGTGAGTCTAAGTAGCTTCAAGTCGAGGATATCACCACTGTGCCTTGACTTGTTGATGAAACTAGACATATATCTTCTAGTGGTTCTGGGGGAGATGACTTTGAGACAGAAAGGAGGGGGTGAGGTAGATAAAGCAGGAGTGGGGCTGACGGTCAATGAGGTGTCAAAGAAGTTTGGGGGAAGACTCTGTTGAGATCTGAGAAAGTCTTGTTTAGGTCTTTTGTGATGGTAAGTGGGTCTTGAAATAGCTCATTGCCAAAGGAGAGCTGGAGGGGAGGTTGATGGACCACTTTCCCTGTGATTTCTTTAAAATTTCGCCAGAAGTCATGCCCTGAGCTCCCAGTTGCAGATAGGGCTTGGCGATTGTGCGAGGCTTTGGCCTGGTGAGTAGCCCACGTACATTGATTCCTGGCTTCTTGATAGAGTTGCCTGTTGCTGGGATTCCCAGAGTCAAGAGCTCTAAGCCAGAGATTGTCACAGTGGTGCATTATTCAAGTCGACATGCACTTTTATAGGCCTGGGCTGAGATGGAATTGGTGATTTTTAACCAATCGACCCATTTCTCCACTAGCAGATTATAGCGGCTAGCCTCTTGGGAGCAGCACTATTCTATATCTACAATCTCTTACTCCTGGGACTGAGTATACCTTTCTTTCACTCTCCCCTCCAAATTAAAATTGGCTGTGTCAATTAAGGCAGCTACTGCTCTGATCCCACAACCCTCTGTCCTCTGCACACTAGCTCTTGCACTAGAATGAACATCCATATCTTCACCTCCCTCATCCTCCTGCTACAGGGAAAGTCCAAACCCTCATCAGTTATCCAACCTTCTGTGACCCCCCAATGCAACACAGACCCCCACCTACACTAATCACACTGTAGCTCATCTTCCCTCCCCCATTCACCTCCCCTTAACATCTCCTACCACCTCCACCGTGTCTACTCACTTTACTCTCTGTCCCTACTCTTCTCTCCCTGCCCATTCCTAGCTCCTGCAGCAGAACTGCAAAGAAGCAGCACAACACCAGCAAGCAGCAAATGCTGCACTCATCAGAATAATTTCCTTACTGCTTCTAATTTCAGGCAATGTCCATCCCAACCCAGATCCCATATCATTAAATCCTGGGTCCACCCACCTAGGGTTCAAAATGTGAGCTCTGAATATCTGCAGCCTGCCCAAAAAACTGGGGCCACTATAATGCTGGATGCTGCAGCATCAGCCAGATGTACTCGCTCTCACAGAAACCTGGCTATCAAAGAAAACCCCTGACACATTTGTTGCTCTACCTGGCCTTACCCTTGTTAGAGCTGACAGAATTGGCAAACATGCAGGGGGGTGTGCATTCTACGTCTGAGACTCTCTCCTATGCCAAAACCTTCTGGCTCCCTCGCTGGAGCACAGGGCACAAGCCCTTATAATAAAACTCACTCCTTACCCCTCTATAGCCCCGTCAACTGTGACCGAGGCTTACATCCCACCAAGAAACCAAATCCCAGCCATCCAATCCCTGGCCAACTACATCTTCAGCTTCCCTCTGAAAACCGAGCATATTATAGTGGGGGATTTTAATGTGAACTGGTTGTCAAGCTCAGCCTCCACTGTAAAAGACACCTTCACTGCCCTTGACCTGGCCCAGTTAGTTAATCAGCCTACCGAGTGGAATCCCAGAAATGAAACTAGCTTACTCATCAGTCTTCTACTTACCAATCATCCAAACAAAATTTCAAACCTGACTGTACTTCTGCATGCATTAAGCGATCACTTCCCCATCCTTTTCACCAGGTTATGTCAGCAGCAAACACCCCAACCTAGCAGTTATACCCAGCGCTGGTTGCAACCTGGAGGCCTTACTAAACTAAGGAGACATCTAGCACACTGTGACTGGTCCCCAATTAAAATAGCTCCAACCATAGACAAAGCCCTTGACCACTTCACTCACACCTTCAACAATGCTTGTGACAAATTTGCCCCCTCACTAAGGTTCTATCCAAAAAAACGTAATGCCCTCTGGGTCACACCTGCCCTTCTTAAGCAACTAAACAACCGTGATGATCTATGGCACAAAGCAGTTGCCTCTGGTGGGACAGCGGATAGGCTTGCCTACAAGACGGCTCGCAATAGTTGCACCTGGGCAATACGAAGAACCAAATCAGACTACTACAAAATCACTCTCGCTTCCTCGTGGGGGAATGCCAGGCTGTTCTGGAGCAATGTAAAAGAACTGAATGGAAAATCTAGAACACCATCTCCCTCCCAGCTTATGGTCAACAATGACAATACCACTGACCCCCTCCTCATCGCCAACGGCCTAAATGCTGCGTTCTCTGATCTGAGTGCAATTCTAACAAATAATTTCTTTGACCCCACCCCTATGACACCTAAGCCTAGCAATGCCTACCCTCCCTTCCACCTGAGGGTGATTACTATGAACGAAGCAAGGCCATACCTTGCAAAGGCCTTCGGGGGCTCTAGCCACTTCAATGACTCCTTTGACTTGAAAATCCTTAACCTGGTGCTTGACAGTGTGCTGTCCCCACTGATTGACCTTGTTAACCACTCCCTATGCCTAGAACAGTTCTCTGCTAACTGGAAGATGGCTACGATCACGCCAATACTAAAAAGTGGGGACCCTACATCACCCAATTACCGTTCCACCTCCATTATCCCACCCCTCTCAAAAGCCTTGGAAAAAGTCGTCACTACCCAACTCACCGACTACCTACTAACGTATAATATACTTTCTAAGAAACAGCATGGCTTCAGAGCAGGGCATAGCACAACAACCGCCCTCACAGTGTTTGCTAACTCACTGCACAATTCCCTGAATAAGAAACACCTAGCAGGAGCTGTATTTATAGACCTATCAAAAGATTTCGACACTGTCTCACATTCACTACTCATAAATACTCTCCACCTCTCTGGGCTGTCCCCTGGACCCATATCATGGTTCATAAGTTGCCTCTCAGATAGGTCCCAATGTGTTAAGATAAACAGCACTCTCTTGTCTCCTTTGCCAGTCCGCTCTGGAGTCCCCCAGGGATCCATCCTTGGTCCATTACTTTTCAGCATCTTCCTGAACACCCTTCCTAAATCCTGCCCAAATAATCTGCTACTCAGTTCAGATGATGCAATTCTGTTTGCCTCCCACCCAGATCCCACAATCCTACAGTAACTCTACAACTCACTTTCAACCACATCAAGAACTGGTTTATGGACCACAGACTGGTAGTCAGTGTAAAAAAAACTAAGTCAATGCTCTTTGCCCACTGACAGAGCAAGGACTGTGATGCCCAATTAAAAATCTTTTCAAAAGCCCACCTCCTGCTTGAACAGGTTCATACCTATAAATACCTGGGCCTTACATTTGATTCCAACCTCTCATCTCATCCACATATTAATAATCTCACTACAGCCATAAATATTTGTACTGGGTTACTATATTGACGCAGAATCTGCCTTCCGCCAGAGGCCCTTAACCTTGCTGTTACCTCCTCTGTTCTCTCCCTAGTAGATTGTGGACTAACTGTATACTCTGCTGCCAACCACACTGCTCTAAATAAAATCCATCTAGCTATCAACAAAGCATGTAGACTTATCGCCGGAGTAGACAGGTGCAACCACAGCTGCTCCTTGTATGCCCTAGCAAATATCCTCACCCTCGACGAAAGAGCCCGCTATCAAACTCTTCTCCTCACCAAAAAAATTAATATAGGCCTCTCCCTCTTGGGAGTTACTGCCTCCCTTCGAACTGCTGACACTACAGTGCATACCTGCTCGGCTAACAGACAGTTATGGACTGTTCCCAAGGTCTCAACCTCACTTGCCCAAAGGTCCTTCTCCTACCAAGCTCCACTATGGTACAATGATCTTCCACTGGCTGTTACTTCTATCACCAGATTAGGCCCATACAAAGTAGCCCTCAAAAACTACATACTATCTGCTTGTCACTGCATTTGTGCCAACTAGCTTTTTTTTTCCTTCTGTTTCGCCTTAATGACCTCTACCAATAGCCGATTCCTGGACCCTGATATGACTGCCTTGTCTGATCACAGTAATGAAGCTGATACCTAGATTCTGACAGTCACTTAAAGCCTTAGCCTCAAGTTAAATGTACACCACTTGGATTAAGTATGGACAATACTGATCTGTATCCTATTTACTGTTAATTTCTTCACTTAGATTGACTGTTTATGGCAGTGTCAGAACCTCTACTGCTTGAACCTTGGCAAGTTCAAAACTCTTTAGCCTGGTCTAGCCAGCTACATAATTGTATAGGCCATACACTCCTGCTCATTATATATTTTCTGTATGTACTCCTATACCATGTAATAAGCATATGTGTTGTACTAAGCTGTCAACCTGTCTTCTGTTGTGTTATTGATGTTTGAAGTTTATTGTTCTAGGAATTAATACCTTTGAGCCAAGGATCTTTCACAAAGGTTCCACGTCATTAAGTACAAAAACATAGTAGACAGTGTTACAAATGATCAGTAAGCCATTTAACAAGGCCACAACTTAAACAGTAACATTTATGTACAGAAAAGAAAAAGGAACTCAGAGGCAGTGTCAAGGGCAAGGAATAAGGATTGGAGAACTTGAGAGGGAAGAGAAGGAGAAATAAGAAGTTTAGGAACAGACAGAACCATGTTAGTAGTACTCAGGTTGTCTTTGTCAAAGAGGAGACCATGGTGGTTGAGTGAAACAAATGTAAGTGCACTCAGTGGGATGAGACTTTAGTCAAAGCAGTCACAGGAGCTGGAGGCTGTGAGGTGAGCGTGAAGTATGGATTTGAAAGCTCCCAATTATCGTGGAGGATAGGGAGGGCAGGTTAAGGGTATTGTACCAGGTAGGGGCACGGTATGTAAAAAATCTTTGTCCCTGAGCAGTCCGTCATCTAGGGACAAGGAAAGGTTGGTGGTCAGATCTTCTGGTGGTATGAGTGCCATTGTTCAGGCAGAGCAGGTCCCGGATACATGGAGGAGTGAGTCCCAAGATTGATTTTTTTGCCATCACGCAGGTGAGGTACATGAGGCGATTGGAAAGATGCAACCAACCGGTTTCCGTGTAGAGATCACAAGTGTGGGTCTGTCTCTGTGCTACAGTGAGGAGTCGACAGGTTTTGTTTAGTGCTGTTGAGATGCGCTTTAGTGCAGTGATAGTAGCTGAGCCATAGACAATTAGACCATAGTCTATGATTGAGATGATGGAGCTTTGAACAGCAATCCTCAAGGCAGCTTGGTTGAAAAATTGACAGTTCCGGTACAAAATTCCAGTGCGTTGGTGCACTGTTTTTGCAGTGTTATCCATATGGGCCTCAAAAGTAAGACATTCGTCAAAAGTGATACCAAGTTATTTGAAGGTGTTCACTTGTTCTAGTGTATTTCCAAGAGAAGTTTTTATGATGAGTGGAGTATGCCTATTTCTGTTTTGATGACTGGCAAAAAAGATGACTTTTTTTTTTGATTTAGGACCAGTTTGTGCTCAAGGAACCACTTTTCAACACATGAGAAAGCAAGCTGCAAGCTCTGTCATAGTGGATTTGGATCCTTATGGAAGGAGAGAATTACAGCGTCATCAGCATAGAGTATTAATTTTTCAGGGCAGGATTTAGGAAGCAAGTTTAGAAATAGGCTGAAAAGGAGAGGACCTAAAATTGAGCCCTGGGGGACACCAGAGAGGACCGGTTTGGAGTCAGAAAGAACCTCAGAGATTTTCACTGTTTGAGAATGTTGTGCCAGGTAACTTGTTACCCAGGCTCCAGGTCCCTCAGCTAGCCCAATGTTGAGCAGAAGAGAGATTAGAAGGCTATGGTGAACAGTGTCAAAGGCCTTTGTGAGGTCTATGAAAACAGCTCCGGTTAAATAACCCTTATCCAAAGCTTTGTGAGTTTTGCTAGAGAAATCAAGTAGGGCCATCGACGTACTGTGTCCTTTCCTAAATCTGTGTTGCTGAATGCAGAGTAGATTGTACTTTTGCAGGTAGTCTGATAGTTGATCCACCACGATCCATTAAAGAGCTTTGGAGAGCGGTGGAAGTATAGATATGGGCCGATAGTTCCCTGGTGTGGATTTGTCGCCCTCTTTATGCACTGGTGTGACTATAGTGGCCTTCCATATGTTGGAGAATTGACTTTGGCACAGGGAGAGGTTGAGAATTTTGGTGAGGGGGTGGATCACTTCTTCCAACGTGAGGGACTGAAGTTTTAGATCAATGGTGTCACAGCTATTTCTAGATTTAGAGCAGGCCTTTTTTATGTATCTGTAGGCTTCATATTTCTTAACTATTTTAAAGTGAAATAGCAGTTTGTCTGGCGAGGTGGTTTGGGATATGAGTTTTGGAACTGACAAGTCCTGGAAGAAGTCTGGTGAGAGGACACCACTGAGGTCATTTAATTTTTTATTTAGGGCATCGGCCATAGTCTTAGGGTCACGGGTAGTGGAGCCATCAATGTTCATTGCCATGGGAGAGGATTTAAACTGTTTGCCCGTAATATTACTTATATTGTCACAGAAGGATCTCCCATCATGCCAGGTGGTTTCTACAGCATTCA